>JAPMOR010081792.1:173138-203271 GCA_026543865.1 Argiope aurantia
TTTTTTAACATGTAAATCAAATTTCTGTTTTTAATCAAATTAAAAAAATATTTTAAGCATATTCTCAATATTATTATATATAGGGAAAAAGTATCAAAGGAAGTATCACTTTCATTTAATAGGTAGTACTGATGGCGCAGTAGTTTTACAGGGGAATTAATTAAACCAGAAGTGGATTTGGATCACGAAATAAGAGAATATTTTACTACAGGCTAAATTAAGATAAAGTTTTGGAAATTAATTTGGATTAAATTAAGAGCTTAAAATATAAATGCCCACACTCTGATATTTTAATTGATTAAAAGTTTGATTATTTTTTTTTCAAATTATTCACCTATACCGAAGTACTTACTACACAAGATGTAAATAAAAATATAATTTGGCAGCTTTAGGGCTAAAGATTTGAATAATTTTTGCATTATAAAACTTATGAAAAATGGATTAACCTAAAAACAGTGTCTTGTTAACTAAAGAATGACTACACTACTAATTTTATTCTTAATTTTTGGTAATGTTTTAAAGAATTTTTGTTTCTTTTTACTTCATTTCCTTACTCTTTTTGAGGGAATTATAAGCAAAGTCCTCGCAGGTATTGATTAAATTAAGAAATATATACAATATGCTGGGTGATTATATTTAGTATTCAATAATTTTCAATCATGTTGGTTCCTTCAATTAACTCACTTCTGGATTAATGAAGTTTCAATCATTTTCATGTTTACATTCAAGATTTAGAAAGCTAAAATACTAGAAATACTAGTTAAAAATATCTAGATTAAGAAAGCCATAAGAGGCTATATATAAATTTAATTGAAATGAGATAAAAATTTATATTCTCAAGAAGCATCCATAAATTAAAGGAAATGTATATGTCTGTCTTTTGATTATATAGAGGATAGTCTTTTAATTGTTTCAGATTTGGTACAAATATATTTTAGAGGACTGGAATATGCATCTCAGAGATATTTCAGGTGCAGGACAAATGAATAGATGGACACAAGGCTTCTAAAATAGTTTGGGATAAATGTCTATTACCATGCGAATTTTTAAATACCTCACTGAAGGAGTTACGAAAAGCACAAACTGAAATTTAATTAAAATCACATTAAGCAATTTTAATTGGCAAACTGGCCATCAAAAAGTGAACAAATTCAAATACATAGTCTGTCATAAATCTCATAAAAAGAAAGAGAGAAGAAATCTACTAAGATTACAACAAATATTTATCAACTAGCCGTCTTTGAAGATAAAGTGGTTCGCCGTGAACACTGGTGGTGATTAATTAAATTCCTTATATGGAATATGATGTTCTTAATTAAACCAACAAAATAATTTTAAGCATCAAATTGTGACAGACATTAAGCATATTAAACCTGGCAGCTGTTTTGTGGCACACATTTTTACCTTCTAAAGTATACCAGATTTGTTGGCTCTAGGTCTAATGGTCTTTCTTGTAGAACATTAACACAACAATTTCTTTTAATAAGTAGTGATATGTCTATTTTTACTGTTCTATTATTTAATGCAGTCCATATTTTAAAATAGTATGCAGAAATAATACAATTTCACAAATTATCACATATGATGCAATTCAGACCTTTTTCTGAAACTTGTGAGGATTTAACTCTACAATCATGCCAATTAAATAGTATGTACTCATTTTTTTTTTGGTTGGAGTCCTCTACTTTTACTTCTTTCATCCTAATATATTTTATTCTTTAAAATATGTTAGTTCGATAAATTTGTACATAAAATAGTTATCTTTTTCCTAGATTTTAGCAATCAACCCTATTTTTCACAAACATATCATATTTTGAAATAAAAATAATTCATTTAATAATAAATAAATTATTCTGAAAATTCCCTGTGGAGTCGAGAGTTTGTATGTCATGTAGAAACATCTTTGTTATGAAAGGAGACCAAATACAAAATAACAACGCAGATATAAAATGGTGATGTCAAATATCAATAAAATGCAAATAGATAATGTCAATTGTATGGGAAAAGCATAAAGCCAGAGAGAGTTCTCGATTATGTCAATGATAATAACATATAACTGAAAGTTTAGTTTTTGTTGCTGGATTCATTAAATTTGATGATTTACAAATTATTAAGAAATTAATTTTGTTGCTAACTGTGTGAAGAAATCACAAGTGTCACAAGATGCATTACTAACTACTTCATTAAATTTTAGATATTAAAAAGATAATTGGTAAAAGAGAAAAAAATAATAATAATGTTATTACAACTTTTTAAAAGAAAATATTTTTTGGATACAAATGTAAGGGATATATATATATATATATATATATATATATATATATATATATAGAGAGAGAGAGAGAGAGAGAGAGAGGGAGAAAATTAATTTAAGATCAATAAATATTAATTCCAAAAAAATATCCCAATATATTATTAGTCAGTTAGTCTTACATATAATGAAAATGAATGGCAATGTACCAACAGAAATTTGTATTTGTTGCAAACAAATTATGTCTAAATTTAGAAAAATAAAGCTTTAACAGAGATTTTTTGAAAATTTTGACATTATCAAACAATGCTTTTATCTAACAAATTTATTCAGTAGCCTGGGAAATGTAAAAGTAATAAAATATAGATTATTTGCTTTTAAATAAATTCATAAAAAATATGATCAAAAATTTCCCCTTCTCCTTTTATTCATAATTTAGCTTTAGATATGTAAAGGTGCCAACATATATTATCATTTAATCAGAAAATATATAACATTAATTAAAAGTGTATAATAAATGTATGGCTCAGTTTTTATAATATAACGGGATACAATAATTATTCTATAAAAATTATTTATTTTTAATTTTTACAAATTTTTTTGAATTATACATACTAAAAGATTCAACAAATTTTACGTGGAATGGTCTTTAATGTTTAAAATTTAGATGGTCTTTAAATGAAGGGAGGAGGAGGGGGGACCAGTTTCTTCACAAAATTAAGCAATTGAAAGATATTGTAATCTTAAAAGACTAAAAATGTGAATTTTATTTCTTATTTTGAGTGCAAAATATCTCATACAGGGAAGAAATCATGTTTTAATGCTTCTGGTAAACCTGCTGTATGAAAACAATTTTAATTTTCTGTCTTTGCAAATATACTAGACATCAGAAAATAAAGATTTTTTTGCAAATGATATAAAAGTTTTTGAATATTAAACAGCAAATATGAACTAAAGCCAACCCTTAACCACTAAAAATGTATTTCTTGAAAAACAAAAAGCTTTAAAAATTAATCAAGCATAGTACATAAACCTAAATGTATCATTCATTGAAAGAAATGAAGTACCAAATTTTATCAGAAATTGAAATCAAATACCAAAATTTATATTATCAGAAATCAAATTTAAAATCTGTAGCATTTAACTACTGAGATATTAAAAGCATAATTCATGGAAATAAAAAAAAATTTTCTTTCCTGACTCGAGAAAAAAATGTATACAAAATAATACTTTATTTTAAATTGTACAATAAGACATTTCAGATATATGAATCTATTTCTGAAAATTTTGTTGAATTTCAGAGCACTTTTTTTTAAATTGATGAAAATAATATTCATGGAAATAAAAAAATTAGTTTTCCTGTTATAAAATTATATGGAGTAGATAAAACTGAATATATATTCATTTTTATCTACTCCATTTTGGAGTTTAAAATTTACACTGTAAATGAGCAGAAAATGAAAATGTTAATTATTATAATACAGTTAGCATAGAATGAATTAGTTTTTGAATTAGAGTTATAAGAATTTTTCATTCATTTAAAAATATCTAGCAGTAAAAAAAAACAAAAAAAAAAACCTTTAAGTAAGATTTTTAAAAGTTATAAATAATAAATTTCTAGAAAATAAAAATAATATATTTGTAAAGAATTTTCCATTTCTTTTAAGATGATATTATATATATATGTATGTATGTGTGTGTGTGTGTGTGTGTGTATGTATGTGTGTGTGTAAATAGAATTAAAAAAGAAAATTAAATTAGCAATGGTAAAAATTATAAATTATGGAGAGAGATTTATATTGTATCGTTTTATTAATGCATTTGGAAAAATTGAAAATATGAAGTCATATTAAATAAAAAGAAATGTTCCACAAATATTTACAGCTGCTAAGTACAAATACAAAATTGATGCATTTGGAAAAAATGAAATTACAAAGAAAAAAAAAATTAAATTAAGACCATACTTTCATCACTCCTTTTTGAAATTTCAAGAATTCCATTCGCCAAATTTCGGGATTCAAACAGAATTAAATTCTAATAAAAATGATATCAAACCAATACATATGTAAATCCTTTATAATGTGTTAAAAAAACAACTCTGATGCATATCTTTAGGCACAGAAAATTACAGATTTAACATATGATTAAGAATTAAAAGCATTAAATCATTAAAACATTATAGGGAAACTAATTAACTGAAGGGAATTTTCTTTTTATTCTATCAATTTGAGGAGAATTTGTTTAAAAGAAGCAAATAAACATGAAATTTCAGCAGTATATAAGCAACATAAATAGAGAATTTCAAAATAATTGCCATATCTAGACATTGGATTTAAATTTTAATATTCTGCAATTTCTACAAATGCATAATCTTATGAATGAATCAGAGGAAATATGAATTCAGAAAATATTAATAATTCTATCCACTTTAAATATCACTAGGTGAGTAAAAACTACTCATGCAAAGTAACATATTAAATATTGTTGAGAAAAAAAATTATAAATAAAAAAAAAGTATGTGGAGCAGTATAAGTAGATAAAAAAAGTTATCCAAAAGTTTTAAATATAATCAAAGGAATAAATATCAAAATTAATAATTATAAATATCTCACATATCACATTTTTAAAACACCTTTCACTAATGTCATTTCTGCAGTATGACTTTTGCAGATTTAAATTATTTTTTTCTTCAAAATATTTTAAATATAGCAAAGAAATTATTTTTTAAAACATTATTTATAAAATAATTTTTTAAAATTATTCCAGCCAGACCACCAGTAAATGTTCTCATTGTAAACAAATCGACAAACCTAACAATAAAATGCGTTTTCTTAAAAAATAAAATAAAAAAAGATTAAGCTATTTATTTCAAGTTTTATCAAAATTTTAAGTCATTAGAAATATACTTTTATGTAGCAAAGTACTTTACAAATAATGCAATAATTTCTTATATTGAATGTTTTCAGTTCCCTCCTTATGCAAATATTTGTGCAATAATAATTTTAAAATACATTAAATAAATTGCATTCAGTTTTGATTTCTCTTTTAAAAAACATTTTATGAAAAATATAAATTTTCTATCAATGAATTCTTTAAGGTTTAGTCATTTAATAAAATACTGCTACATTTTTCACAAAAATAAAAATAAATTTTAATGCATTCATCATATAAAAAAGAATGATCTTTTATCTAAGGCAATATTATAATTATAGTTTCAGCAATGGCTTGAAGGATATTTAATTTCATATGAATTTTTTTTAAATCAAATTTTTCAATCATATAGAGTTAAAATATTTTAAAATTCAGCTATGGACATGTATGTGTGAATAAAACAAGTCTAATAGTCACCTGACTCTCATTATGGCCACTGTCAACCAGAACATCTATGAAATCCATGCTCTTAGCAAATGCATCTCGTAGATTAACTCGATGGAAAGACACAATGCTGCCTTCTTTGCGTGCACGGTCAAGAGCTTCTTTCCTCTTAAGGGCTTTATCACGCCGCATCTGATTCTGATAAAATTCTGCAAAATTGTTGACAATGATTGGAATGGGCAGAGCAATGACCAGCACACCGCAGACGCAGCAGATGCTACCAACTAGTTTCCCTAGAGGAGTGGTAGGGTAAATATCACCGTAGCCGACTGTTGTCATTGTGATACTTGCCCACCAAAATGTTTCAGGAATGCTGGTAAACTTAGTCTCCTTCTCGTCTTTCTCAGCAAAATATGCAAGACTTGAAAAAATCATGACTCCAATGGCTAGGAAAAGCATCAGCAAGCCCAGCTCTTTATAGCTGTTCTTTAGTGTAAAACCCAAACTTTGAAGGCCGGTGGAATGCCTTGCTAACTTCAGTATGCGGAGAATCCGCATGATTCTGAATATCTGCACCACCCTCCTCACATCCTGAAACTGATCTGTCTGCTTGTTTGATTCAATAAGAAATGCCACAAAATAGGGCAAAATTGCTAAGAGGTCGATGATATTAAGGCCTCCTTTGAAGAACTTCCATTTATTTGGAGATGACAGGAAACGTAAGACATATTCAAGTGTGAACCATGTAATACAAACTGCTTCAACTACAGCAAGTTTGTGGTTGTCCTCTACATGTCCATCTTTGTCTTTTTCTTGTAGAGCCGGTAAGGTGCCTAAAGTAAGTCCGATTGTCGATAATACAATGAATAGAATGGAGAGAACTGCTACAACCTAGAAAAACATATTCATTAAGAATATAGTCTGAGCAGGGATTGGGGGTCTAAAAATAAATGCAAAATATAAAACTAAGTGTTTAATATACGGTAATCAGAATGGCTTCTTGGACCACTGTGAACAGCTTGGAAAATAAAAATATTAAAATGTTCAAATAATAAATGCTAATGGGGTAACATAAGCAGTTCAAAATAAAACAGAGCAATAAGCTTATATCAGGTTAAAACATGCATATCACATGGTTAGCTGACTTTACTTTCTGTTTGACAATATGAAATATGATGTCACATGATTTCTCATTAACATATTTATGTTAGTTTGAAATTAATAACTGTAAATATTAATTTTATTTGTTTTTTGTTACCAAATTTACAAATTTTAAATATAGCCAATGTTGTTTTTTAATTAATTTTTCTTTCAACAATTTGCATTAATATCTTCAACAAATGTACAGGGTATTTGCTGATGTATCCCAACTGTTCCAAAAATATCACACACCCAATTAATGACCATTGCTTACAACAATCAGTGACATTATTTGAAATACATGCAAAAGCAAACTAGTTAATAATAAAAAATACTCTTCTTTCAGAAAAGATTTCTTTTTATAATCCAATTATAATTTAAACTGAAAGATTTAATTATTTTAAATGTATATAATATTAAATGAAAAAGTGAAATCTGCTCATTTATCCAACAGGGATTGTAAAGAGAAAAGTTATGCTCAAGTATACATAAACAGTATTAAGTAATAAGTAAATAAGAAGTAAATTTTAATTACCATTTATAATATCTAGCAAATTTTAAAGGTAATTATTCTCTTGGCATACTATCTCTAACATAATAAAAGATCTTGAAGAAAAATTATTAATTTTAAATGCAAGTGAGTATGTTTCTGTATTTGAGAAAAACAGTCTTCATTTGTTTAGAGTAACCATCTTTCATCTTTTATTGGCCATACATGCATTCTTTTCTATAATGAGAAAGAAAAAACTATGAACATTGATCTTCATTTCTTTATTAATTCATTGAAAGTCAGATCTATAAATTGTTGATTGTTTCATTTTTTAACATTTAGAAATGGGACTAAAAAAACTGGCACATTTTAATCTGCTAAAACTGAAGAAAAAACCCCGGTTTGCACTAAGTGTAGCCAATAAGAGTAAACAATGTTGATCGTAATTGTATTTAGGAAATACAATGATACGCTGTCAATTCCAAAATAAAATAACTCTAAAATTTGAAAAAGTCAAGATATTTTGTTTATGAGATAAAAAACAATCTCTCAAAGAAATATGAAAAATTTTCTCTGAAAATGAGGCAGCTTATTTAACCTTTTAAATACCATTTCAGCTAAGTATGTAAGTTCGAATTGGTGGGTTTGCCTATAATGCAAATGAAGAGTGCAGATTGTAAAGTGAGTTATTATCAAGGATAGACTGGGAGGGGGTAATGTCTGTTAATCATTTTGACCAAGACTAATTATTTTTGCTGGATCAATAGCTTCAAATGATAATAGAAAGAAACAACTTGAACTTTACTTGATGTATTCAGAAAGTGATGTGCATTAGTAAATTAGTAGATTATATAACAGTTAAATGAATTAAAAAAAAGACTTTCATTATTTCATTCAAACCATCTAATTTAAAATGTTAAACGTAATACTGTTTTGGAATACAATTTTTTAAAGGAAACAAAATATATTTTAAGGGAACAAAGAATTCTAAATTAAAAATTGTGTAGTTATTTTAACATTTTTATTTAAAATTTCATTTCCAAAATAAATATCTATATCATGATTAGAAACAGAAAAATAGATTCTATTCTGAAAATTTGTTGAATAAAATCTTCCTCATTTCCCTTTTCAATAAAAAATAAGCCTTTCATTTGAAATAAAATTTAATCATAAAACAACATAAGATCCTTAATTTTTAAAATTTAATTTAATTTTAAAAATTGCAAATGTGTTCTTTCATACAATCAAAGCAATTTTTTTTTTTCTTTTTTCTTTTTAAAGACACAAATCTAATAAAATTTTACAGTTTGTCTTTTTGTAATTAAAAAAAAATTAAATGCTTCCAATGTTTAACAATTATATATATAGTTCTTTAGAAAACAGATATTAATATTATCTATAGATACAATCAAATACATTATTTGAAATTTCAAATCTATCCATAGCCATAATTATATAAAAATTAAATTATATTTAAAGACAATGAAGATCCATTTTAGAGTAAATTATTTATTATTAATATTCTAAACATTTGAAATAAATATTTTTTTTTCTTTTTACATAATATTACAAATTAAAATAGAAAACACAAAATATAGGTTGCATGCATGTTTAAAAGTATTTCTAAGAACCCATTAGAAATTAGATTGCCTTGAATTTAATTGGAATTGGTTTCCTAATAGTTTAGAGCAAATAATTGAACCAAAGCAAATTCTAACTATTGATGTATTCTCAATCTTTTAATATGTTAAATCCATTAAAATTTTATTTAAAAATGAAAAGAATTTTTAAAAAGTAATAAAAAAGAAGTGTACTAATCTAAAATAGATACATTTATACTGATATGGCATTAATTAAAGAGTTCTAACCAAAATAAAGTTATAGCTATTGCCACAAGTTATTATTATTTTTTTTTTAAATGTAACTTGTGACAAATGTTATTGAAATATGCCAGGTTATTTTACTTCAATGTAACGGTAAATGTACTACTCTTAATACATTATTTTCATTTACATTATCAGTTTCTAAAATATATAATCTCATATGTATAAAATTGCAGGATAGAGTTTCCTAGAAAAATACATTAATCTGGAACATTTGAAAAATTTTGTGCATATCCATAAATAATTAGACATTTTGGTCAAGATTCTGTGAATGTGTGTGTAAAAAGTTCCACTAATATAAATAAATTTACACAATTTATAAATTTCTTAGAGTAGGGAAATCAAATATAAAACAAGAGATTATTTCAACTATTGAATCATTAGTTGAAAATTTATTTCTGAAACTGCTGATTTTGTCATTAACACTGAAATATCAAAAGACCCAAACAAAAAAAATTTGTTGGATTAATTTGTTACATCAACCCCTTTCAAAAAATTTACAAAAGACTATTGAGGATGGATCTTATAATTTTAATTTCTGGTATATATAATATGCATTAAACCCATATACATAAGATATATTAAAACTGAGGACTAAGATTCTATCACCAAGCCATCATAATAATAAAAGTTTATGGGAAACATAGTATAAATTTAAATCAATGAATTTTACTTAACACAGTAAATATTCTGTGTTTTTATTTATTTTCAATAACCAAATGTTAAAAAATTTAAAATCAGTTTATTTAATATTTGTGATTTTTATTCCATTTTAACATAGAAATGGATATTACATGTTAAAGAAGTTTTAAAACTTGAGGGATATTAATTAGAATGAGACAATATTCTAGATAGCAAATTATGTCAGAAGAAGTAATTAACAATTTTAATTACAATTACGAAAATTTCTGAATTTGAAAGATAAACAGAATCGAAAAATCATATTCTACAAACATAATTTTTTTGGGAAAAAAAGACAATAAATTGTTGAAAAACATCTGTAGATGTGATATTTCAAAACAAATAGCCACAAATATAATGGAAGGAGAAAATTATGCATTTCTGTAATGTGTAAACATATTACATAATAATAGGAATTATTTAAATAAAACTGAGAATGCTTACGATTAAATGTTTAAGTACGTAAGTAAAGAATTAAATAATTATATTGTACTAAGTGCTTTAATTCTTCAGATGTAATTAAATCAACTGATATACAGTTTATCTAAAAATAAAATAGTAGAAAATGTGTTGAAAACTTCTGGAAAGAAGTTAAAATAATTCTTTTATGATTGCTTACCATCAGCTTAATGAACATTACAATGAATGAACATAATGATGTTCAATGACCTTATAGTTATTGGAAAACTATAATTAACTAAAGGTGCTAATTATTTGTTGAATTGAATTGACTTAAGTAATTTAATTTTTTATATCACATTTGCTTCAAGACAGTATCAAGCTATTCAAGCTGAAAATGTTTATTATACTGTTACAATGGATATTCAAATTATATGTTCATGTCAGCAAACCATGTAATAGCAGTTTATAGCATAACTGAAAAACATAACAAAAAAAGCATGTGCAACGACTCACGGATGCAGACAAACATCTTATACAACAGCCATCAACAACAATTGCATGCAATTTCCACAGCGACGATTAGTTGAGCCACTTATCCATCTGAGGATTCGTGCACGAGAAATAGACATGCAAAGCCAGTAACATCTGAAGCTTCTGTGAGAACAGTCGTTTCTCTGCCCATTTCAACCAACATCAAATGACGACATTGAAGGCATTGGTGGAAGAAGATACGTTGCATGTTACTGGAAAATAAGTGAAACATTTGAACAAAATACACTTCTTTAAATAAAATAAAGCATTGCAGGCCAGCGGGATCAATTTTCCACAACAACATAAGCATGACATATATGGTTTATTAATACTACCTCTCTTTCTGACATTGACCAAACAGCCACTGCATACAGTAAACAGTAAAGTGCAGTAAGAATCTTTAGATGTTTCTTCTTTAGCAGTGGTCCTAGCCTTTTAATACCCAAAGATTTAAAGCTTACTTTATAACAGAAAAATTAATATCAGATTATACTTATTTGTGTAGAAAAAAGTTTTAAAAAATCAAATAATACTGAATATCTTTCTAATCGTGTATAATAATTTATAAGCATTAACAAACATGCAAAGTTGAGGAAAAAAAAACAAGAAAAAAAGCAAAATCAGTTTGTGTAATGTAATTGAAATTCTGCACTGAAAATGAATACATCAATTAACAATAATAAAAAAGATTTTTCCTCACGTCTTTTGGTTACATGTCATTTATACTCACTCTGGCGGCCAATGAAGATGTTGGTTTTTCTAATAAATCCCAAAGGCATTTTCTGTAGGGTGCACACCGTCCAACTCCAAAGTCTTCTTCTTCCCTTTGTCTCAATGATTCTGCTTCTTTCCTCATTTCTTCATAAACGTGTTCCTTCTTCTGATGGTACTTGTGCTGACAACACGATTCCAGATATAATTCATCGATTCCCCAATATACCAAATCGTCACTGAACGCCAATACGCACATTTCCTCCACCAAATGAAGTTTACCAGTGCGATAAAAATTAATTACAGCGCTAAAAGAACGAGGATGACGGTCAAAAAAATATTCGTTGTCAACCAAACTATAATCATCACACAATTCCATAATAGCTTCGTGGGTGTTGCTTTCCTTCAATTTCCCAAGTCTAGTATGAGGTAAGTGTTCTAAAGTTCGCCAAAGAACCTCATGTTTTACTCCTCCTACATTGATAATGACTCTGCGATTGAGCGCTTTGCTCCGGATAATCATGAACGACTCTTGAGGTAGAGACGACATGGACCTGGAGTGAGCGCGATTTTGTTGCTGCAGAGGGCCCATAATTTGGTGTTGGACACCATATGGCTGTACCTCTTCAGCAAACTGGGGATGGGGAGTCATCGTTGGTGGAGGTGGTACTGTAGGGTTAGGGGTGGAGGTGCTTTGTTGCGTTGCTGGCGTCAATGTAGAGAATCCAGAGCTCGCCTTTTCCATTTTGTCCGAACTAGTCATCCTCATTGCCCTCCTCGTCTAACTACAGGGCAAGGAGGGCTGAAATCACAGCCAACAGTCACACTGACACATAGAAAAGACAAGCTACTCATTGGTTTTGATTAATTTTGGAGGTGTGCACGTTTGCGGAGCTTCATCACTTCTTATTATGTCACTGGAACAGACAGTACTTTGAATTCCAAGAAATGCGTGATAACATGCCTCTGCATTATGGCTGTTCCAGATGACCACATTGGAAATGTTCACTGTAGAAAAAAAAGTTTTATTAAGAAAAAATAGTAAGAAACAATCTGAATGCATCAGCAAATTTTAAATATATATTACTTAAAATTTCTATTATGAAAATTTCTTTTATTAAAATTAGAATATTCAAAAAGAACTGTGAATGCATTTGAAGTTTGTTGAAGGATAGGTTATACACTTCGCAATAGTATTTCAAATTATCATAAAATAATTACAACATGAAAAATTCTTGCATAATAATGGCAAATCATTTTTCAACATAAATATTATAAAGTTGTTAATATCAAATTAATACAGTCATTATAATATGATATTGCAAAGATACAATAATTAAACTGTGAATATATTTATATTTCACTTCACTAAACTGAAGTTTTATGAATGATTTATAATATTAAATGGCATTGTGTTCAGACAGTTCAATTAAAAAAAAATTAAAGCAGGTTTAGTAAATATTTATTAATGGTCAAAATTTTTCTGAAGTAATATTATAATTTTTCAGGATATAGCCATTCTTTATTCATTAAAAATGCTCGCTACTATTTTACTGCCAAGACAATTTTTTTAAAAATACTAAATTATTTAAACATTTTCAGTTGATAACAAGGTTGTTGATTCATCAATCACTATGATATCATCAGACAGGGGAGAGCACAAGCATTTCATTTATGAAATAAAATACCTCTCCTTAATGCTTTTTTTATGTCATTTTATTTTTTTAATTAAAAAAACATAATGTGGTAATTTTTTTTGAACACGCATACAATAAATGCTTTTTTTTAAAAAAAAAATTGGTCAATAAATTCTAATCTCTATGTAAATAATAATAATAACTGAATTTTACGGCATATTATTTTACAGCTAATTTATTAATACACATTCTTTCATTTTAAAAGTAATTATTATAATTTTATAGCAAGTAAATAGAAAGATTATTCTTCATATTCAAATAAATGAAAATTCAGTTAGTTTACATATTCTTTTTATTTCTCTCTCTCTTTGTAATAATAGCATTGAATTCACAAATTGTAGGTAAATATTTTATATCAATTTAAGATGTCCTTGCTATAAATTCACTATTTACCAGCACAGAATATATATATATATATATATTAAATAAAGAGAGTTTAGAAAAAAAAAACATTCAAGAGTTAATTAAATAAAAAAAGTTTCCAGAAAATCTTATTCATGATGAATCCAGAAAAAAAAATATTACACAACTAAATCCCTATACTAAGGGTAAGGGTTATAAAGGTTTAAAATTTATAATTTCAAGTAAATAAAATTAAAACTTTTAATTTAATTCTATACCAGGGGATTTTAAAATCGGACAGAAAGTTTTTTAAAAACTATTTACAGGATTAACAATTTTACAAGTTCAATAAAATATTTCAGAAGTTCATAATTTCAACACTATATTAAATATTTATAATAACTAAATATTAATAAAAAGATAATATTTCAGTTGGAATGGCTGATGCATAACTTTGAAAATAATTTTTTAAATTTGTTATTAAGTTTTGAACTTTAATTTGTAAATATTACACACACATAAAAAATCAAATATTTCTTTTCTTATTCTGTTTTTGATTTTCAAATAAAAAGAAAAATAAAGCTTATCAATGAGGATACATATAAAATGAAATGCGACAATAAAAGATTCTAGGTGTATATGAAGTATTTCAGAGAATGACTTTGAAAATCTAATTTTAATTCATTTACATAATTAAATATATAACTTTTTTTCAAAATAAACAGGTACGTTAATTTGTATACAATGACTCATATAAATACACATTCATTTTTTCCAATATAGGCTTTAAATAGACTACAATTTGCCTTTTATTTATACTGATTATAATTATTCTTGCTAATAAGAAAAAGGACTGATTTTAATTAAACTGATAATAACAAATTTTCTATTGATAAATAAAATCAAACTTTTCCGAGAAATTTGAAAACTATGATAAATTTATATTTATATTGACAGCATCTACATTTTTAACTCAAAATTTCATTTTTTTTACTTGTTGAAGGAAAAACAGAAATATATATAATTTTGATTTTTGTAAAATCAGAGTAAATCATTTAAAGTTTTTTTTATATAACTGATACAGAGGAAGTTCTAATGAAAAATGTTAAAAAATAATAAGAATTAGTCCATAAATATATAAATAATTAAAATTAAACTGAAGATAAGTATAATAATAATATATTTCAAAAGTGAGTTGATTATTTTTATTTGCGAGATTATTTTTGAATTAAAAAAATCCTTATTTTAATTTCTTTTCCAAGTACTGAACTAGTACTGTAACTAAACTAATTTAATTTTTTTCGATTAAAATTACAAAGCTCGTTCTTGCTACATTCTGTTAATAATTTACATTAAATAGACATTAAAATTTCATATACAATCGTAAATCATGTTATTAACTTAGAAAAAAAAACGATAATCACCCAATACACTTTAGAATGTTTTAAAATATAAATTTTCAAATAGTAGAATCCCGTCATAACGTCCTATACACACCACAAAATATCCAAGTTGTTCATAAATTAAAAACAAATATGTCACACATTTCGCGCTAAAAAGAATTACGTTTATAAATTTACACATTTGTTGTTGTTCGGTATTTTTCCAGAACATTTTCCCCACTGGCATTAATCATTCGACAAAAGGCAGCAAAGGATGCTAGTTTTTGGTAGATAAAGGGATAAGGATCAAAACAGCAGCATCTGCCAGTTCATCACATTGAACAAGAGATGCACAACACCCGCTTCTTAGTCAACAATCAATAAACACTGCAGTTACATAACAATCCATCCTACTGCTAAATGTGACTTTTGTCCTAGTACAGTTTTCGATAACTAAACCCACCATCACATCCAGAATGAGATAAAGAGCATGCGAGAAATCACAACAAATGAAAAGATGAGCCATAACTACCTTCCCGATTCGTTATCAAATCCTCGCTCTCAGCTGCTTCCGTGGACTGAAGCATCCATGATAGCGCTGAGCGGATACGAACTGCGCCAAACGCTGAACATTCCAACAACGAACGGCGTGATCTCCATCGGACAATACAACACTGCTGTTGGCTTTTCCAAATACAAAAGTGGATGGGATGTCTAACATAAGGTTTAGGGTGCTCTATGGAAGTATAAGTGGCTATGAAAAGAAAGAGAATAATTGACTAGAAGGAGCAACAGCCTTCACGAGTCGGCTCTCACTACTCTACTGATACACTTGCTTTCTCCACAGGTTAACGGAACATGTCCGTGTTCCCTAGCGCTGTGCTTCCCTCAGATCGATTAGTACTTAACGGAAAATGTGTATATACTATGCATGTGTGGCAGTAAAATTCGTATTATTCATACTGCAGGATCCATGGATCTGAATTATCCTGGTTCCCATTACTAAATTGAGAACTGATGGTTTGTTTCCTGGAAGAAAATGAGAGATACATTGATTTTTTCGAATGGAAGAAGAACTAATGCGATTGTGTAATAATCAAAATTGCCGATTTGTAAATGGTTGGCACTTAATGACTAATTATTAATTTTCGGACGTGGGTAGTTTTTTTTTTGGGGGGGGGAGGGCTTGTATGGAGAGGCTTGTAACGATATATTTAAAAAATTTTAAAAATTCTTTTGTAATTTTTTTATCAGCGAAATTTTAAAGAAAAGTTTAAAATATTTTTTTTCTATATATAATATTATGATTAATAAAGCACGAAAAAGATAGTGGTTTTAATTGCATAATGGAATGGAAATTAATGAAATAATTAATCCAAATTCTAATGTTTAAAAAGATAAATTTATATTTAAAAGAATATAAAAGTGGATATGATAAGATTTCAGAGGAGAGAAAACAATCTACCCCCTCTTTTTTGTAAGATTTACAATACCATTTCAATAGATTATATGAAATAAAGTACATTTTCACTAATAAAGTGAGAACAAATGATTTATTAAATCACAGATATCAAATAGTTCAGATATCAAATATCACAGATAGTTAAATATAGATAAATCAATAATTCGAATTATATAATATTAATAGACATCCTTTAGAAATAAGTAACAAAAAATTCTACATAATTTGAATGAAACAATAACTAATCCTGATAACGGCTTTGTCCTTTTTATCAAATAATGATCTGAGCATTCCAAGTAATCGAAGCAAGCCAAATTATATTTGTAAAATGTCCAAAAATTTCGATATCAATATATTATTTTTAATACTATAAATTTGATAAAACATTTCCGCTAAATTTTTTATACATACACTGCAGGATTTAGGAAAACTTTTCGTTACATTATAGAGGAAATAAGGCCGTAAATTATTATAACAAAATTATGTTAATAGATAATTATCTTTTTATATTGTGTTACAAAACATTATTATTTTTTTTGTTAGGAATGGAATTATAAATATGTAGATGCTATAATAACTCTGTAATACAATGAAACAAAATATTTATTAAAAGCTGATAACAATATATTAAAAAGAATGGAATACTAGATGTTATACTCAGTTATATGAAGACATAGAGATAAATCAAACAAAAAAAACAACCAATAAAATTATTCAAAAATCTATTTTTATAGTTAAAAAAAACCCTTAAAAATTCTAGCCTTTTTATGGTTTAGAAAAACCAAGAAATGGTTAGAAAAATCAAGTAGATTGACGCTTGTAGAATTAAATAATGATTAATAAAATTTAAACCGAAAAAATGTGACAGTAAATTAACAACAGTTATAGAAAGTAAGTAATACAGGTTCAAGTCTTGAAATAATGTAAATAATTATTTTAAAATTTTGTCCATTTTGTAAAGCAAGACTTTTAAAATATGAATCTTAGAAAATTAAAGGAAAGTACTGAAAATTAAGCTTTAAAGAAAATGAGAAATACATAATATTGAAAAAAGAATGTAAACTGCATTTAGAAAGTTTTACTATAGGATTACGTAAATAATATGCAACAATTTTTTAAAAGATTGGAGATTTACTTACGAAAACAATTATTTTGATCATTCTGTTGAATTTTCATGAAATTCAGATATCTTAAATCTTGTAACATTGAGCACGGACAGATTAAAGAGATCGAGGGCCTATTTAATTAAAATTCTATAGACTTCCTATAAATCAATCTTTATAGTATATTTAGAATAGATATACTTTTTTTGAAAAGAAGCATTAAATAATTTAACGATGGACTCAATAATTTTTAAAAATAAGCATTAATAAATTTAACAACGGATAAGATTTAAATATGAAGAATTGTAAAAATGCCTAAACATATTACATAACTATTTCTGTTTTTCTAACTATTTCTGTTTTTACTCATAATAAAGATGAATGTTAGTGTGTTTGTGTGTTGATCCTCGACAGCCTACATCGTTTAATTTTGAGCAACCTAATTTGGCACATACTTTGGAATGTGAAAACGTGCACCTCGCAGTGACTTTTTTTGAAACTTTAATTAGAATTGTAATTAAAAATTGATTTTGCCCTTTTTCTTGATAAGTTCCAAAAATCTTAAAGTTCAAAAATAATTTTTGCATCATCTTAAAATAAAAAAAAAAAGTTTTTTCAATGATATCAATTATTTTACTTTTAATTAATTAAAAATATTTTGAGAACATTTTACGACAATACATACATATAACTCTTGAATTGAAGCTCAAATCGTTTTTGTTGTAACTAACGACATTTTATTCTGACCCCCCCCCTATTGTTGATAATTCAGCTTATTTTTTCATGTTCGGTAGCTTTATCTACAATTCACGTTTTTAATAATTTTTTTTTGAATTTTTGTTTTACTTACAATCAATTTTAGAACTAATCAATCGTAAAAACGTTTTTTAAAGGTGCATCCATTTTTTTGTTTTGTTTTTCTTTTCTGTGATATAATTGAACATACGAACAAAGATATGGACCAAAATTAGGAAGATGCATAACACAATAAATCCTGTCCAACCAAATGGTCGTCACAGGCATCTAGTATTATTGAAATACTTTTGATATTTGTATTGAATAAGCATTTAATGCATTAATGTTCTTATTTAAAAATGAGCATACAGTTTAGTGCAAGTAATATACCTTAAAATAAATGCTTGGCTGATCTAAAAATAAAATGAATAACCAAAACAAATAATCCAAAAAATTTGGTTTTCCCTATTTCTTTTCCTAAAATGAATATCAAAGACTAGTTGTAAGTCGTTCAGTATAATTTCAATGAAACATATTTATTCACTTAGAAAAAAATAAACATTGGCTTCATGCCTGCAAATATAAATCTTACTGGGAGATTATAAGCTTTTATACTTGAAGGGTGATATTAAATTTACATTATTTAGAAATTTTACAGGCATTTTGTTTTTTGGTTTTTTTCTAATCCGAAAAGTAGAAGCGAATTATTGCTAATTATATTATCTTACTGAATAAAAATGATCAATTTCACATTTATAAAGCATTACAATAACATTCAGAAAATTCTGTCGAATAATTTAAGTTCTTATAGAATAGTTTAAAATACGTTCGGATTTGTTATTAACAATGATGGCCCGAATAAAAGCTGGATTCAATTGGAAATAATACACTGATGTGCAAAACTTAAGCAACAGGTATGTTTTTTTGCCATAACCACGAGAAATCATCTGAGAGACATGAAATTCAGAAATGAGATACAGCATTTTGTTCTGAAAGAATGACGAAAGCATAGTTGCGCAGAAATGAATACAATGCATACAGTATGGAATCAAACAAACAAAAAAAAAAGGCTTTATTGAACTCATAGTATCGTTACACATGATTGTTTGTCCAAGAGGAAGAACAGCAAGCAGATGTTCCTTAGTATGGGATATGCCCTCCCCTTACTGCAATGATTGCTTCGCACCGTCTCCCCATACTCAGCACCAGATTGTCCAACAGTTCTTGAGGTAAGAGTGCCCATTCCTCAATCAGCATCTGTTTAAGTTGTCGGATGTTCCCAGGAGGATGTAATCGTGCCGCAAGGCGTCTCCCCAAAGCATCCCACACATGTTCTATCAGATTTAAATCAGGGGAGCACGCCGGTGAGCACACCAATCGAGTGATATCTTCACTTTCCAGGAGCTCCTCAACAGCATGAGTCCTGTGTGGCCGTGCATTGTCATCCATAAAAACGAAGTCTGATCCAATGGCACCTCAGAACAGACGCATATGGGAAAGGATCACCTCCTGACAATAGCGATCTCCAGTTACAGAACCTCCGTCGAAAACGTGGAGCTCAGTCCTTCAGTTCATTATAATGCCTCCCCAGACGACAACTCCAGGACCACCGAAACGGTCTCTTTCCGTGATGTTACTGGGATGAAACCGTGTCCCCACCTCTCTCTAAATCAACTGGCGTTGGGAATTGCTTGTGGCACTAAAACGACTCTCATCTGTAAAGAGGACACGACTCCATTGATGAGATGTCCAGTTTTTGTGCTCTCTGCACCACTCTAAACGGTGCCGTTGGTGGGAAACTGTCAAAGGGATGCAGCGTTCAGGACGGCGGGCGAATAGGCCACCTTTGTGAAGGCGTCTGGACACAGTAAAACGCGACACTTGTCGCCCCGTTGCTGCACACAGTTGCTGAGCAATGGCGCTTGCTGACTGGTTTCGCGTTCTTTTCGCCTGCAGGACGATATATCGGCCATCCACTGCAGTTGTTTTCCTGGGGCGACCACCACCAACCTTTCTCACAGCTGTACCTGTGGTTTGGAAGTCTTTCCAAGGGCGCGAAACGACACTTTTGTTGATTCCGAACTCTTCAGCTACACTGGTCACACTACGCCCCTCCTCCAGCTTTCCGATCATTCTTCCACGTGTGAAATCGTCCAGGTGATTTCTGCTAGCCATATTTCACGAATTAACTCACGTGCACTTGCAGCGAATGTCTTTAATTGCGTCTCCGTCCTTCCTTTTATTGTAGTGTTGAGCTGCGCGCGCCTTCCGCACATGTTTTGCGTACGCTCACGTCGCCTGTGACGATTTGTTCCTGATATTTGCATACGCATAACCTTTCTCTTGAATTACGTGTTCATTGTACTGATCGCAAGAACTCCTTTTCTGCAATTTCATGGCTATCTGCTTAAAATTTGCATTGTTGCTTAAGTTTTGCACACCAGTGTATTTTTGTTTGCTTTTAAGATTCTGAGAACATAGAGCTAATCAAAAATGCCAGTTGCAGATTTCAGCCAACTTTTTTTTTTAACATTATAATACAATATGGCAGATTTTGCTGTTAATACTATGAAATTTGGAATCTTCCCTACTTCTAATATATACTGATAATATATACTGAAATTAAAATTTCACATATATATAGAATCTCAATGATAAGACCGTATTCTAAATTTCATTTTTCTAGATTGCTATTTTTTTATTTTTTTAATTTACATAATTCAAAACACAAGATCAGACAGAGGGAGAAAGACAATAATCATTTTGTTTTTATTCGTTTAAAATCTAGAACCACAGTTTTGTTGATAAGGCCATACCCTAAATTGCATTTATCTAAATATTTGATCTTCGATTTATGTTATTCATATGGATATGGGTGGATGAACAGACAGACTTGTTACAAGTGCATTTCGTCCAAAATTTGACAAGGATATACAAGCCACATGCCAAATTCCATGCCTGAAACTAGTTTCGATCTTAGGTATTCAAAGTAAAGAAACCCGACCAAGTAAATTACAAACAGTCAGGCGAAGACCGGCATATACAGAACAAGTCAGATAGGTACAACAGAGACTTTCGTACTCGTCATATCTTATGACGTCAAACAAACTGAATAATATAAAATACAAAATTTACATATAATATGTGAATGAAATACGAAAATGGGTTTTCCGTTTGAGAAATGTATTAGAATTACGTTATCATGTAATATAGTCCACAATTTACAGTTAGAAAAGTAGAGTATTGAAAACATTCCGATTTTTTTTTCAACTAGTAAAATTAATTGGCAAAAGAATCAAGGAATACAAACTGAAAAGAATATTTAGAAGCATACAGTCTTCTTTTGCCGGTGGTTGAAGTCTTGATAAAATATATAGATGACTTATAAGTTCTAGAAATGTAGAAGTTAGTGAAAATTTCGAGGTCGAATTTTTTTGACGATTAGAGTATAAGGGAAGGAACAAACTTGGTTCTTTTATATTCTTAACCTCACTTTTGCACCTCTGGTATCAGATCTCATAATCTACCCTCTCTATTCTATAGTTACGTTACCGAAATGAATTACAAATAGACAGCATTCGAGGACAAGGTGAAATGGGCTAGGCTGACCTTTGTTCGAGGAACAAAATTTAAGTAATGTAAAAGGGAGCACATATTTCAATAGCGAGTCACAAGATGATAAGAAACGTTGAAAGTCGCATAAAATCGATAGTTCATAATTGTATATAAATGAAATTCTAACTTTTTTATGAATAGGCAAGGCAAAATATTTTTGCGATTTCAATAAATTTTAAATTTAAAAAATGTATAGCTTTTTTGCTGAAATGAAAGTGTTTGTGGCGGTTTTATTTGCATGTCAACCGCTATAAACATTTCTGTAAGTCATTACAAGCATTCTGCTAAAAGCCACACAAGAAGGCACTATCTACAAATGCAGAGCTAAGAAAGTATTTTAAGATAGTAAAATTTAATTATATATTTAAATGCCTTTGTTCTTATTCTTATTTTGTTCATTATTGAATATTTTAGTTATTTTTAAGTTATTTTATGCAAATGTACAGGACAGGATTGAAAACGAAGTAAAAATATGCTAAAAAAAGCAGAATTTCTGTAAAATAAAAATGTCCCCCCCCCCTCTCTTTGAGCAATACGTAGATCATAAAATAATATAATATGTATTTTCTGTCTACTTATAGTAACATACAGAAAAATTAGATTTCTCCTGAAATTTTCTTGAATTAAGTTTTTGATAAGAATATTGAATTTAGGAATTATATTGAATTAGGTATTATAAAAATATTGAATTTAGGCATACAGTCATATTGAATTTAAGCATTAGTATTAAATTTATTTTACCCTTAAAAGTAGGTATCAAATTGAAATCTTTTTATACTCTAGTCGATTAGCCTTTAATAATTGTGCTAAGCTTCGGTAAGAAAACTTTAGTGTAGATTAAGCTTAAATATAAATCGAAAGTGTCCCAGGAAAGAACTGTATATATATTTTTTACAAGAAGCATTACACAAGATGCAAGAACAATACACAATCAACAACATTACACAAGGAAAAAAAAAAGAAAGTTATTTTTTTAAAAATAAAAAAGATATTTCAAGATGAGAATATAAATAATGTTGTTCTTGTAAGCAAAATTGCTATGAGCCCTTCCTCCCCTCCTCCAATTATACTGATAAACTTCATAAACTATTTCTAAAAAGAATAGACTTCCTTGACATCAATTTCGGAATAGTTTAAATCAAAATCCTTTTCAATCTTTAGTTCATTTTATGTAATAAAAATTACAACCATATAAAGATTTATTACAAAATTAATATATTTCTATCCACCTCCTCACTGGTTTGATATTTTTGAGGCTGTTTGTTTGTTTTAATATCACCTTGTTATTTTATGCCACTTAAGATTTTAATCGATGCAAATTTGTCTAAATACTTAGAAAATTATTACTGAGCTAAAATTAATCTTTTTCTAGAAATTTCTTAACGACTTTTGAATAATTTTAGATAATTTTTAAAAATATTCCTTTATTTCTATTTAATATTTCAAAATGTGATTTCAATTTTTGAAATATTGCTTTGAATAAAGAGAAACCCAGGTATATGGAAATCTCTGTATTTATTAACAGTTAACGAGATTCTGCATGTGTGTATTGATGATACACAAAGTAAAAGACTTGAAATGAACAATCAAATTCGGCACAAATATACTTTAGAGGATGAGATGAGATAATTTTTTTTTCTATCAGAGTTAGTATTTTGATTTATAAAAATAAAGCAAACTTTTGATTTTTTTCACCATATTTTCGAAAATTATTATTGCACAAAACTGTTTTGTCATTTTAAGATTTAAAAAAAAATGTCTTTTGTCTTTTTAATGATACCAATTAGCTATCTCACGATTTATTTTTGAATGCTGACAATCTTTAAAAAATATTTTGACTCTCTCTCTCTCTCTCACACACACACACACACGCACGCACTATACGTATGTATGTATACATACGCTGCTATTTCTTGAAAGTCTAACTCGGAAATCTAATGATGAATAGTGTACTTTGATAGAGTTTGCGAAACAATATTTACCTGATTTCAATACAAGATATTTTTATCTTTTATTGTCAATATAAAGAACTTTTTAAATTCTAGGGACCATCTTGCAAGTTTCTCAGGAATAATAACTACAATCTGGATTCTAACGCTGTTCAGTTATTTTATTTTGATATTCATCGTGCATTTATTTTGGAGGAAACAGAAGGATTGTAAGCAAGAATATGAAGAAAATTAACAAATAATAAGGAGAACGTTTGTGTGTGCTTGCGTTTTATATGGCAGAAAATTTAGTATAAATAAACTTAAGAAGATGGGAAAGTACCTCTCTGTAAGTTGTTTTGAAAATAAAATTTAATTAAAAATTAAGCCAGGTTATGAAGTTTTTTTCTACGATAACTTTCGAAAATATTATTGAAAAAATAATAGTTTTAATATTTTTTAAAATTAAAAAAAATTCTATCATAATAATTTATTTGTGACGTAATTTTTCTTCCTTAATTTTGGCATTAAAAGTTGTTATTTTTTTGCATAATTTACCGCAAAAGACTTCATTGTTGTCCTGAAATTCAAATCTTTTTCATTGTTTCATCCATAGAGCTGAGGTTTTATCAAGCACTTAATCGCGAGTTTTTTGTTTTTTTTTAAACTAACTGAAACCAGATAGATTTATCTTCGTAACACTTTCTCGCATAATTTATAATAAAATGTTATCACAGAGAATGCCTTCCATAGCATTGGCGTAGAAAATGTACGAAATATTATTGGCGTAAATTTAGCATTTTTACTAAATATATCGTGTGAACTTCGGCTAGTTTTTTCGGTAGATAATCCTTGGAATGCTGTTAAATGTATCTGAAAATAGAATTTGGGAATAGAACCGTATACCAAGCTTCATCCATCAACCTCAAACCGGTTTTGAGTTACCTTTGTCTTAGACAGATAGACGGAAATTTTCCAAAAAAATATTTTTCAAACTCAGGGACGTTTAAAACGCTGAGATTCGTCAAAATCTCGAGTTCGAATTTTTTGAATTTTCTTTCCCTATACTTCGCATACGAGAAAGTAAAAAGATTCTGTTCTGTTTTTCTATTCTGTTTAAGATTTAATTTACGAGAGAAATAAGAAACTGACAATATCGCGAAACAGTGCAATTAGAAATTATATTATCTGGGCAGTTGTGTTTAAAATGACATTATGCTTGATTCCATTACAAAAATTTATGTGCGCAATAATCAAAGGAAGTCTACTAAATTAACACAATTACTCTGCTTACTGTAATTTGGTACCTAAAAATACTTTACAAAGAGGATCATGGACATCAAGTCTTGTTTAAGAGATTTATTTAATTGAAATCAAATTCAGTTGTTATTCTCAAAGAATCAATTGTGCGCCAAAGACGGCTAGTTTATTGATAGAAAAATAACAAAATACATAAAGTAGTTTTATAAGCTTACTTCATAAGCAACGATACAATTTTTGTCAACAAATACCAGACGAAATCTCTTAAATTTTAAGGAGGATGGATAGTGTAATATAATGGAAGATGGATACCATCTCCAAGAAAGGCGACAAGGAGTGTCTCTTCTTACTTATAGCAGTGAATATACTAATAATCCATAATGCACGTCACTAATGTTGAAATGGATTCAAAATCCAATAAATTTTTATCATGGCTATTGCTTTCAAAATACAGAAATGAGTTAAACATCCACTTTGCTATGTTTAATTGTTGTTTTTGCCAATTTAATAGGAATAAAGCTTTTTAATTGGAAGGGTATGAGCAATAACAATGAACTACTAAAACAAACAAATAAATAAATTCGTTTGAAAGTGAAACGACAAAAAATATTTTGTACAAATGACGAAATCTCAATTAACTTTGTGAAAATGAATGCATTCTTTTATTTCCAACAAGAGAATAAGAAAAGTTTTGCCATGCGAAGTATTTTTAAGTCTTTATGTCATTATTGAATGAAACAATTTAAGTGATATTCTTCTTTTTTGTGCTCATTAATCAAAACGCTATCCAGTATGACATCAAACTCTTTAGCTAACATTCATTTCCAACAAACATAATTCTCTTTTTAAATGAAAAATACTCATTTTTATGTATATCATTTCACTCCTTTTATGTGGATAAATGTTCTGACGAATACGTATACGTGAAGCCTTTACAAAACAAAAACTATTGAATTTCTCTTAATAATGAAATTCGCTGATTCCGTCTATCGTTGAAGGCATACTTTAAAGATATTTATTCAATGATTGGATATAAAATGGTATAATTCGATGTAAATAGCATATCTAATTTAACGGCATAGCATGCACTTATCATAATTTTTCAACTTATAAACTATAGTCAAATCAACTACCTACCATATTCTCAGTTTTTTAAAAATTCATAGCCGCCTTCGGACTCTAACTGCTCTTGATCAATAAACATAGAAGACTCTGGCTTGCAATGTATTTTTATTGATGAATTAAAGTGGTGAACTTGGTCTAGTTGCTAAGATTGAAAGGAGGGTAGTGACGGCAAAGTTTTATTTTGTGATATCTCTGGAAATTTTCGAAGGGAGGAGGAGGTAGAGACTACCTATATAAAATAGCTCCAAGAGCATATGTCAAAAGAACACTTCCTCCCCCACTTTTTATAAACTCAAGTGAACATTTTTGTTATTCTTGTAAATTGGTGGGAATTTATTTTCCTCCGAAACTTTATAACAGGGCGATAGAACATTGGAATTGCAGTTATCTGAATAATAATGCATCAAACGTTTCTCAACCAATATTACATACTGTTATAGACTAGACGCCTCCGGTGACCCAGTGCTTATTTATATTAATTTCATAATGCCAGTAAGTTTTAATTTATTTAATGAATTCGTTTAATTTTTGGTGTTTTGAAAGCATTATTTGCTTCAAACAACAAAGTAGTAAACAGGAAATTACGTAAAAGAACTGCTCATGAATTGCATTACTATTTGAAATAAATTTGAATATATATAAAAAAGGAAAATGTTTTCAATTTTGCATTGAATGTTTTGCATCTTTGTTATACAAGAATTAGGCAAACACATTTGTTAAAGCTTCAGGCCGATAGATGGCGTATCTGTCGAGTACAAAGTTTTTGTTCATTCTTTTTTGTATCTGAAGGTAGTGTGTGTAAGAACGATTCTGAGATCTAGACGTGGCATCCAATTGTGAGTGGTGTCCTAATCTGTAACAGTCTACTTGAAGAGGCACAAAAAAAGATGGTGTTCACCGGAAAGGAATGAGTATTATTGGAAGAGAATTACATTAAGTGGTCCGTCGAGCCGGAGTATTGAACTATCGAGAGTTTTGAGAAGTCGGCAAGTGTTTCTGCTTTGCCACATGTGTTTACTTGATATTGCTCTCAGTGATTTCTGAATCGTTTAGAGTGATCTCCAATGGATATAAAGTGTAAATTCCTATGACTGGATTATCCGATGATTGGATTATTGTGTCCGTTTTGGTTTCAAGGTAACTGTGAGTACACTTCTGTTTTCTGAATTTGTGTATTAGTTTCGTTTTTATGTGTTGCATATATTCAGAGTTCTCTTTTCAAAATGCTTTCAAAACTTAAAAAGAAGTTGCCTAGGAATTAGAAATTGATATTCCTACGGGTGCCAAAGTAATTACTATTAAAGATTTCATTGAAAAGAGCGAGATATATAAAGATAATTATGAATTCGTAAAAACTGTGGTTGAGTCAATAATTGAAAAGAAAAAAAGATTACGAGAAAAAGGAAGCACAGAAACTAGAATTGGAAAAACTTAAACTCGCGCAATTAGAAAAACAACTTGAGCTTGCGAATTTACAAAAAGATGTAACACAAAAGGTTAATGTGACAAATAGCGATTCCGATTCAAATTTTAGTTTAGAAAGTTTGATAAAAAGTGTTAAAACTTTAACTATGCCAGTTCCTACACGAGCAGAGTCGTATAATTTATTTTTCCAATCGCTTGAAAGAGCTTTCAAAACCAAAAATGTCCCAGAACAATTCAAGTTGGAGATCCTATTAAATATTTTAGGCGAAAAAGTTACCAATTTAATGATATATTTAAATGAGGATGAATTGTGTATGTATGACAAATTAAAGGAATTAGTGTTAAAAGAATTTCAATCCACCCCACAAGAAGTGTTAAATAATTTTCGTAAAGCGGAAAAACGTCCAAACGAAAGCTATATCCAGTTTTCATCGCGACTTAATGCAGCATTTGATTATTATTGTCAATTAAGATTTTAAGGGAGTTTGTGAACTCATGGTTTCCGAAAAAATATTTGACTCATTAGATCGTGAACTACAAATTCATATTGGCGTGAAACAAGGAGAATCTTGGTATGTGCCACCAGATTTGGCCAGAAATTGGGATATTTATGTATCGTCAAAATTCAAAAACGATAGTAATGTGTTTTCACGGCAAGTTGTAAACCATTCTCAAAAATATCGTAAAGAATACAGTCCAAAAAAAGCATTTATATCGGAAGTTAAAACTCCGAAATGTGTAATTTGTAAATCTAATGAAAATCATTCCCCGAATGTATGCCCTGTGTTCAAAAATATGCTTGTTAATGAGAGAATTGAGGTCGTTAATGTCATGTATGCCAAGTAGACCGAGAGACGATACGATTCGTTTTACATACACGCAAAGAACATTTATTAGCATTAAGATACACAGGCACGAACGAGCATAACAACAACTACACCGTACACGCGCGCGTCACACAGCTTGGAAGATTCTCCCATCTGGCTGTTGCCAGATACATAACAGTTCCTCCCCGACAAAATATAGAGTCACAGGTCGAGTCTCTTTGGAGGTCTCCTGATTCGGTTTGAGCGTCGGAGTAGCACATCAGTTTTCGGCTTTCCGGAAGCGTCTGGTACAGGCTTAGGTGGTATATCATCACTTGGAGTGGCAGGTACAGGTACATCTTTAGGTTCAGGGACGACTTCAGGTACAGGTGCAGGCGGTTTCGATTCAGCAACATCGTCGGATACTGGCTCATCTGGAAAATTCAATTCTTTATCATAAATTGGAATTTCAGTAGCAGCTTGGGATAATTCAATCGACTTCCCACATTTCCTTATTTGATTTACGTGTCTCTTCCAAATTTCATTTCCAACTTGTATGCTATAACTCAAAGTTCCATCTCGGTTTATAATTGTTCCAATTTTCCATTTGTTAGGTCCGGAATAATTTCTTACGGCTACTTTCTCCCCTTCCTGAAACTCACGCAAGATAGATTCTGTGTCAGGTCTCGAACTCTGTTTCTGAACAACTTTGTCTCTCAAATTTGGTTTAAAAAGATCAAGTCTAATGCGAATACATTTCTTCAAAAACAAGGCACTCGGAGTTTCTCCCGTGAGAGAATGTGGAATTATTCTATACTGTAATAAAAATCTTTGTAATTTCACATTTGGATCTCCAGAATCACCTCTACTCGATTTCAACGAAGCTTTGAATAAATGCACTATTCTTTCTGCCTGTACGTTCGTAGCAGGATGGTACGGTGCTGAAGTTATATGTTTAATATTATTCAGTTTCAAAAAATGTCGAAATTCGTAACTAGTAAAACTTGCGCCGTTATCACTAACCAAAGTTAAGGGAATTCCATAATGAGCAAAAAGAATACGAAGATGATGAATTGTTAAACTAGCTGTAATATTTTTCATCGGAATTACTTCTATCCACTTCGAATATGCATCAGAGACTGCAAAAAACATTTTCCCCGTAAAAGGACCAGCGTAGTCAACGTGTATCCTTTGCCAAGGTCCATTTGGCCATTCCCACGGATGTCGATTTATCCTTGCTGGTTCGTTCCTCGTTGCGATACAAGCTGAACAGTTCTGAACAAAATTGGCTATACTGGCATCAATACCTTGCCAATAGCAGTAGCCTCTAGCTATGGCCTTCATTTTGACAATTCTAGGATGTCCAACATGAAGTTCTTCCAAAACTTGATTCTGGTACTTTTCAGGAATGCATACTCTATGACCATACATTATGCCACCATTTTGCAATGAAAATTCAGATTCTCTACCTTTCCAAGGCACAGGTAATTCAGTTCCAGATTTTAACTTTCATACAGTTCGAACAATTTCCTATCAGTTTTAGTAGCTCTAGCTATGTCAGTTGCTGTAACAGGCATTAATTCAACTTGCGAAATATTTGTCACGTCTGCTTCAGTCAAGTACTCACAGTCCTTGCCAACTGCTAATGGTAACCGTGAAAGTGCATCGGCATTGCCATGATTCTTAGTGTTTCGATACTTGATTGTATAACTGAATGCTTGGAGAAAAAGTGCACAATGAACCATTCGTGTTGCTGATAGACATGGTAAACTACGATTAGGTGCGAAAATTGATACTAGGGGTTTATGATCGGTTACGAGATCAAAATGTCGACCAAATAAATATTGAT
>JAPMOR010081792.1:207124-232186 GCA_026543865.1 Argiope aurantia
ACGGTTCGTAGCCGCGTAACATGACCACAAGACAAAAGAAGCTTCTCATGTCTCGTAGCTGTTATCTGGTTTATAAAGATTCACCACAAATCCAATGTCAAATGTATTCGTTCCACGAATCGAAAATCCTAGTAATAATTCATCACAACTGACGTATGAGTCACCTACGAACAGTACGCATTCATTCACTGCTACAAACTTAAATGTAAACAAAATGGTTTTATTAAGTACAGCAAATGTGATGATTCAGAATAATGTGGGAATGTTTATGAGTGCACGTGCGTTACTGGATGTCGGTAGTACGAGTCATTTCATTTCAAAACGGTTAGCCGATAAACTGAATTTGAAAAAAGAAAGACGAAACATCGTGGTTTCTGGACTAAATCAATCATCTTCTGTTATTAATTCGATCGTAAAAACAAAAATTTCGAACGTTAGCGGAAGCTTTGAAAAGGGAATTGAGTTATTGGTAGTACCGCATATAACAGATAGTATCCCCTCCAAACAATTTGACATTGATAAGCTAGAATTAGATAGTTTCAATTTAGCGGATGTGAGATTCAATGAACCTGGAGAGGTGGATATTTTATTAGGTGCCCAAATATTCTATGAACTTTTAAGATAGGGACAAATTAGGTTTCTGGGAACAGACATTGTTTTTCAAAATACTGCGTTTGGGGTTGTTGCTACCGGAAGTGTTCTAATCGAAAACGAAACTACTGTTCATTGTGGGTTGATAATAGAAGATTTGGATGTAAATTTAAGGAAATTTTGGGAAATTGAAGATGTTGAGGGGGATAAATTGCAAAATGATGAGAGTTTAATATGTGGTCATTTCATGAAAACACATTTCAGAAATGACGATGGAAGCTATGTTGTTAAAATGCCGTTTAAAATAGACCCCCCGTGTTTAGGCGAGTCAAAAAGCATTGCTACTAAAAGATTTAAATCACTTTGGCAACGTTTGAAGAGAGAACTAGAGTATAGGCAACTACAGTGAATTTTTAACTGAGTATGAGAATTTGGGGCATATGCAGGAAACTTGCGAAACTCCAAGGTACATCATGCCTCATCATGGCGTTTTTAGGCCAGAAAGTATTACTACAAAATTACGCGTTGTTTTTAACGCATCAGAGGCAACGTCATCTGGACAATCGCTTAATGATAATTTGTATTCAGGATCTATTGTCCAAGATGATTTGTATGCTATTTTGTTGAGGTTTCGAAAACATTCTGTAGTTTTCACCGCCGATATAAAAAAGATGTATTGTCAAATTTGGATACATCCAGATCAGTGTGATTTACAATGTATTTTATGGAAGGATTTAGAGGAAGAGAACTTACGTGTATATAAGTTGCTCACTGTTACCTACGGAACCAAAAGTGCTCCTTCCTTGGCGACCAGAGTACTAAAACAAATATGCTGTGATGAGCAGGACAATTATCCTTATCCGCTGCTGCTGGCAAGGAGTTTTACGTCGACAATGTACTCAGTGGTACCGATGATTTATCTTCTCCCATTGAACTACAAGACCAGTTAATACATTTGTTAAAATCAGCTGGTATGAAGCTTCACAAGTGGAGCTCAAATAATCCTGTCTTGTTACAAAAAGTTCCAACGTCGGACCGAGAATACAATTTCGATAACCCTAACTCAGCAACTTTAAAAAACTTTAGGCTTACAATTCAATCCTGAAAAGGATACATTTAGTTTTACTGTTCAAAAAATTGTGAGACCTGCAACAAAAAGAACAATGCTATCGGACATATCCAGATTGTTTGATCCTTTAGGTCTCTTAGAACCTTTGATAACCTTTGACCACAGCGAAGATGTTTTTGCAGAAGCTGTGGATTTTGAGAATTGATTCGGACGATGAAGTTCCCTTACACTTAAATAGAGAGTGGAAAAATTTAGTTCTGAACTGAGTCAATTAAAAAATTTAAACATAGATCTTCATGTGTTATGTTCTGAAGCTCTGAAAGTAGACCTGATAGGCTTCGGAGATGCTTCGAAAAATGCATACGGTTGTGCCGTCTACACCAGGTCTTTGTCAAGGTCTGGTGAGATAAAGGTGTCACTCTTATGCAGCAAATCTCGAGTGGCTCCCATCAAAGAAATTAGTATCCCACGTTTGGAGCTGTGTGCAGCAGATCTGCTTTCCAAGCTCACCGTCAAGATTCTGCCATCCTTGCAACTAGACATCCATGGAGTACATTTGTACTCGGACTCCACTGTGGTGCTTGCTTGGATCAAAACTCCACCCACATCGTTGAAAACTTTTGTTGCTAATTGAATCACTAGGATTCAAGAGTATACTAAGGACTTCCAGTGGCATTATGTAAATACTGCTGAGAATCCTGCGGACTTGATATCACGAGGAGTTTTTCCTTCAAAGATCCAACAGTTGGACATTTGGTAGAATGGACCGTCTTTTCTTTCATCTGGTAGCTGGCCAAACTTCAATGATGATCCTGGTATCTCAGATGCTGAATATCTTCTTGAGGTGAAAGGAACTGCAAAGAACTCTGAAATGAATAATGTTCCTATGATTAATCTTTCCATTTGTAATAATAATAGTTTTTTAGAGTGTCTATTAGATATAAGTAATAATTATAGTAAAATTGTTCGTGTTTTAAGTTATGTTTTCAGGTTTGTCAAGAACCTAAAAGGAGCAGTGAAGACAACAGGTCCACTGAATGCTGAGGAATTGAACTATGCAGAGACATTTTTAATTAAAAAATCTCCAAATAGAAGAGTTTGCCAAAGACGTCAGTAGTCTCCAAAAACACCACTGTGTGCCTCCTGGTAGTAAATTAAAAACTTTGAATCCTTTCTTGGATTCTAAAGGATTGTTAAGAATAGGAGGACGGTTGGGTAATAGCAATTTTAGTTTAAATAAAAGGCATCAGATAATTTTGCCAAAAGGCCATAGGTTAACTCTAATTATAGTAGAACATTTTCATAATAAATATTTACATGTTGGTACTTCTTCTTTGCTCTATCTTGTTAGAGAAAAATTTTGTCCTCTAAATGGACGTAATAGCTGCAGAAAAATCGTTCATCAATGTATCATTTGTTTCAAAGCCCAACCAATTGCACCTACTCAAATCATGAGCAATTTGCCCAAGGAAAGAGTATCTCCGGATTTTGCTTTTAATTGTGCTGGTGCCGATTTCTGTGGGCCGTTTTATATTAAGAATAAGGCTCAGCGTAAAGGTACTTTACAGAAAATTTATATTTGTATTTTTGTATGTTTTTGTTTTAAAGCTGTTCATATAGAAATTGTTTCAGATTTGACTTCTGATTCCTTTATAGCGAGTTTAAAACGATTCATGGCTCGAAGACGTAAATGTGCGAAACTGTTTTCAGATAATGCTAAGAATTTTGTAGGAGCTAATAGAGAAATTAAAAAAAACTTTATGAAATGGTTAGACAACCAGATGAAAAGCTGGCAGGCTATTTAGCTGCAGAAGGTATTGAGTGGAAATTTTTTCCACCAAGATCCCCACACTATGGCGGTCTTTGGGAGGCAGCTATAAAGTCATTTAAATACCATCTAAAAAGAGTTGTTAAGGGAATAAACTTATGAAGAGTTCTTAACGATAATTGTGAAAATTGAGGGAATTTTGAATTCTCGACCACTTTGTCCCTTGTCAGCTAACGAGGACGATTTTGAGGTTCTTACTCCTGCACATTTCTTAGTAAATAGGTCTTTAACTTCTTTAAATGAGCCTGATTTGACACATTTAAAAGAGTCATCTCAAGAGATGGCAAAAGGTAACTAGACTTGTACAATATATGTGGAAATTTTGGCATCGTAATTATTTATGTCAATTACAACAGAGATCTAAATGGATGTTTGTCAAAAATAATGTAAAATTAGGAGATTTAGTGTTATTAATCGAAGAAAATTTGCCTTGTTATAAATGGGCTATGGGTAGGATAGTTAAAATTTATTATGGTGATGATAAGAAAATTCGTGTTGTTAAGATTAAAACGCAGTCTAGTACTTGTAAAAGATCCATTTCTAAAATTGTGTATTGCCTCTGGAACATAATTAGTTTGTAATTAATTTTGTAATTTGTAAGTTTTGATTTGTTTTTTCTTAAAGATATTGATTATTATGTTTGTGTAAAAGTTGTAATATTGTTTATGTTATTGAACATTGTAATCTCTTGAATCCCTGGGGTTTCAAGGTGGGAAGAATGTTATAGCTTCACGCCGATAGATGGCGTATCTGTCGAGTACAAAGTTTTTGTTAATTCTTTTTTGTATCTGAAGGTAGTGTGTGTAAGAATGATTTTGAGATCTAGACGTGGCATCCAATTGTGAGTGGTGTCCTAATCTATAACAGTCTACTTGAAGAGGCACAAAAAAAAGGTGTCCGAAAATAAAATGGTGTTCACCAGAAAGAAATGAGTATTATTGGAAGAGAATTACAACATTAAAAGATGAGATTTAATTAAGATTACTTATCATTGGTCAAACATAAACTTAATTTGTAAAAAATCATTACACATTATTTAGCTTTAAACTGTATTTAAACATTAGAAAACAGAGTGATCAGTAAGGTCCTTTTAAGCCTTTAATTTCAAAATAGATTCTCTTATAGTCAGAAAAGTAACGTGTACATATAATAAAGTGACTGTTCTGAATTTATTCAGCGAACCTTTTGCAGCGAAATAAGGGAATAACAAAAAATAACTCAAATAAGAAGATGGACCAAAATGTCCATTAGAAAAACGTAATAAATATAAAGAAAAAGCTTCATGGAGTTATCATAAAATTGATGGAGATATTTGCAATTTAAATAATAAACTTTCCATGATTTTAAAAAAGAGTTTGCCAAAAATTGAAGAAAAAAATGTATTCTTTATTGAACTATTTGACCGATCTCCTTAATTTTTTTAGTTATTTTTGTAACTTATTTAGTTATTTTTGTAACTTATTTAACTAGGGGCACTGTTGCCTGCTTCAATAAACTCAGCAAAGTCACTATAATATAGGTACACATTACTTCTTTGACTAGATGTCATTTCGAATTTAAAGGGCTTTAAAGATCAACCGGTATATATTTCAGCAAATTATATCTCAAATGAACAACAATTTAATTATATAGATGCTTTTACTCTAAAATTAAATGAAATTACTGTCATATGAAATCTACAAATAAATATATCTAGAAAATAAAAAAAAGGAAATAGAAACCATATAAATAATTTATTTGCTAAATAAATACACATGCCAAATGTAATTCTAAAATATTAATTATCAAATTTTATTATAACAAAAAATATACAATACTATACTATAATATTCACTGTAATACTATAATATTCAATTCAATAGTTAATACTATTCATATAATATCTGAATAATTTTTAAAAATTAAAAATTTAATTTATAATAATTTAAATTTAATGAATTTAATTTATAATATATAATTAATAGCTTAATAAATAATATTTAATTCAATTATTTCGAATAAACATAATACCTTTATAATAATTTGTTTCAAACTTCAGAAGAAACCAATTTTGAATGAATATGAATAGAGAGGCAAAGACATTTTATTTCCTTGCGCACTATGAGACACTATGTGGAATTCATCGATATATTATCCTTCCTTTTATAAGAAGATATGAGGAAAGCACCCCTATCTTCCCACCGAGACATAATTATTTGAAAAGGATTTCTCTTAAAAGGATCCACCTTCTTAGAGAGATAATCAGATCTCAGAATTGTTAGAAATGTAAACTATTTACTACTCGGTTTGGAGAAGCCTAACAGAAGTTGAACCTCAAGTTGCAAAATAACTTGTATTTTGTGTTATTCCATACTTGTATAGAACCATTAGGAATGTTAAGAGTTTAAAGAACAATCTTAAAAAAAAATTGCCCTTTTTCTGAGCTAAACTAATTGATTTCGTGCTCCGTGGTAATTGCGCTCAGGTATTTGCTCTTTGCCCTACTCTTATTACACCACTAGCCAAGTGATGTTGATAAAGCCTCAAAGAATAACAAGTCTATTCAATTCAATCTTATTCAGAATTTTTTTAAAAAGCTAGAAAATCGAAAAGGAAATAAGCGAGCTTCGAATTTTCAATTTCTCTCACATGCCTGAAGGGTGACGAACAAACAGCAGTTTCCTTTGATGGGCATGAGATTCACCATTGTGGTAGCCAGGGGCGAATTAAAGACAGGGTGCAACAGGTGCGAGCGAGGCCTCTCAGGCAGAAGAAGGGCCCCGGAAAGTAGATTTCTTAATTATTTATTTTATTATATTTCAATATTTGATATTAATTTTTTTCGGTTTTAAAACTTATTAAATAGTGTGTTGAAAATAATTGTTATTTATTTAATAGATATCCATAAAGTAATTTTGCTGGAAAATGCCAATTACTTTTTCTGTCAGGCAAACAAATTTATAATAGCTCAGGATAGAATATATGATCGTATTTAAATTATAAAATAAAATTACTGTTAATTATAAAAATAATAATAATTGAAACTATTATATTATTAAATAATTCATCTGTTATTGCATGTAAAACTGTAATAATAATGAATAAAAGTATTCGAACTACACTTTGTCTATAATGTCTGACAAATAAAAATATGAGCACATACTCATGAAATTCGTGATGCTTCATTCTATATAACACTTATAAAAAGTATATGCTATCATTCATTTATTTTTAATAATATAACATAAAAATGATTAAAGTAATTAAATGCTAAAAAGTTAAAAATAATTATTAGCTAAAACATTTTCCTTATTCATAAATAAATTCAGTCAATTATTATAAAAGATTATACAAGTTTGATAAAATTCTAATAATTATAGAATCAAAACATATTATTTTAAGTTATATTATGACATGTCCAATAGGACATAGCATAACCATTTAAGTATATTTAATATTTCAATTATTATAAATAATTAATTATATTTTAATTTATTTAATAATGATTTTAATCATTCAGTGTAAATATACATTTTGTTACTTATAGAATTTGTATTTTTTTGGCAATTGGGCTAATTATATTTTAAAATCTTATCAACCCCTTTTGTTTCTGCTTGCAGTTCCCTATTCAACTTAGCGGAAATACGTCAGTCAATGTATATAAACACTATGATTCAAAAATGCAGCCACTTAAATAAATGCAATTTGGTATGCAATCTTGTCTCAAAATTGTAGTGCTGTGTAAAATTGTGGATTTATTCAATCGAAAAAATAGGTGTCCAAAATTCAAACTCGTTTTTTTTCGCCCTACTATGAAGCACAAATCACTCAAGAAGGGACTCGGAAAATAAAAATCTTTGCACTCGTGACATTCAAGGCTTAGGTCCAAGAGAATATAACACTTTTATTAGAGAATGAATGAGAAAATTTTGAAAAGTCAACACCTGCTGGTGAGAGGATATGTCTTATAATTTTTTGGTAGTCATTTTAGGAATTTCGTTTTATAGTAAATATTTCAAAGCATTGTATTATAGTTTCATCTAATATATATGATAATACAAGTACTTTAAAATTTCTGTTATTATTCCTTTTTCTGTTATATTTAGAATATATCATCCATTGACCATCCGTAAATAATTAGCTCAGTAAATTTAATATTAAAATGTATTTTTTTAAATATGCGGAGAAACGATAATTCATTTTTGTTTGTGTAAATTTAATTTTTCATTTCATTACATTCAATAAAATTTTTACAGAACTTTCAGCCTCAAGAATTGGACTGGTTCGCCTATTATTTTCTCTACTTTCTGTGCAGAGTCAATTAATTAGAAAGAGCTATGTTCATTATGTAAGCATAATTTAAAATATTGTTTTCATTTGTTATGATAAAATATACTGATTATACTTTATTGAAATGATTGTAATAATTCTAATAATTGGGCGAACCAATAGTTGATCACCGAAAGCTACTAACAATGTTTTTTTTTCCCCTCATCACCAAACTTTTGTTGAAAAGTTTTAGCTATAAATCTTGTGTATGATATTTTTTCCTGACTCACCATTCAAAATAATGAGGGTTTTTCCTGCAAATTCCATTTTGGTTCAAACATCATCTCTTTTGATCTGCAGTTAATTGCCTTGTTGGCTACCTGTTAAGCCACTTGCTAATCTTCCCATAGTACTAAGGAATCAAATTAAATTGAGAGAGAAAAAATATTTATTCTAATCACGGGAAACATTTGCTTTTCTAACATTTCTTACCATTTCTTAATTGGAAACCTCGACCTTATTTATGGAACCGAAAACTTCTACCTTCTAAGGCGGTATACCTTATCCATTATCATGCCACTAAACCACAAGTTATTAATCACAATTACGTATTCCAGTTCAGAAGAAGCAACAATCAACGACGATAAAATTTTGATGTCGAGCAACAGACGTCATGGTTGAGCTCTACATTTACTACCCAGGGGAGCATGTAAAAAAAAAAATCGAGCATGTCATTATTTAACACAAGGGAACTGTGTCGTTTTTCACGCAAAGTTCTGTACGTGAGTAGATGAATAAATGAACGGAATGAAACAGTGCTAGAAATAATAAGTGTTGGAAAAATATCAGAATTGCTGGAAACTCTTCAATTATGGATTTTGAAAAATGCTTCCTGTCTCATTCAGGTAGTTCGACTTTTCATCACATAGATATATCATTGTAAATATTTCATTTATGATGGTTAGGTGGTGTAGGTATAACTTGTAACCAAACAGTTCTTTAAATTTACAGGAGCCAGCAGATAAATCGGTATACGATGTCGAGAAGTTTTAAAGAAAAGTAAAATGGTGGATAATATGAAAAGTGTTTGTAAAGTATCTTTTTGAGTGATAGAATTTTTTAATCATAAAAAATTGGGCTAAGAAATTCTATATATTAATAATTTTAACAATTTTTTTAAATATATTCTCAAGTTTTAATTTCGTTTTGTTTTCCTATTAATGTATTGAAAAATATGGAAGAAAGCAGCATGCATAAAACGGGAAAACGTTGCAAGTGATTAAAGCATTTTTTTTTGTCTAATACGTTTATTACAATATATTTTTGCAGTTAAAACGAAAGCTTATTTCCTAATTTGAATTTATATATATATGCAAACATATCAACACACATTTATCAAATAGGTAAAATAGGCAACTGCCTTGGTAGCCCATAAGTTAGAGGCCCTGGGAACTACAGTTTTTTTGTGTGACATTTTCAGAGAGTTCAAGTTTTTAATTTTTATTTAATTTACTAAGGTAGCGTATTCGAAATTATTCAAACTTAAAGCAAGTATAGTTTAAACTTTAGACCATTATCCCATCAATATTCTAATTACTTTTAATAAATATGATTCATAGTTTTAAAATACTATATAATTATTTTTCCATATAATTTTAAAAACACCCGATTCCATAATTAAGCAGTATTTAGATTATAATAAAATATTTTTGTAATATTTTAAGAATTTTGTTTAATATAATTTTTAAATGTTGCATTTTTTTCATATGTATGATATCGGAGTTATCTCCTTTGAATGCAGCTCGCAATTCAATGTTTTTTTTTTAAATTTAAATTTGTCGGAATTCGGAAACTACTTACATAGAGATTAAATAAAATAAATTTAAAACATTATTTTCGTAGTTTAGATGGTAAAAAGGGAAGGAACGAGATTTGAATTAGCTAAGGAACCCCGAAACACTAAATCAGGTTTGCATAACAATTAATATTTTTTAAACAAAATATATCTTTCTAATCTGTAAATCCGTTTCTAGAATAACTGCGCTATTTTCAAGTTTCAAAAATAATTATTTCTGAAGATATTTAAGGAAGTAAGGAAATGGATTATGACAAATTCTTAAATAAATAATCTCATTTATGAATTTAACATATTGACTCAAATATTTATATCTTTCAGGTGGATATAATATAGACAGAATGTATTAAATCAAATCAACAAGAGACTAATTATATTATAAAAACTGTTTTCTTAAGCAAGGAACAAACTTCGAAGGATGATAACCAGTTTCAAAGAGCATGGAGTCGCAAGACACATTTATTCGATGAAAATAAATATTTAAGATGCACTAGTCATAGCACAATAGAACACGAAGCACGTTATTAAGCTATATAGATAGATGTGAAATTACCTCCTTACTACACAGTCGATAAAGCATATGTTATGTGGCTTCTTTAATCCCTTTGATTTTTTTCTTTTGGCGGGACATTTTAAATTAATTACTTATGAAGTATGTATTTATGAAGACGCTAGAGGTGCTCATACCTTTGATTGTCATCACAACAAACATCACCAGCATATTCGGAAAATTTTGAAGATGTTCTACAAACTTTCCTCCATCCTTAATAACTGTAAAATGAATTCACGGCAACTTCAAATAACTTCTGTGGTCATTTCTCTTCATACCCTTTCTAGCACTGAAGAATGTTCCAACTGCTATGTTATAATCATGCTGTAAAATAATATTTTTTTGTTCTAATTTTTGTATTTCTTTATATTTTATGTTGAGTTTGTATTCAGTATAAAATATAACGAGATATAAGAGGGAAAGATAATTTTTTTAAAATATAAGAGATACAAGAGGTTTATACTGATTACTGCATTTTTTTTATCTCCTATTTTGATGCCACAAATTGCATGAGTATTTTCTGGATTTTCATCGAACCTGCATGGTTCGGGATATCATCCTTTAAGGCAATGCTTTTCTCCTTGATGTATATATTATCACTTCCCCAAGTTTGTCCTCTCTTCAAAGAAACAGTGATGTAAGTTTGTAATAAAGGTAATTAAATGAATAAAGAATAAGGTGAATCTATCATGGTCTAAACCAAGTTATAAAGTAAGTTTTTCAAATGATGAGAAATGAAATATTATTATTATAAGAAATTGTTCCGATCCGTAATAATATTTATAATTGATTGAAATTGAATGCAGTTGAAACGTGGTTTCTATGTCTTTCAAGGGACGGCTTTTCAATAAAGGTGAAACAGCGTATAAACAAAAAGACTTATAATAGAAATTTTAATAAGCAATTTTGATTTAAACAAATTAGTACTATTAATACAAATTCATATAATAAAGATTTTTTTTGAAGTGGCATTAATATATTATTATAGAGTGTATTAATATATTATTATTGAGTAATAAAAATAATTGTTAAAATTTAAATAAACTTAAAATCTAAACATTTTTATAAAGATTAGGAAAACCAAAGAAGCAGTCCACCAGATTCAACCACTGTACCATTTCAATTTTTTTTTCATATGAAAATTCACAGCCCATAAATAATTCATCGCTATTTACCAGCTTTTCTTAAAGATAACAAAAAATAAAATTTTAATAGATTCCTCAGCTTTAATAACTCCAGCAGTTTTCCCAATTTTATTTCCGAATTTTATTTAGTTTATCCCAATTTTATTACTAAGGCCAGTTTTCACCTGGTCTTAGTAATATTTGATAAACTTGCTTTTGTCCTTGATTTAATTATAATCACTCTTCGAAGCCAATGCCGATTTTTCAATATAAAATTAGTTAAAATACAAATAAATTAAAAATTAAGAAAAAAAATTGGAAAATTGAATTACCGAAGAGAATCTTCTTTCTTTATCTTAAAACTCAAAAAATTAAGTCACACAATTTCATTTTCGTACAATTTTTTCTATAATTTTAATAATTTTTAAAATTTAATAATGATTTGTAACAATCTTTTATTGTCATAATGAAGCTTAAACAAATTTCATTCTTCTATAAAAACATTAAGTCTCATGCTTTTACTAATTTTAAAATTAAAAAATGATTGTTTGAACATCAACTCTGGAATAAGATTTCCTTCATGTTTCTATTTCATAGTATACACATTTATTTATTTGCCCACTCCGTATTTTGAATTAGATTCATTCCATCAAATTCAAAATTTAATTGATCCAAATAATAATGTGAAATTTTAAATCAATACGTTGCATATTAATAATTTATTAGCCAGGAAAGTCAATAACTAGGTAAAAGGCGGCTAATTTATCATAAAAATGCGAAGCATTATACTTTTATTGCATATCTTGAGAATTAAAGATGCATTTTTTATATGATAAAAGTACATACACGTAGGGAATTTAATTAAAAATACGTGATTCTTGACTTTTTCTGTCGAGTTTATTGTCTGTGAGAATTAAGTATAAGTGAACACTATAACTGCAGAACGAAAAGAGCTATGTGAATAAAATTTGGTATGTAGATTTAAAATCCAAACTATAGATATGTTGCAAATTTGTAACCAAATCCGTCGAGGTGTTGAGGTCTGCTTACACAAGAATGTAAGCATAATTCAAAACGCAATGATTTAAATATATGAAATTTGTATGTATTATTGTGATTATAATTGTAATTTTGAAGGAAATTTTAGTTTTAATTGATTGGAAAACAGTATCTAAAGTATACGTTCGATTTTCTGATACTTTTGTAAAAACCGCATCAAAGCGATTAATCGCCGGAGAAATCTCTGAACATCGCAATCTGAAAGGCTCTTTCATAACTATTGCTCTCCAATATTGTTGGTTAAGGACACAGAAGAATATTTATTAGAGAATATGCGAGAAAGTTTGGGAGGGACTACTTCCGTTGGTTAAATTAAAAGAAATACTGAATACAAATTATTTTAATCACTTTTATTGCAAAAACGCTCTCAAATTAGAATAATTTAAAATTTGTTATTGAAATTAGGGCCCTCAATCATAGCTTTAAAAAGACTTTAAAATATACTGAATATGATGAAACAGATGAATGAAAATATATTAATGAAATGGCAAATAAAATAAATACTTTCATAATTTCAATAAAATATAAGTACATCTTATGACATTTTTTTTTTCATTTTGATAAGTTACTGAATAAAAACACGTGGTCTTTTATATACTTATGCTTTATAAAGATCTTTCCTGAGGTCATGTTCTGATAAACTTAATCGTGTAGAGGGACGAAACTCTTTATTATGTATTATGCCATGGATGAAAGAATGAGTTCAGTTTCAGGAACTACTTTTTATTAGCGGGTTAAGTTCCACAGCACAAACTTTTAACACAAGCATATTGAAGAACAAGGCATAGAACAAAATACACACGGCAAGCAAGGACAACACAAGAGACAAGAATGAGGAATCATGGGAAAACATGGCTCTTGATAGGTGGCTCTAGTAGCGCCACCCATGAAGAAAGGAGAAGGCAGTAATTGTAACCGCTACAATCGTAAATATTTTTTAAGCGAAAATGCTATAAAAATAGCTATGATAACTTCAAGAAAATTAAACTGAATCGAACTGTAAAATCTTGCTTTTTTCCGAAGGTTTTACTTCTGTTTCTAATGGAATTTCTTTTTTCTATATCTATATCTATACTTATAAATAAAGCTCAATGTGTGTGTGTGTGTGTGTTGGTACTCTACAGGCCATATCATTTGACCTACAGCTACCAAATTTGGTACATGTATACCTTAGAGGTCGGAAATGTGCACCTGGGGTCCCGTTTTTTGAATTTTTAATTAGAATTTTAATTATTAATTAAAAACTAACTTTCCCGCCAAAAAAATCTTCTATTTCCCCACCGCCAAATGAGTAAGGCTTCAGTTTTTTCCCCCCAACAGTAATGAGGCTAGGGTTAACATTTTTCGGCCGATTATTTCAAACGATTCTGTTTATTTTCTTAATGTTTTATGCATTTAGAATTAAACATTGTTAATTAATCCATCTTTCAGATTCATTCTGAAGATAAAGGAAATTAAAAATTTCTCATCTGCATAGCGTTACCCCAACTGGCGTAGAAAAATTCACGCATTTGCGTTACCGTAACTGGCGAATTGAAAATTCACGCATGCGCATTGTGTTCTGATTGTTGACATGACAACCATTATCAACGGATGATTTAAATTATTGTTAGGTTAGTTGCATGCTTTTGTAATTAAATTGTATTTATGTTATTTATATATACTTTTTGTATATGCTTATAGTTTTAAGTATATCGTTTTTAAAGTAGTTTTTTTAAACCTGTTTTCGACCGATTATTTTAAATGATTCATTTTATTTTCTTAGTGTTTGATGCATTTAAAATTAAACATTGTTAATTAATCGATCTCTTCATGATGAATCTGAAAAAATTTTGTTGACAAATTCTTGAGATATTACATAAATTAAGAAAGATATTCTTTAGTGCCCATAAAGTTTAAACGCTCAGTGACTCTGTTATCAGTAATCATATTATAAAAAAATGCTTTGTTTCAGTAAAAAATATTAATTGCAGATTAATTCTTTCCTCTTTAATTTAAAGCATAAATTCTACGAGAGCTAACAGAAAATTAGAGACATACATATTACGTTATGACTGAAGGCCTTTATAATATTATGAGTGAATTATATGACTATCAAAATTTGAATATATTTTGATGAAGAATCTATTAAAGTTGGAATTGCGTAAAATATTTAATTATTAAAATTTAAACGAACATTAAGATTGGCGAACCGGCTGGTCGCCAAAGGCGGCTAGTATTATTATATATTTTTAAACAAAAAATTTTATAGTCAAAAAACAAACATAACACTAAGAGATAAATTTATCTAATAAAGATATTTTTCTCCAAATTGTTTTTCAATAAGATCTTTTATTTGTAATTACGATTAAAACAACAATAAAATGAGAGACTGATGATCGCCATTGCGAATAGTGTTTTAACCACGCTCCTCATTAAAGTCTTTCAGACGGGTAATTTCAATTCACCTCTTCTTTTTTTTAAGACAAAAGTCTAGACCAAGCGATTGACGCCACCATTAATGAATAAGTTCATCTTTGATCTTTTAAATATAATGGAATTTCATCTTGAGATACTAATGGATTGAATACCAATCATTTAATCTATATTATTCCCCGGAATTGATAAAACCCATATTTAGAAATAGTATGCGGTTAAAGTCAGATGAATAGAAAACAGTTTATGAAGGTAAAGTAAAGATAATTGGCTTAATTAGTCCGATAATTTTCTTGAGGCACTTCTATCACATCTAATTGTCCTGTGCAAGGCAGATCTAGGCATACTGTAATCCCAAGTAATCTTTTTAGTTGTGAAGTCATATATAGAAAGCAAACTAGAGTCATGGACAGAAAAGCGTTCTGATAGTTTTAGACTTAAATACTTAAAATTGTTCAACTTTAGATCACCGAATTTTAGCAATCTTTGTAGAATTGATGTTTTTGTGTATGGAGTTTAAAAAAATATAGTAAGAATACGCGAATAGTGTAATGGTTTGTCTTGGAAAAATTGTTTTATGATGTCGTGATTCGATTATTCTGCTTTGAGATATCTTCACGATCGCACCACTTGGAAAAAATGTTCATAATAGGAAATTTTTCTTTTATTTTGCTTGGATATTTGTTTTAGATATAATATATAATTTTAGTTTCAATATTTAAGGTTGGAAAGAATCTAATCAGAAAGGTCTGGCAGGTCAGTTTCACTCTGCTATTTTACAGGAAATAGGCCTGAATAGACACCAAACTTTTGTTCTGTAAAATTTCTGGTTCTTGTATGATGACAACCATTTTCTGAGTTAGTAATATCAATATTGAAACCAGATAGGATTAAGACAAGATATTTTCCTTTATGAAAGTCCTATCAACAGCTAAAAATTGACCATATGAATTTTTATGAAATCCAATAAACATGTTACTACTTTTACAAGACTGATTTCTTTGACTTGGTTACAGGAAATGCCTAATGGAGAACTAAACAATATGGAACAATTAATATTTCCACAAACTATTCCACGACGTAGAATGCCAAATTATGATGCTGAATCCACAAAGCGATGTAATACATATATTATACTGAAATTATTTAAGACAAAGAAACTATAGACGGAGCAATATTTCGAAACAATTATGAATGTACAACACATACTGACATTGTCGGTTATTTTTATTGTTAATATCCTTTCTAAATTTTGATAAAACTGGAACAATCCATCAGAACATCGCGTCTTTCGTAGGGCCCAACGACTACAGTTTTATAAGAGAAACATTTTATTGATTTATCTTCTATACTGTGGGAGTTTTCCATCTTGAGACTCTTATTCAATTCTCTTATCTGTTTTGGAAACATTGCAGATGGTTCAATTGCGTTTTTTCTCAATTAGTTATAGCTTTATTTTGAAAACTTGAATCAAAAGGAATTCGTTTTCCCAATTTCACTTTAAATTCAAACTGTGGTTAATGGACTGTAAGTATTCAGACGGTAGAATCTTCGTGTTTGGAGCGAAGGATTATGAATTTGAATCTCAGTTTCTTAAAAAATATGCCATGAATTGAAACCGTTTTCACTATTTTTTTTTCAAATTTATATATCGCTTTCATGTTTATCTGAGTGTCTGCTCAGTGATCGGCCTCGTCATCTAAAAGTAGCTTAAAATCACAAAATTCATCTTAAGAAATTCTTAACATAGTTTCAAAACGAACATTCAAAAAATAGTTTGCTATTATTCTTGAACAATGTTTCATTATTCTTTCAATGTAATTGAGTTTTTGTAAAAACCCGAATTTCTTAAGCAAAGCTGCATAATAAAGACAATTTTCCTCATTTTTATTAGTTTTAAAGGATATATAAGAGCCCGTACCTCTAAAGAACAAATAGTTTCATACATAAGAATAGGCAGAGAACAAATAGTATTAATATAGAGCTACAGGTTTAACAAATATATGCTTTGTAAATTGAAAGTGCCTGCCACGGAGTGATCTCTTTTTGAAATTTCCATTAATTAACATTTATGCAAAATTTCAGAATTTTTTTTGATGATTTTAAAAAATATTATAGCTCAAAAAGGATTTTTGCTTGGTTTAAAAATGAAATATTTCTCAGTTTTAACAATTTTTTAAAATAATTTGCAACAATATTTTAGTTTGCTGCAATTAAATTACATCTGTTTCCATTGATTCATTGTTAGATATTATTTTTTCCATTGTTAAAAGCCAAGGGATGAAGATTATGTTTATATGTTCATATCCCTTGCCAAAATGATGAAGAATTTTTGTGTTCGATTTTATTTCATTCAATTTTGGGGGAATCTTAATAAAGTTCACAAAAATATTACAAACATTAGAAAATAAACCCAGTATACTGAATATTTGTGCTTGTTATTCTTTAATTTTTTCCGCGTGTTTTCCATCTAGTTAGCATGCTCCTGGGTGTATTCAGCAATTTGACTGTATTGCATCAATTTTATGCTAGAAGCCACAAAACACGATGAGTAAGAAGGTGAAGTTAAAGCATTAAGTAAAACACACAATAAAATAAGTGGACAGAAAAGGATTTTCACGTGATTTTGATATATGATTTAAGAGGATTCATGCACACTAAGAAAATAATAGATGTAAGGCTTAATATGGTTTATTACTATTTAAATTTGGAGCAAAGAAGTTGCTGAAAGAATCATGAATATTTTATGCATAAGACATTTTTTTGAAATTAAATGCACTGACTGCTCACCAAATATGGTTAGAACTTTCTAAATTGATTGCAGTTTGATGTCTTTATAATTCCCCTTTGTTGTAGCAAATTTTATTAGCCCCTTTGTTGCAATTATTAACAAACCATAAAATTTTTAAGCATATCATTCTTAAATTTATTCAATATAACCATTAAATTTATTTATTTTATATGACTCTAAAATAGAGTCACAGAATTTATATTTTTAAATTGTAGAGAATAAATTTCTGAGACAAAAGGAAAACAGGTATTATACAAATTTGATGGATTTATATAGTTGAATAAAATCATGATATTTCTTACAATATTACACATAAGTCAAATAAAGTGAAAGAACATCTGTAAAAGAGAAGAAAAGCTTTGCTATAAAAATGAATTATTCCAGGCACTATGCCAAACAGCATCTTCTGAGACTTTTAGCATAATAAGGTACGCATGATTCATTTCTGTGTTTAAAAAGAAGTTTATAATCTTGGATTGCATCAAAATAACCATCTTTATTTTTTTTAAAATACTTCGTTTAATTTAATATTAAACAGAAACTATCATTTATCTTTTTTATAGTGTCCTTTGTGAGTCTGGTAGAAGAAAAAAAAAAAAAGAATGTGCCATTCATTTTTCTTTTTTTTATTCTATACGCAGAAGATAAACATGGTGAATGAAAGCAACAAGAGTAAGATTTTGCTATGCAGTGACGGATTCAGCATTTTACGGTCTTAGGCAAAGCACATTTTGAAGGCCTTCATATAATAAGCTTGTAAATTTACGATTTTACTATGATTTATGACAATTTTGTATATAAATATTATTTAAGCACAGGTCCGATGTTTCTAAGTATTTAGTATGTGAATGTAATGAAACAGAACAGGAATTTGACCAAATATATTTGTAAAAATGTTAATATTATAGTAATTTTTAATTTTCAGAATTTGACTTCTTACAAATTTCTTTATTAGGCAAATAGGCTATTAATATCTTTTTAAGAAACTTGCTTACAGTCCTTTACAGCTCAATTATCCTAGGCAACTGCGTAATCAGAAATCTAATTATGTTTTATGTTTAAGCAATTAACTGCTAATATAAACTTTATATAAAATTTTATTACTTTTTTGGAAATGATACAAGTCTTCTTGAGATAATATGCACAATTTGCCAACGAGCAATTTTCGCCCTTAATTTTAACAGATTTAAATATATTTTTAAATTTAGAACTGTTCATAATTATTACAATATATAATAATTATTCAATATTATTTTTCATTGTTGTACTGCAAATCAAATCAATTTCATCGTTTCATCAGATCCCTAAATTCCATGCTCTTCTTTTGTTCAAAAATGATATATAGCAATCGTTTAATTATTAAATACATTTTAAAAACTTATCTTTAGGAGGATATCAAATTTATTACTTTAATATTTTGTTTCTAATCTTAACAAATTTTTGAAAATTTATTCTGAAATATTGTGGTATCTTATTAATTCCTTTTAGGAACCCGTTTTGAGGAAACTGGTAGTCAAACCTCTAGTAGCCAGCCTGATAGCAGAGGATAATTCACTATTAACACACACATCGGTGTACACATTTTTAATAATGATGGTTCACAATGCAGCGAAGGTATATTTCATGATTGTGTCTGACTCATATTTTTAAAACAAGAGATACTTTAATCCACTAGTTCAATGGTGGACTGTTTTGAAATGTAATTCATACCTGTAGGTCTTTTTCTTTTGTAATAAAATGTTATTTACTTCTATTCAGCTTGCCCCCTTTTAGACCATAATAAAAAAATACATGATTAAATACATGATGTGCTTTATAAAATATATGAAAATAGTATCTAAAAAAATTCAGCATTAAAGCTTTTTTTTATGCAGTGCTGAATATACTTTATTTGCTTTGACATATCTTGGACAATCTTCGTTTACAGATAAAAATTAATGCACTATAAAAAAGAAATCAAGCCTCGAAGCCTTAGGAAAGATAATATATTTTTGTGTATTTAATTCTATCAATTAAAAGAACAAAAAGTTTTAGAAATATAAAAACTATAAAAAAATTCCAATATTACTTACTTTAGAAGTCAAAATATCATAAGAACTAAAAAATGTATATATAAAAAGAAAAAGAGAGAAAATTTTATTAAAACCGTGCTTTAAAAACAAATGTATTTAAAATGAAAATAAAGTCAAATTTTCATATCTTGACTATCAAGAACAGAAGAAAAACCTAGGATAAAATAACTGTAGAAACAATGAAAGCTATTTAAATCTCATTACAACAATGAAAAATATTGCAAATATAAAGGGTTAGCAAGAAATAAGTTAGCCACTTCAGAGGGCTCTAAAATGCGTTCTATTGATCCAAATGAGATAAAATTTGAACAACAAATTATTGAGGTGATGCGATTTACATTTATTAAATAAATAAAAGAAATAGTACAAAAAACACAGTTAAATAGTGTTGAAATACACATAAACCATTTAATATGGTTTATAATTGTTAAATAAAGTAAAATTAAAACTACTCAATATGTCCCCGTTCATTTTCAATAATATGCTCTAATCGGATTATATTATCTATCCGGTCATACAATTATTATCTATCCGGCCATCTATAGATTTTCTATAGATGACCGGAGTGAGTCTGCCGGGATATTAAGAATATGGCGCCGAATGTTGCCCTTCAGATTTGGTAAATATGATGGCCTTTGACTGTAGATATTGTCCTTCAAATAACCCCACAATCAAAAGTCGCAAGGGGCGATGCCCGGTGAACGCGGATACCATGCTATTAGGAAATGACGGCTGATAATTCGTGCTTCTGTGAATTGCTGTATTAACAATCGCTTTACACGACGATCAATATGAAGTGGTGCACCATCCTGCATGAAAATGATATCTTGAAGGCATCCACGCTATAGAAGAGTTAGAATTACAAATTCCCTCAGTATATCATGGTACCATTGTCCTGTGAAGGAACAGGTTTGGATTCCATTTGAAGTTATCTCTTCAAAGAAATACAGTCTAATGGAAAAGGTAGTTGTAAAACCACACCATACCATCAATTTCAGGATGCAAGGGTTGTTCCTGGATAACGTGAGAGTTCTCCTCTGCCCAAATTCGACAGATGTAGGTGTTAACTTGCCCATCACTCCACAGAATGGTCTATGGCCAAGTTGTGTCAACCACCATTCGAGCAAGGAACTGAAGACCAAAAGTTTTACGGACCTCTAAGTCCCCATCCTGCAATAGGTGCACAGACTTGATTTTATATGGATAAAAATGCAAAATCTTCCCTACGATTTTTCGTGCAGTTGAATAAGGCATATCCAGGCAAACAACTGGCAAACTCACACTATTATGCGGCGACTGACTCCTTGCTTCAACGAGCGCGGTCGCAATATTTTCGACGCTGGAAGGCGGGTTTTTTTCTTGTGAAGAAAGATGCTTACCTTGTTGTGATTGGCTTAAAAATATAACATATACCTACAAAGTCGAAGACACTTAGATCGAATCCAACTGAAGCCAAGTAAAATAATAGCTGTTTTTGCTTCTCTGCTTGAATCCTCCTTTATTTTGTACTATCTAGTTTCTAAAATGAAAACTTCTTCGAGAACTTGTCCTATCTAGAAATTTTTATTGAACTTCTGGAACTTTTCCTGACTAGAAAATTTTTAAAGCTCATATAAATGGTTTTACCATCCATTAGGAGTAATGACTAAATCTAAGTAGGCTATCTACTATATTTCATTTATCATGTGCATATATCTCCGTGCAAAATATTTCGATATTGAAAACTATCATAAAAAATGGCTCGAATTATTTGAATAAAGCAGTTAATGCTAAAAGTTAAATGAAAGAGTACTGAAATATACAAATATAGTACATTTATACAAGAAGAAAATTTAGTAATAAAAACCTCAAATGATTTAAATAGCCCCAATTTGTTATTCCCATTACCGATTAAACCAAAAATCACTTTTTAAAGAATATGATCTGCTTTCCAAAAATATTATCTAAATCCATCTAAACTATGTAACAACCATTCAATCATTCCAGAAATAAATGAATCCAGCGTCACTACAGAACAATGGCCTTTATAAGTAGAATCTATCGCAGAGAGGACAATGTCGTTAACGCCAAGCCTCGCGACACTCCATTTAAATCTTGCATGGCCGCGGTGTTTAAAGGAGACACAGGGAAATATCCACCCCTCCCTCCCCCTTTCTACTGCTAGAAAGCCGCATTCCTCAACTAATTCAAAGTAATGAAAGCGAAATGATTTTGCATTTGTGCACTGTGTCTCCCGGTGATAATAATGTCGCACATAAATCAGCTTAAGTGGGCACCCCGCTATAAATGTAATCCGCGCCTAATTATGAGGAGAGACACTATTTCCATTAATTGTGGGAGGAGAAGGAAGAAAGGAAAAGCTCCCGAAAGGTCAGAAATAGTGTTATATTTTCTTGTTTCGTGATTCATGTAGCTTGCAAAGGGTTTTAACATTGCTTTTTTTAAAGCATGGAATGGGTGTTACGCATGGCTGAGTTGGTTTAAAAATGCAAAGCAAATATAAGGGTGCAACTTTTAGCAATTAAGTCGCGTGACTGGTTTGTAAAGTTTATGGCGTAACATTGCAATTGGATTGACAACAGAGTCTTTTTTAACGGAAACAAGTGAAGTATTAGCTCGCTTTCAGATTGCTCCAGGGGCTGTAGAAGAATAGTGAAGTAAATTGGGAGAGGGCATATAAATTACTAGGTATCACTTTCATTAATTACCATTTAAGTTTAATTTGAGGAGGCAGTAAAAAGCGTTGTAAACTATCAAAACGTAAAAGCGAGGTGATATTGTCCATGCTATGAATTTGTACTATTGATTCCCTGCAATGTTATTCTTATCTTTGGTAAGAGAGATTCACTGATAATGGATGTTAAATTCACAGATAATGGTTCAAGGACTCCGATTTTATATGACAAATTTGGCTACTATCTGGCGGTTTAGAGAAAAAAAAAATAAGTTCTGGGAAATGCAAGAATTATTAAATTATCTAGAGATCTAAGGATTATTCTGAAAAAATTCATGTGACATTACGCCCTGTCGGAAAACATATGTAAACTGAAGAGGCTGAACCGAATGAACAACCCTCCTAAGAGGGAATGAACTTCCCTCTTAGGAGTGTTAATCGCATTGAAAGCTGGTGACGCCCAGCTTGTCCTCTTGGTTTTATTTAAATAGCGATTTGCTCTCTGCTTGCGTTTTATGAATTTCTTCAAGTGATAATCTTCGTTACCCTTCGGTTATGATTTTGCTACTTAAATTTTGCCTTTTCTTGTTTTATAAAATGTCTTTTTCCCACAGTATCCAACGGTAGATGGATAGATTCGGTAGATATTGCGCATGCATAGAAACGGTAAGAAAATATTATATGGAGAAACCATTGCAGGCTTTAAACATGTTTTTTTGTTTAAATTATATACATATTTAAAATATGAACTTGTTAATCGTCATTTAGAAACAGCACGCACGTTCGAATTGTTTACATGCTTGCAGCAGCGGAAAACCTGAGAAAACGCTATTTTTTTGGAGTTGCGAAAAAAACATAGTTTAAGCTAAGCAGAAATTAAGGCAAATGAAGATATTAGAGAATCATTCATAAGAATATCACGAATGAATGAACGAAATAGAGGTGTAAAGTGTTTTTGTGTGGAGAGCGAAGTTTCCGGATTACAGGATCATCGCCAATTAATTTCGTTACTTTGAAATATATCTAACCATTCAGAATGCTCAAGTATAATTTAGATTCAAATATAATGCTTTTATTATTTATTAAATATTACTCAAATATAATTAAAAATATGATAAAAGTAATAGGGCATCCTTTTATTATAAGATATAGTTCATAAAAATTGATTACCATGACTAAATTAATCTTACTAATACTCGACGTTTACGACAACTACTTCGGTATTAACATTATGTTGACACATTTTAATGAAATATGCTTTATCAAAACATGAAAAATAAATAAATTCATTTTTGATTTTTAAAATGTTAGAATTATAATTTCTATCATCTAAATACATCTTTCTATGCATCATTTCTAAATTTTAATTTTAGAAATTGATGGGTAACTTTTAGTAATTGATAAAAATTAAAGTTATCAGTTATTAAATTTAAATAATCTAACTTTACTTTTAGAAGTGATTGTATTTATAACTTCTTATAACTAACAGAAATGAATGACTTTTTGGCATTTGACAAAGAGTTTGATAAATATCTCTTTGGTATTTGGCTCTTTAGAGCGAATCGAACTGGGATTATATAGTTCTCTGAAAAGAATCACAACTTTGGAGGTTGGAGAGCGGAACTTGCAGAAGATATTATTTCCTAATTTGTTATTTAAAATTTACAAATAATTATAAATAAAGTTGCCGAAAGCAAATTTTCAGTTCCTTGGAATATTATAAACACATTTTTAGAAAAATCATCTTAATAATAATAATAATAAAAATATTCTATATCGTTTATTTTCTATGATATATCGCTTTACTATGGGTTAAAGATGAATGAAATGGGCAATTTATTAATATAAACTTGAAAATTTATATATCTGCATTATTTAAAATCCCTGAACTATACGACAAGATTTCGCTTTGTCAAAAATGGATCTACCTTGCATTATTCAATGCGCTGTAAAGCAATTCTCTTTTATTTTTCTCTTCCACGAATTTTAAATTAGTGTTTTTTTACTGCATGTAAAACATAGCAATATAGAGCAACGGCAATTTAATATCTCAACATAATTTATATACTGATAGTGTTTGACGGTTGATATGCGGATTTTGAAATTTATACTTCGTATTCACCTCCTTTTTTTATTCAAGGAAAGAACAATATCTAAACGAAATAATCAATATATTTAATTTATGGCAGTAAACTGAATCGAAATGGATTATTTTTAGACGTTTTATTATTTTAGATTATTAAACGCTGTCAATCCATTTTGCTTGTTTCATGTTTGAAAAAATGTAATTTATCAATCAATTTTTCTTACTCATTTACTCATGTATTAAAGTACTGCAATTTTATAGTTATTTGTTCCCGATGACAAGAAAATGGTTTAATAATTTTAGAGTTCTCTATTTTTAATTTATGCATTAATTTAGCTAAAAATTGATTTCACAGAGTTAATATCATTTAGAAATCAACTTAAGAAATATAAAAGTTTATATTATGTGACATTGCATTTTGAAATTCATTAAGGAAATATTGTAATTTCAAAAAATTGACCTTTCAATTTTAGTCTCTGAACACAGGTACCCCTTCATTGATTACAGAAATGCGTATTATGTTTGAAATATAATACTATAATGTGTATGATGGGTATAGGATTGAAAAGCTGTATTTAAATAACTTCTGAAAATATAGTTAACTGGAGTTTATGATAATAACACACACACACACACACACACACACACACACACGCGCGCACACACACACACACGCACGCACACACACACACACACACAC
>JAPMOR010081792.1:232286-244644 GCA_026543865.1 Argiope aurantia
ACACACACACACACACACACACACACGCACGCACGCACGCACGCACGCACGCACACACACACACACACACACACACACACACACACACACACACACACACACACACACACACACACACACACACACACACACAATTTTAAAATTCCAAATTACATAGCATACAACATTTATAATTTTTTTTATTATTTTAAGTGCATTGAAATGAAAATAAAGTCGTTGTTTTTTTAAACATAATACAATATATTACGCTTATTTTGGAGTAATTTTTCCCATTATTATTTTTTCTGAACATGCCAATTTATAATTATGGATTCCAGGATTAGCGCATCACATTTCCAATTGTTATTAAAAATAAACTCATTACACAATTCGTAGTCTTTTATACTGAAAAAAATACATTCTTTTTTATTTACTAAATTTTGCATGATATTTTTTATTTCTTTCCATAATAAAAACACTACATTTTATTTAGAATTCGAATTTTGATTGTTTTCTTTATTGAAAATGTTTCTTTAAGGCTATAAAGTAGAAAATAATAAAAAGAAAAGAGGTTACAAAAATCCATGTAATTAATGTCATAAAAAATATAAAATAATATTTTGTTTTATTTGAAATAAAATAATATTATTAGGAAACTAAGACGCAACATAATCATAAGAAAGAAATCTTTAGATATTCATTGAAAATAAAAAATGTGTGATAGAAATTCCAATTTACTTAGAGCATTATTTCTATTAAAAAAACACCTCACGTTTTTTTGGAGAGCCTTTAGTTTTGGCATCCATTTTTTGATTAAAAATGTCCGTTAATAAAAAAATCCATCCACTATATTAAGAAAATTGATTAAAGTAAGAAACTCGGAATTTTATAAAAAGTTAAGAAAAAAAATTATTCTTGGAATAGGAATATTATTAATGCGAACAAAAATATTTACCCTTCTGGTTGAATATTAAATATATAATATGCAAACCAGAATATTTAAAAAGGGTAATTTTCTTCACTATAAAATGAAATTTCATACAACTGTTTAAAGTATGATTGCGAGTTGAAAGTATACAGGACGATGTGATGTAGTGTTTGTCGAACAGTAAGTGGATCCTTTCTTTGTCGCGCTTGATTCCAGGATGAAGCCTAATTACTTGATGTCTTCTTTTAAAAACCGCAATGAATACCATAAGAAAAAAAGATTTACAACTAGAAAATAATATAAACCAACTGAAAAAAGTGCATTTATCAGCTTATTAAAAAGAAATAATAATTTTTTAAATCCAAAATCTGTTACGTGTAACGCAGAAAGCAATACTAGAAAGCTATGTATTCCATCAATTCCAACATTTTTAAACATTCGTTTTCTTGATATTAAAAAAAAGAAAGAAAGAAACATTATAAATGCGATAACGATTTCTATTTACTTAATATTTTTCTGTTTCCATAAGACGACTTTGTGATTTTTGTTTTTAGAGTTCCTCATTAAAAAAAAAATGTTTTATTTTTTATACATTATTAGAGGCGTTTTTAAAAAAGCTGTTTCATGTTCATTATTTTTTCATTAATATTAATTATCTATTTCGTGTCATATTCCTGAAAAGATACATTTTTCTAACGATTTCTTAAAGAAAATAAGTAATGTTGAACTTATTACAACTTTTTTAACATAGGAATTGTTACGAAGCAATTTATCAACTTTAAGTAAAGCAATAGTTGCTAATTAATATATTGATCAATATATTTGGTTAAATCAATTTATTTAGGTGCTTTGTATGATTTAAAATATTGTATTGCACATAATTTTTTTAGAAAAAAAAACATTTTAGTTTATTGCTGGACTTTAAATGCTTTATCATTCAAGGAGTAGCGTGCATGGCATAACCCAAAGTTGAAAAGTTTAAACTTAATAAAATACTAGATTGGATCAGTGCAAATTAAATTTATATAATTAGTATCTACAAGATTACTGGAATAATATTAACTAATCTTAACTAACGTAAATTATATTATATCAGAATGTAACATAGATTGTATTATCAATGTTTTTATTTTAATTACAGCACTGGGAAAATTTAAAATTATAAAAATTTAGTTTGATTGGTTTTGTTTTTTAATTCGTTACGAAACATGATATATTATAAAATTACATATCAAATAATATTTTATAAAACATATAATAATATTTTCATGAAAATTTCAAGGTTATTCTCTTTCTACTTGGACAAAAATATTTCTGCAACCATGCACATTCGATGGAGAAATAATTTATCTTTCTTTAATGCTTAGGCAAATAATATTAAATTGATCAAACTTACTATTAATGTCTTCGGTACAAAATACTCTCAAAAAGATTTCTCGCAAAAAAAAAAAAGAAAAAAGAACTTCTTCAGCAAAAACTGTCACATTAAATTTGAAATAACTTTTTTTCTTCTTAAGCTTTTCTTTTATATTTTTTTTTTATCTTTCGCAATTTTTGATAGAATTATCTTCAGCTCGGTTAAATTAACTGGCAGTTTGCCTAAAGTTTATTATGTGAAAAATGCTTCTTATACTTTTTCTTACTCTAGAAGATTCTGTGATATTCCATTTCATTATTAATACGATGTATTTAGAAAAAAATATCAATTAATTCAGAATAATTAATAACAGTCTGCATTTAGATAAAAACATCAGAATTATCTTTTAATTTATGATAGAATCAAAGTTTACGTAATAAAATTTTTTTGTTTCTTTTAATAATTACGAAAACTTTCAAAATATGTCTTGTTGATAATTTTGAGCAAAAAACACAATAATTCAGTAAGTTAATGAATTAAGATATATAAAATATCTTTATATTGCTAGGGTTGTGTTAAACAAATTTTCATTTTATTTTTCGAAAATTAAAAATTGTAGACATACACTGGTGCCTAAAAGTCAAGCGTGATTAGTTATTATGGAAATAATGGATAACGGCAAAGTGGGAAATACGATATACTAATATAAATCGAATAAATGCCTATGACATGCCAATGCAAACCGATTATAAAATAAGAAAATGGTACAAAGAATAATAATATTTACTTTTATTACTTAAAGGAACACTTTGAAAGATATCAGGATATAAAAAAAACCCCACTTTAGTGGGAAAGATTAAATTAAAAGGTGATACTAAATAAGATATGTGATCATGTTTAACAGGCATGCATGCTTCACAACGATTTCCCATATTTGCTATGATAATGTGGATGAATTGTGAACTCAAAGAGTTCCAAACGTCACGAAGTTCTTGAATGGAGATTGGTGGGTGGGATAGCGATGCAAGTTGTTTCTAGAGCATTTCACACTTTCTTGATGGGATTCAGATTATAGGAGTGAGAAGGCCATCAATTGCATTGAATATTTTCCATTTTAAAGAAATCATCGTTCAGGCTCGCACGGTGACAAAGTGCATTATCATCCATAAATATGAAGTCAAACCTGAAAATACCTCGAAACAGCAAACTTAAAACCTAAGAACTTCATATCTATAGCTTTACACAGACATAAACTCTGTATAAAAGACATGTAAGTCTGTCTAGCCATCTGTCATGATGTCTATCTACGTCATGACTCCCCTTAACGGAAAGCTACAATGACTTTCAGTGATGCTTTCCAAATAAAAAGGATTCCACTCTCTTGCCATATTGTTAAATGTAGAAAATCAAAATTCAAATTAAAGTTTTTTATTGAATTTTTTATTGAAATGATAAAAAATGTACTTACATGTCTTAGGTATTTTGTTTTAATCCCTTTTCATTAATTATAAAGTTTGCAATTTTTAATATCAGCATATAAATTATTTCATGCTTTGAATTGTAATAGAAAATTAAAAGTTGAGAATATGCAGGAAGTTTCGGTTTACATAAAAAACAACTAGCAACTTTTTTGACCAAAATTTATTCCATTACGCTAATTATACAATAGAATAATTCTTAGTTACTGCAAACGAATTTTTTATTCTCAAAATAATTCATGTGTTGCCAGATATTTCCTTTCCGAATCTAACTATTTTTTGTTATTTAAAATCAGGACTTTTTTGATATTCATAAAAAGCATTTTTATTAGTATTTAAATATAATATACATATAAAAATAAGGTGTAAATGAAAAAATAATTTATTGAAAATTTTAAAATTTATATCTAATTATTCTAATAATTGTTAAATGTTGTTGCATTTTTGCGGTTTAGTTACAGTTATGGATTCTAAAGCATTTTAATTAAAACATTTGTTTCTGTAACCGTCTCTAATTTTTCTTATGGCATTCTTTCCTATAAATCTATTTTATATAATGCAGATTACCCGAATAGCTATCTAATAAGACTGATTAAGAAGAAGAGAAAATAATTAAGAGAAAAGGGATAAATTCGGATAGATAAATGCTCTAAACTCTAAATTTACTAACAATTAATAGTTTTTGGTTGTTTCATTAGTCTAGGAAAACGCTTATAATAAAATTTTCTGCTGAATTGTTTTCTATATATTATTTTTCCTTTCCAATATTGTATAGACTATTGATTAAATTTCTGTAATATCTCGTTGTAATAAATTTTATTTTTTATTTATTCAACTTGGAATGCAAAGTATAAAAAAATCAGCCCTCATTTATATTAAAATGTTCTCATGATGGCTCTATTATTTGCTTTGAGTGTGTAAGTTCATTAATATTTTCCCAAATATTGCGAAAATATTTAATAATATTTGAATTTAAGAAATTATGTAAATTATTAATTGCTTGAGGGCTTATATTACAATCGATTATTTATGATCTAAATAAAATATAAAGCACTTTTCCTTTTTCATATGAATAGATTTTTCATAAATATTTTTATTTTTAAAAATAATTCTATCTCGAAATTTTTACGAATTTAAATGTTATAAACCTTTATAATAACGGAAAGCTATTCTCTGGAATAGAATTTGTGTTTGTATGTTTAACTTATTTATAATAAGTTTCTTTCCATTTAAAGAAAAAAAAATACTTTACCTTTTCTTAAATGTTTTTAAAATCATTTTGATGTTATATAGTCAGGCAGTCCATATATAAGATTGCACGAGGAAGCCGAGAGAAGGATTGACATGATATATTTTGCTCACTGTTGTAATTCTGCTAAGTTTTATATTTCCCATTAACACAAGACAATAGGGGAAAATACCCCGAAAATTTTACTTACTGGTCCACATTTTGTGAGAGACTAATATAACCACTTACTTAGATTTTTTCCAAATAATTTTTATGAGCAATTTTAAGACAGCAATTTTCAAAATATTGTCAGAGCATATTTCGATCAAGTTCTTCAATATTAAAAATATCATGGGATGATAATTTCAAACAATAAGCTTATATTAGGTTATTTCTTACATAAATATTTTGAATTTCTATAAATATTAGAATTTTTTACCTATCGTCTGTATTTTAGTAATTAGTTATGATGTGGTATGTCGCTTGCTCCCTCGTTTGTTTCTTTTGTAATTATTTTTGCTACATCCGAAACTAACGCATTCCACAGTAAGGTATCCTCATTTGTTCATGGGTCATTCTCCAGCATCCAGCCCCTATGTTAATATTTGGAAGTCCAAAGGATGTTAGTGGCCGTCCCACTCTAATTTTCCCCTAATATTTGAATTTCTGTTGATAATTTTGCCAGTTAAAGTAGATTCACGTATTTAAACTAAACGAAGTTTAAGTTTTTCTATAAATGTCTCGTTGATAGCGACATTTATGCTATTTTTTATTCTTGTTAAGTATTTCTAGTTGCATAAATAATTTCTTGACATGAAAAGAGAAGATATAAATATCGTTAGTTAAGTTTAATTTTTCAGTTTTTAAGAAATAATCCATCCTATGCAAGAAAATCGATACTAGGACACTATGAACTGAGTTTCTTGATTGTTCCGGTGGTACTACAGCGGTGTACATTTCTACTAATGAAATTGCTAATTAGAACCCACCGATCGCTCTAAAAATATTTGATGGAGAGCCAATGTTGTTTTATTGTTGTTTATGACCAGCTATTTAGGTCATTAGTCAGGAAAAAAAGACTGCAAAAATCATTTTTCAAAGTGACGTATGCATGATTTTATTACTAATTTTTTATGTAAAATCTTCCAATAGTTTTTTCTAAAAATTTCTCTTGTGATATTTATCATAATATAATTTCCCTGAATAAGCATTTATAAGTGAAATAGAATAAAGCAATAAGAGATAAGGGAAATCGATGTCTTTCCAAAGAAAATCTGCTTCTGACCTACTGCGCTTGCAAAATAGAAATTGGACCTATTCCAACATGCAGAATAAATCATGGAGGGAATAGTTATCGACACGTGAATAGATGGGAGGCATATAGTTTCGAACAAGGAAGCAATCTTCCTTAAGCTGAAAACGATAAATTTTTTAAAGTATTTTTTTCTTGAACATGTCGAAAATAGAAAAGAAAATTATTGCTGTATATTAGACATGTTTTTCCATTTCTCCCATTTTTTTTAATAATAGCAATGGCAAAAGTTCTGTCAGACATAAAGAAAAAAGTAATTGAGATGTCGACTTCCTGAAAGTAAGGAACAATATTACCTTGGCAGTATGAAAATATTAGGTAAATGAGCAATAACAAACTCCTGATTTTTTTTATATTACTATTAATCACTTTTAGTGCTTAGCTTGTATGTATTTGTATTCATTAGAAATTTCGCGTTTTTTTAATAAGAGTGAAAAAAAGAATTCAATTGAATCAATTTATTACCAATTATTTCGCGTGCAAATTAGAAAGCATATTATTAAGAAAGTTCTACTTCGGAGTTAATTAAAAAAACGCATCTTTTTCATTTTTATTTTAACAAGTTCAGTTCAGTTAAATTAATGTTCCGTTTTAAAGCAACACTAGGGCTATATGGTGATGAACCTCGTAATTTTGAACAGCAGTCAGATGATGAGGACGACACATGAGCTGGCACCACCCTCTCCAATCTTCGGCACCACACCAGCGGGAGGACTATTTAACATTAATAAAAGCAAGTCACTGAATAATTTAATGAAACAATGAAATTAATCTGATTTCATCTCAATAATAAAAATATTGTTACAAATCTTGCACCAAACTAAATTTTAAACAAATTATTAAAATTAAAGAAAAATGAAACTTTGTGATTTTTTTTTAAGGTAGAATAAAAATTACTTTTTTTGCTTTAATATTTTAAATGTATCTAAAAATTTTCAAAAATGGCTTGATTTTTTAATAAAATATTTTAATTAATTTTTGGACTTTGAAAAGTTTATCTATGACCTTCCCTCTTTACTTAAAGAGCACTTGGAAAATTTCATATAAAAAAAGGACGAAAACTTCAGACTTTTATAAAAGATATAAAAACAAACATAGTATCACTCCAAGAACTTACGGAATTTTTTATTTCATTATTTTGTACAACTTTAAAAAGCTTAAACGAATACTATAGAGTTTAATTAAAAAAAATTCTTTTTTTTCATTCTGGCTGCATAAAATAATTTATGAAATATTCATTAATTATCAATAGGTTAGATTATCCTGAGTTCCTACGATATGTCACTGACAACCATTCTACACAAATGTAATTTGAGAATTCTGGCTTACATTTGCCAGGCTTTAATACAAATGTAACTATAAAGATAATTTTGCACGTTTAAAATTATATTCATGGAACTTATTTGAAGATAATAGTGACTACGAATAACTTTCAGTACCTGGGAGACCAAGCTTCACTAGGCATTTTTAAATGCTTCCCTCAAAGTTTCCTAGGCATTGTAAAGTGCACTACAAATGCACATTATAAGTAAACGGTATTAGTTCCTTGAATATTGATTTGATGCCAAAATTCGGTAATGTTACTTGTACAACAAGTTGATTGGTTAACACAATAATTACATTGTTGCTGTTGGATGTAAGTCTAATGTATTTGTATAGTGCCATCTCACAAAAGTTTGAGGTACCAATAGGTTATCATCCTATGGCAACATTGCAAGTACCACAAAAATTTACGAGATAGCGTTATACGATATTGTCAGCAAGAGAGCAGATAGTGAAAAGCTCTAATAGTTAGTAATAAAATATGTTTTTTTTTTGTGTGTAAATTTGCATTTTTTTCCAGGAAAGACACCTATATAAAACTTAAAAAGCAAAATTTTATCTAAATATCAAATTTGATTCAAATCTTTACAGTCGTTTCCAAGATACACGAAATAAATTAATATATATACACGAGAATTACTAGTTTAAAGTTATAAGATATTTCAATAAAAGGATTTTGTGACAAATGAGCAAGCTCCCTACCAAATACAAGTGAAATTGTTACTCCAGCAAGAACAATGGCAACATGTGTTGTGAACTAGAACTATGTTATCTGAGCTGAGAGAGGAGGCAATAAGCACATACTGAAACTCATAAAACTGAAGCTTTTTTTTAATGATCAGCTAATGGTCTCTGATTGAATTATATGAATGTCTATAATTAATCTAATAAATCCAATACCTCAAAAGTGCTAATTTGTCTTTTAAATTTAGGGAAGTTCGGAAATTTTAAGGTATTTCTTCATTTGAAAAATATCTATTATCAGTATAATCATTTTAACAAGAAGCAATATCTGAAAATTCGGCATTTGCGTAAAATACAAGGGGTGTTCAAATGAAAAGGTACGAAAAGACACTGTGGACAATTAAAAGACTTTATTCAAAGTATACACCATAGGCCTGAGCACAACGATCCCATTGATTAACCAGCCGAAGTATTCCTTGTTCCCAGAATTCCTGTGGCCGTGACGAGACCCAGTCCTTCATAGCGTCCTTGAGTTCGCCGTCTGAGTTGAAGCGCTTCCCTTTCAGATGTTTTTTCAGGAGACCAAATACATGAAAATCGCAGGGCGACATAACTGGGCTGTAGGGCAGATGGTCGAGCTGCTTCCACTTGAACTTGCTCAGTTCCAGCGTGTGACCCTGGAGATGTGTGGACGCGTGTTATCATGGAGGAGAACTCCACTCTCCTTGAGTAGTCTGGTCTTTTGTTCTTGATGGAACCTGCGTAGTCTTCGGAGTGTCTCACAGTACACATCGGAGTTAATGGTTCTTCTATGCTCGAGGAATTCAACAAGTCACGTCAATTGGACGGCGCTCTGTATAAGAGCCTCTGCTCTCTTCTGCGCATGTGGGCACCAGCGAATGCTCCGATCTACCCCGGAGACTCCAGTCGCATCCCTAGATGCCTCGCTATGTTCTCCCATAGTGGCATAGGCAAATATGTTAACGGCTACGTTGTTACGACATTTCGTACCTTTTCATTTGAACTCCCCTTGTATGATACATATAATCAAATTTTTACAATCATCATTAGTTACATTATTTTTAATGACTATTATAGCCAAAAACATTAAAAAAATCATACAAAATTTGGAAATAAACATTTCATCGAAATTAAATAGTTTTATAATTTTCAGGGAATAAAATGTAACAAAAATGGCAGAAGAAGCTTTTTTGCTATTCCAAACAATCATCTTGTATGTTTCTTATAAATGATACAGACTACATCCAAAATTGAGTTACATCTTATTTAATGATAAAAACGATCCCGTTTATTGGTATTTCATTTTGGATTCCGCAAGCACGCATTTCTGAAAATTGTTTAATGAAGCAAAAAATGGAGAAAGTGACCTCGAAAGTTTCTCTAAGCGGTAAAAGCAAAAATTGAATTTTAGATATTTGAGCAATAATGAAAGAAATTTGTCATTTAGAGGAATTTTTTTGGATCATTTCATCCGAAACGCTTATAAAACTAAAATTAATCTTGAGGTTTAAAAATGTTTCAGATTTTCTTTGGAAGTTCTGTCTTCTTTCTTTACAAGTTCAATGCAAGATCGAAATTCCTTCTTTTCTTTGTTATTCCTTATTTCATTGCTCTGAAAATTAATTCATTTGCAAAGTTTGAATCATATGGAGCGGATATCATATCGTTAGTAAATAAAGAAGAAGCTTAAGACTAAAAAATTATTGAATAATTTCAGCACTAATGAACTGTTATACAGGTCAAAAGGGTTTTGTTTTACTTATGATAATTTTTAATATTAAACTGTTGTGATTTCTTCCCAGTGGTGGATTTCTCCGACTAGGCAGCTGCCTAAGGTCATTGAGCTAAAAAGAATAATAATAAGATAGATTTAAAAAAGCTATTTTCCTAGTTCCAAAGAAATAGATTAGTGAAAAATAAAAATTTTACGAATTTTAAAATATTATGAAATATATAATGTTAGCACTCTCTTGTATAATTCATCAAGTCCCTTATATATTTCATTAGGTACACTTAATAATAACAGTATTTATATAGCTCCTGTTTAAATATTATTGTATATAAACGTCTATTAACAAATATGTATGAATCATAATAAACTAACCTAATATACAAATTATTGTTGGTTTGTCTGTTTGAACTTTATACAATCCCACATTTCCTCACAGAAGGAAACGAAATTTGCATGCATGTTCTATAGCACCTAGAAGGATTAATTGCTCTATCAAAAAATTTCTGCGCCCTTCTAAATCGGTCGGATGAATAGTGAATTAAAGAATCGGATGATTCTATGATATAACTTCTGAATAAATCACAGCACAAAAAATCATTTTCATACTTGCTGAAATTAACTAATTAAAATTTTAGATAAAATTTCAAAAAAATGCATGCTAGTAGAAATATTTAAAAAAAATTCCTAGGTGCATATTGTCACCCTCTAAAATATGTTTATACTAACCTTGATAGTTTTAGATCAAACGGCCTGGTATGTAGATTGCTAACACTCAAGCACATATATGCACAAACACTCATTTTTATTAGTAGTAGAGATAGAATAGAGAGATTGTTTCTCTCATAGTGTTCTTAAAAACCAAAATTTCAAATATATATTCTCAACAATAAGCCTTTGTCAAGACATATCTGAACATGATATACCAGAAAATATTTTTTATTAAAACAACGGCATAAAGTACATTAATATTCGACTTCACTATTATTTTTTCGGTACATATTTTAACCCGTTGGGGGTTTGCTAGAACATTCGAATGGGGTTTTCCGGGTGTGAATATCATCTGAAAAAGGAAGTATTGATCTGCTGCACCGGAAGGATGCATTAACCTTATTATAACCGTCTAATGGAAAATCAATTCCCACCTGTTAATAATTGAGAAGTTTCAAGCTGCATGTATTTGGTATAATTCTTGTTTCCATTCTTTATACGAGACAGGGGAAGAGCTGCTCTTCCTGGGCACGTCGGTACATAATTCCCTGGAATAGCAGAATCATTATACATTTATATTTTTATTTTTAACGGAGAAAATTATTCATTTCGTACAATAAAGAAATGAAAATGTACAACTTTCGGTTTCAGTAGTCGTTATATTAATTTTTAATATTGGCAATAAATTCTTTTTATGATGTTTCTGATGTACTTTTACCATTTCGAAATAGTTTTATAATTTTTTTTTTATTATACTTATCTTTTTATAGAAATGAGAACTCATTTCATAGTTCGAAAAAAATGCTCAATTCTATATAAAAACAACACGAGTATCTTCCCTTCATCCTTCTCTTACATATAGATAACCTAGCGCCCTCTTCTCTGCTTTATTTCTATTCTCATCTGATATCCTGAACATACAGCGACAGTGGGAAACTGCAGGATGGGAGGTAGAAAAGATTCAAAGTTCACAGCAATCTTTGTCCCCTTATATGCCTCAATATGGTCCGTTTTATTCTTCTTATTATATTAAGGAAAATAAAATATGTATTTTTGGATCCACTCACTTGGATCCACTATCCACTCACAGAATCCAAAATGTGACATAGATATGATATGCAAATAGAGGAGGATACAGTCTAGCATTTTAAGGGGTGAATGCTAGCATGCTAGCATTAACCATAAACATTAAATTTACCTCAAACTTCTACCATATAATACTCTAACATATATGTATATATAACATAACACCATTAAATGTTTCTGCAACTATAACCTAAAGCTTATTTAAGAAGACTCGCCAATATGACGAGGAAAGCAAATCCCAACCACTGAGGATAATGATCTTTCTTATTTCTCGCCTATCTAGCAGGGGCCAAAATTTAATTGTTTAAAAGCATTTAAGGAATATTGATCAATATCGGATATACGATGTTGGACTGCTCTTTTGCATTACAGACATATGTTGGTAACAAGAACACTGAAGATGCAAAATTAAACAAATGCACATGACAAAAACATTGGAAAAATAAAAATAGAAAATGGACAAACTGAAAGATGAGAACAAATGCTATTTACAAAACAAAAGGAAAAGAAGGCAAAAAAAAA
>JAPMOR010081792.1:249644-407548 GCA_026543865.1 Argiope aurantia
ACACACACACACACACACACACACACACACACACACACACACACACACTCGAGATTTTTACAAAACTCCTAATTTTAGAGCTCCCTGGGTTCGAGAAACACATTTTTCGAAAATGTTTGTCTGTATATTTGTCTGTGATAAAGATAACTCAGAATCAATTTGAGATAGGCCAAATGTATAGATTTTTGTCAAATTTTGAGAAAAATCCATGCAGTGGAAGTCAGAACAGATACATGATAACTAGAAGAGAGTTAGATGGGTAAAATTCAGTATATAGATTTAACACCTGTAGTGTAACTACTTGTTAACTTTTGAGTCACATCCCAAAAAGGGTTGACCTACTGTCGGTCTGTACTCTCAGAAACATGTAACGCGATAACTTGAAAACGCAATTACTTAAATATATCAAAGTTGGAATGGAATTTTGACTACACGTGTAGTTTTGTGCCAAATTTTTATTCCAATCCATTGGAAAAAACAATCTGAAACACAAATTCAATTTTCGGATGCTATTAACAGCATGTCATTGATTAATCGAAAAAATAATAAACAAACCTTGCCAAGGAACACACGTCAGATTCAGTAAAAATTCTATATTCACTCCAAAGATTAATATATCGTAACTATTGTACGTCAATGCCATGCAAGGCGTTCTTTGGACCAACATCTTTATTAAAGAGTATGCAAGAAAGTGTCGGGGAAATCATTCCGCTAGTGTATGATTGTGAATTTATAAATTTAACTTAGGTAACTAGTACTAATGAAAGGAAAGTAATTTCAATCGGTTTTCCATGGGAAAAAATGATCACATTATTATTTTTTCTTGCTATTTATAATCTCCTAAGCATTTGTGTTAACTTCTTTGTATAAAATATGGTAAAATCTATGGTGATATGTTTTGTTTGACCACTGCTCTATCTCTGAATACTAGTGAAAATGTTGATTTTAGATCAATATCATTCGACTTTATTTTCAAAGAGAGATGATTATTCTGTCTAAATACAATTATCGAATAACTAATCATTTATGATATTAGTTACTAGAAGTGTACAAGCTAGTTTTACTGCAGAGATAAAGGTTATCAACCGATGATATTTACTACTAATTTTTACTTTCTCGTATACCTAGTATAGCACTCGTCAAATAATTCGAACTCGAGATTTTGACGAATCTCCATGTTTTAGACCCTCCTGGGTTCGAGAAACACATTTATAAAAAATGTCTTTCTGTCTGTGACAAAGATAAAAACGTTTTGAGCTAGACGATTGAAATTTGGTATAAGGGTCTTTACACCAAATTTGTAGATTTATATAAAATTTTGAGCTAAATCCTCTCAGTGGAAGTCTGTCTCCCCTGCTGTTCGAATAGAAGTTAACACGATAACCACAAAACGAAGAGAGCTAGATGTTTAAAATGCGGCACACAGATTTAACATCTGTAGTGTTGACACCTCTGAAATGCTGAGCCAAATTCAACAACGGACTGAATTTCTGTTGGTCTGTACTTTCCGAAACAAGCAAATTCAATAATTGAAAAATTTAATGCTATAAATATATCAAATTTAGTATGGATTTTGTGACTACAAGTACAGTTTTTATCAAATTTTGTTTTCAATCGATTAAGAAAAATGTGTCTAAAACAGGAATCCGATTTTGGGATACTATTAACTACATGTCAAGAATTAATTGCGAAATAACTGGCCAAAGATAACACGATAGATTCAATAAAAATGCTAAATTCACGCCAGAAGTTGATATTTCGTACTATTGTAAGCCAATGCCATGCAAGCCTTTTTCTGGCATAACAAGTCTATTAGAGAGATTATGAGAAAGTTTTGGGGTGACCACTGCTACTGGTTTCGATTTAAATGACATCATATTTTTAATTGAAGGAAAAATTTGTTTTACATAAAACACGTGGTAATCGGCAAAAATGTCAAAATACTCAATGAGCTTGTCTTATACAAAAGAATCAATATATAGAGACAGAATATACATCAAATGAAACACTCCGGCTTAATTTTGGATTTCTTCGTCTATTTTGAAGCAGAAAAAAGGACACGGCATAAGAATAGAGCATAATAGGAATAATTAATTTTATTTTATCACAATAATGATATTCAAATTTGCGCAGTTGCATTATAATTTTCGAATATATTTTAACTTTCAGGTAGAGATAAGTTTTCAAATTTCCATCTTCATTTTGCTGATAATATTCAATGATTCAAGAGATAAATTACAAATTTTACTACGCAACATAATATATGTTACTAAACTGATCACCTTTGAATCCCATTCCAACAAAATGGCATCAGATTTTTATAAATGAGAGAAATATTTCTTACATAAGAAACATCATTACTCGCCAAACTGTAAAATTTCCAAAAATGCACAAATGAGTTAAAACGTCCGATCGAAACATTACTGGAAAAGGGGGAAAAGCAAAAGCAATTGCTAATTTAATTGCATAGAGAAAACTGGAGAAATCCGGGGGCAAAAATAAATGAAACAGGATATTTTCTGGAAAGAAGAGATGAAAGAAACGGGATAAAATTTGCAGGAGCTTGTTAAACAGCAAGGGAATTCTGCACGATATTCCGTAAAGACAAATGATGGCCGACACGAATGCGAATTTTCATGTTATTTCTTGAATTTCACAGGAAAGAGTTTTCTTTCTTTCTCTTTTTTTAAAGCAAAAGCAACGGCTTTTTCGCTATAACTTTGCATTTATTTCTCAGAAAGTTCTACATTTTTCACCTTATTATGTTTCTCTTTTTAAAAAAGAGAAGTGAATATAAAGGAACGTTTCAGATTTTTTGCAGACGAACTGGTATTTTAAATATGTTCAAAAAGTTTTTCTATTCTGTATATAAATTTTTTTTATAAATCCGGGAATTTCTTTTTTGCAATAGTTAACTGAATTTTTTTTCTTATCTGAAAGGAAACGAAGCACACTATAGTTATTTTATACACTCCATAATTTTTATTTAACCATGCTGATATTGGAATTTAAAAGATTCCAAGAAATTTCAGATAATGTATCTTATATTTATTGAAGGATATAGTAAATTAAAAGTCAACATTTTATTTCACGAACAACGAATTTCATCAGTATCATTTCAAAAAGTTTTTTTTTTTTTTTTTTTTTTTTTTTTTTGCGTGACGCAAGTTAAAATTGTTTTGAAACAATAGTGGAATCCATTGCACGTATTGCAGGAATAGATATGACCTGACATCACAGCACAGACTAAGACAATGCTAAATTGAATGTTATATCATTATCATATTTTTATATGCCATATTGATTTAAATTTTTATTCTAAATTTGCCGAATCAATCTGCCTAATAATATAAATTATTTAAATAAAATTGACTATATTATCGAGTTGTAATAAATTTAAATATAATAAATTTCACTAGATATATTTAGGTATAATAAATTTGACTATATTATCGAGAGTCAGAAGGAGTTTATACTGTCCTTCTGAGAAAAAATATTTGGAAGTGTTTAGATTGATTCGATATGATTGGAAATAAAATGTAACCAATGAAAAAAAAAACGATTAACAGGAAAGAAAACAAAATAGATTTGGATTTTATCAGCACATTCCTGTTTCATTATTTCATTTCAAAACATGCCTGTGATGTCATTTTTTACAAAGAAAAAAGTACGACAGCATCTTATACAATGCACTGAGGCATCTGTTGTTACACTGAGTTATTTAAATTATGTGGTGAAAGCTTATAAGCCAGTTAACAGCTACGCTACCCGAGCAAATGCTTTTGTAATTTGCTCATGTTACTGGGCTGCGAACCACAAGGTCGCAGGTTCTATCCTCGCTCATCAGAAATCCGCCACAATTACATGACGGTGAGTTTAGTCTGTTACATGACTATACACATGGGAAATTAAATACGTATGCGCATTCCAAAATGGTATAAGTAGGCACAATGGTGATTTTTTCTTTAGACTGCAATACCTTGTGAAGAAATTTTAAAAGCTTGATTTTTCACCGTGCACCTAGAGAAAAGATTTTCAGATTTTTCAATGCATGCGTATTTTTCAGTTTGCCCTCAATAAAGCAGACCGTGTGATCCTAGTTACCAAATTTTGTACAAATATACTTTGGAGAGAACATATGTGTGTGTGAATTCGTGTTTATGAAAAACAATTTCTCAAAATTTCAAAGGACTATCTAAATAAAATTAGGCTTATGATTTTGAGATCAGAATAGCTAATGTGTATCAAATTTCGAACAACGACAAAACAGAATTTTTCTAAATGCATTATCGATTCTTTTCATTGCATTTCGAAAATTAATTCAAAACTCACTATATCGGAATAAGAATAAAAAAGAAATTCTAAAAGAAAATACTACCACTGTTTTAGCAGGAATATTTTCATTGAAAATTTTCTTTTTAGTAATAAACTTCCAAATAAAGTAATTTTTTTTTTTTTTTGCAAATTTTAAGATCTGTATAAATATTCCAGCTTAGCTTTAAACGAGTTAAGCATTACTAGTAAGTTACTAAATTTCATTTGAAATTTTTACTAACTAACGCTTTTATGTAATGTGATTCTTTACTGAACAATGCATTATCATCATTCAACAGAAGAAAAAAAGCTATTGATGCTATTTAAGAATGATGAAGTGATATGAGATAACTGCATTGTCTCTGTTGGTTGGATGAAAGGGATTTGATGTAAAAACGTGTCTGTTGGCAAAGCTGGTAATTCTTCGAGATAACTATCTGTAACTTCTTCGGAAGGATCAAACTCAATTGAGAAGAAATACCTAGGTTAGACTATTGTACATTAAGCGACAAGTTTGTATTCGATCACTATAATGGCTGATAAAGGACAATTCTTATCAACAAATGGAGAAATACAGTGAATCTTGCAAGAAAAAAAATACATGATCTACTGTAGAAGAATCAAAAAGTCCTCTATATATTATACAGATGGGCTTACGATCGAGTGCAAAAATCTAAATTAACTACAAGGGGTGTTCAAATGAAAAAGTACGAAACGACACTGTGGTTACAATTAAAAGACTTTATTCAAAGTATACTCCATAGGCCTGAGCACAACGATCCCATTGATTAACGAGCCAAAGGATTCCTTGTTACCAGAATTCCCGTGGCCGTGACGAGACCCAGCCCTTCATAGCGTCCTTGAGTTCGCCGTACGAGTTGAAGCGCTTCCCTTTCAGATGTTTTTTCAGGGGACCATGTGTGGAACAGAACCACACCCTTCGTGAATAGCCCCTGTCTTTTGTTCTTGATGGACCTGCGAAGTCTTCAGAGTGTATCAGAGTACACATCGGAATTCATGGTTCTGACAAAAACATCTGAAAAGGAAGCGCTTCAACTCGGATGACGAACTCAAGGACGCTGTGAAGGACTGGATCTTGTCACGGCCACAGGAATTCTGGAAACAGGAATCCTTCGACTCATTAACCAATGGGATCGCTGTGCTCAGGCCTATGGTGTATACTTAGAATAAAATCCTCATATATACCCACAGTGTCGTTTCGTATTTTTTCATTTGAATACCTCTTGAAAAATTTCATTAGAGAAAAAAAAAACCCTACAAAATTAAGAAAACAATAATTCCTTGTAAGTTCTCTCGAAACACCGGATAAGAATGTGTCACCTATCCAGTGTTTTGAAAGACCTTTCTGGGAATTCCACCTAAGATATAACGCAAACCTTATTATAACGCAAATTAAACCATCAGGAGTGGTTTCGCCCAAACCTTCTCGCGTACTCTCCAATAAAGATGCCGTTCTCCCCTTGCATAAGAGTGCGGATATTAGACAACGCCGTGAATGTGATGAATGCTCAGATTTTTATTTTTAGAGTCTATTTTATGACGGTTCTAGGCTTCATAGAAGAGAAAGAAAAATCCATACCTGTGTATTTATTGAATAGTACTAGTGAACAATAGATGCGAAATATAGATCTTTGGGGGCGAATCTAGTGTACGGTATTTGTTGATTTTTTTTAGGTTATTAATCGTTGATACGCGATTAATATACAAATAATTAGGAATTGAATATATGTTGCGGTGATTTTTTTCCCGATCGATAGGAATCAAAATCTGGCATAGAATTGCAATTGTGATCACAAAATCCCATACCAAATTTCACTTATTTAATTACTTTCATTCGTTTTTGTGCTGTGCATTTACATGCATGCGAAAGTAAAGACCAGCAGACTGTCAATCCCTTGATCGCCTTGATTACAAATCTGGTACGAATATGCATTTTAGATGCTAAATCTCCATATCAAATTTTATTTATCTAACTCTGATTTTTGTATTTATCGTGTTCACTTGCACTCGGATAGCTGGATAGATATTCTTCTTCTAAAAGAATTGACATAAATCTATAAATTTAACGAAATAATTTCATATCAAATTTCCAAATTCATCCAAATAACTTAAATGTTTTTGAATTACTTTTTGTATTAGACACATAAACTTTTTTCCAGAAATGAGTTCTTGGTCTCAGAGAGGTCTGGAAAGAGGAGATTGCTTAAATCTTGAGTTCGAATTTTTTGACGGTTACAAAACGTTATTGTATACTTCCATACGAGAGAGTGGAAATGAAAGTTTCCTCCCATAGACTTTCTCATATATTTGTAATAAGAATATTACAAATATATGAGAAACTTCCTACTAAAAGTTTAGATTTTCTTTCCATGCAACCAACAGATTTTGATTGACAACAATAAAATACCTCTTCAGCATTCCAAATTCTTTTCCAATCTGCTAGAGTTCGTTCATTGTTATTTTGGAATTTTTAAATTTCTCGAAGTTCAGATTATTATACAAAGAAAACGATTTTTCGGAAGTATGAAAATATAAATAGATTTATCTAACGAATATTCCAAACGAAGATAATTGAACTGTTTTTTTTATCGGCATTCAATTTTTTTAAAAAAGTACTTTTTTTTTACTTTTTTTTAACAAGCATACGAATAAGATTAAATGAAGTATCCCGAGATTACCAATTTTTGACGATTCTACCTCGCAAAGAGGTGACAGTCGGAAGGATAAACATATTTCTGGAATTCTTCGAGATTATTTGACCTTATTATCTGCTCTTAGATACTTTTTCATTCAGTTTTTTTCCCCCGTGTATGTGAGAATCGTGTCATTTTTGACCATACTATTTTAATTTATCTCAAACTTTCGTATTTATTGCTTATATGACTAATTTAAGTGGCAAAAAACTTTCAGGAGTGGCATGAAGAATAATTTACATTGTTAATCTCAAAATGTTATAAAAGAATTCAATAACAAAAAAGGGTTTTAATTAAAAAAAATATTATTATTTGGTAACGAAGTGAATTAGTAAGGTTAAAGACATAAATCTTCCATTTATATTAATCATAATTTAATGGGTAGGCATCTTATAGTAAACAAAAATTGCTCTAAATTATTTTATTGTGAATTGAGGATCTTTCTTTTCCAAACAATATTACATGTTATTCGCAATTTTTAAGCTTCCTAAGTTTGTGTATAATCCAAATTCACCTAATTGTTAAATGTAAACATCTCCTCCTTCCATCTTTCCTCTCACCCTTATTTTGACTAAATAAATGCATTTTGATGCATGCGCAAAAGCACTGAGGATTTTCGAATCTGAGAACAAACAGTATTTAATATTTTGATTGGAATAACAATGAGTAAACGCTATTACTAAAAAAAAGAACGTGGCATATTCCTAAGAGATAAATATCCACGCAGCAGCAAATAACTATTAATAATGACATAATTATTAAAGAAGACTTTTATGAAAGATGAGTGGCAAAAAAAGTGATGATTTTTTATAAATAAAGCCCCATTTTTAAACTTTCAGAACAGTAAAATACACATGTGGTTAGGAAAAGCACCTCTTCCTAATGGTGAATTCAATTCAAATTTTGATATTTACCAACATTTTTGGTGCAAAGACTATTGCTATTTGCTTCATGTACATATGTGGTTTTATTGTTATTATTTATCTATCAGTTAAAGCAGATAGTAGACAGATATAATTTTAATAAACTGAAACCAAACATATCTAAATCTTCGAAATTCAATCAGATTTTGCAATCAATTTTTTTTTAGTTAAAATACTTTTTTTATTTTAGTTTTTTTTTCTGTCGATATTTGATATACAGAAATGCATAAATTCACAATGCATTAATATGATACACTCAATGCGTATGCGTCTCCTGGCGCTCCTACAAGTAAATAGCACTTTGCTGTAATAAATATCCAGCACCAGGTGGTTATTTCCTACACGCTAAGAAAGAATATAATATCAATTATGGGGAATTCGCAGAATTGTCTGACGAAATTGGTAATTGTTGAATGAGCCAACAAGGAGATTAATTGTTGTGCTGCCGGAGGTATTGGATTATCGGTTGTTTTTGTGGTACTACTTGTCTCCCTTATTACCTTGACAACTTTCTAGATAAAAGATAAAGATGAGTTAACAGTCTGGAAAGCTTTCCCTCGTGAGGAAAAATATGACCACGAAATAATTCTGTTAAAATAGATACTAAACAAAATCAGAAGAAAGGGAAGGAAAAGAAGCAAAATTTAATCATAAATTCTTATTACTGTTTACATTGGTCTGCCATTTATTGTTCACTTGTTGTTAGTAATTTCTTGTGCTGACAAATATATAAGCAATAAATTATCATATATATGAAGCTATTGCGTAACGGTTTGTAAGCAACGATTGATAAAGCAACTTCATTGGATATGGGGTGTATGAGATAATGGTAGACGCGCTCAGTCGCATTTCCACTAATGCTCAAGTGTTGTTTCCACTAATGCTCAAGTGTTGGAAAGATTGCTACTTTGTAAATTTAATTCTTGTCGATAACATTTACCGCATTGAAAACCTACAACATTTAGTAGTTAAAGCGGGGTTAGCTTATGTAAAAACTTTTGGAAAATTGCTTATATTTACAAATGTATTTGCGATTCTCTGATTATAAAAATTTTTTATAACTTAATTATTCATTCACAATAAAGATTAATAAAATTTCTAAGATTTTATTAATTTTATCACCATAATTTTTTTTCAAAATTTACCATAAAAAAGTTATTTTGTACTGAGAAATAATTCAAACAGATGTTAACTTTTTGGTTTTTGTTTTCTCATGAAGAACTCATTTTTATTCTTTCTGTATCTTTGATATCTTGATATTGCTTGGTGAATAGCTCCTAATTATTTTGCAAAAGCTTTTGAAATTTCGATGGCTTTTCATTCAGTAAAACCCGAATTCTTCATTTTCAAATCTTTTTTACTGCATCTAGATGTTGATTGTGTTCAAGACTATATTTTCCATCATAAAATCTCGCAAACGACTGTTTTTTTAACTTTTGAATGACTTTCCGATAAACCTACAACTTGAGCACAAGCGCCATTAGATAATGGCGTGTGCATCTACCATGTAGCCGAAAGTTAGCCATAACTTGTTGAAGCCATGCTATATACTACACCAGACTCGCCTGGTACCACGCAATTCACATCACACCCACTAACTCGTAAGGAACAAGTTAAAAGAGAGATTTAGCAGCATTTTGATAACGTTTTATTGCTTATATATTTGACTGCATAATATATTTATAGTTACAATTATAAAGAGGAACCTGTGAGAGAAAACTAATGAAATGGACACTGTGATGGAATTGAGTTTCTAGAAGGAACAGAGATTAACCTTATCATGTAGGTTGGTTTTTGTTGAGAAGCACTTCAAAATTTGTGCTTATTTAAAATCCCATTTACCTGTTGTGAGCAATAGGGAAGTCACCATCCTATCCCTTATCAACCATTCTGAATGGGCAGGAATAACGACGCAATGTTTTGATATTTTAAATAATTATCGTATAGAATAAAACAAATAAATATCAAAAAGTTATAAATTCACGTTTAAAAATTAATTATCAATGTAATTTACAGCACCAAAGCATTAATGTGAGCCTGAGGATATAAATTTAATTATTATAATACGATATATTAAGAAATGAGGCATTTAAGTACAAATTAATAAAAATAATAATTCTAGAAATTTAGGTGTAAAAGTTTTGATACAGGGTCAGATATAAATGTAAGGAATATTTAATGGTAGAAGCATGCATGGCATGTTAATTTTTAAGAATCTTGAATTAAGTTTCGAAATGTTATAATCAAAATTCTTTTTTCAAAGAAGTCGTGTGACTATATGTTAAAGAAAATTTATTATGGCAATGCAGTTAATACCGGTAAAAACTCGTATATCACGTACTGTACACAGTACCCTAAAAAAAGATGCAATGCTCACTAAAGGTGTAATGAATAAGAATTACGGTTATAAACAGTAAGATGTAGCAGCATTTTTTTTTTGTAATTAGTTGAAACTGTGCAGAGAATGGTGTGCTGTTGAATTCTAAATATATAAGGTTCAAATTAATTTTTAACTTATTTTGAAAAATTTTACTAGTAACTGTTATTCCAGTGGAATGTGATTGGGAATAAGCCATGCAATAAGAAAATCGAACAGCTTCCAAGAGAATAATTCACAAAAGTTTTCTAAAATAAGAGGCCAGAGAGATTATGTGCACAAATTACTAATACGGCATGATGAAAAATAAACCAAGAAGAAAGAATGTTCGGGAAAAAGTTCTACAAAAAAATGACTTTGTAACTACAACTTGCACCAATGAAATGGACAAATAATTAAAGCCACCAAGGATCAAGGATTAATATTTTTTTATTGCATTGTCTAGAGAATGCAAAGTTTTCCATGATAACAAAAAATTCGAATGTCTGCGAAAAAGTTATTATTCCCAGACGTGGGTTTATTTTTGTATATTGTAAATACAGCAATCGAATTCATTATTGATCGAATTTCACCGTTCGCTGTCTTTTTTAGCTCGTATAATGTTGAAACTTTTCTTTCTGCCTGTAAAGAAGCATTCGGATTAATCTGAACATCAGGAATATATAATCGCTTTTACGGTAGAATGAAAATTTATCCAATTTAGATGTAAACAGGATTTATATAATCGTTGTCATTCCTTCTTACGAGAATCTTCACAGTACGTATGAGACAATCATCTGCTTACAGGACCTTAACTTCAAGCGAAATCAAGAACCCGATTTTTAAAAAGTCACCAACGCAACAATTGTTTTTTCAATTTTCATACATTTATTCTGTGATCTTGGACTTTGATGAACTGCATACATAACAACACATAAATCCCTCGTTGAACAATATAGCGAATATCATTGAACCACAAATTTTCTCTTTTGCCCTTATTGATGCCATTTAATTAAAAAGTAACTTTTGATGAATTCTTTCCGTTCATTGACTAATTTGCAGTTTACTTCAAAACTTTTATAAAGAGAGTTACACAATGCTAACAATTTATATTACTAATTTTAACTATTATTTCGTGCTAACGCTTTGTAATCAGGGAACGATTTGCGCTTATTATAAAAATATTTGTATAAAAATAATCACAAAATTTATAACTAAATTTTATCATAAAGTTATCTTTCTAAAAAATCGATAAAGATTGCAAAATTTAGTATTAATTTCAGATGCTGTATTAAAACGCCTAATTGCAAAGATCATAATATACTCTGACAAAAGCTTGCTACATTCTTTGTGCTAGTAGCTTTTTTTTCTGGTTCATTCTCTTTTCTTACAGTATTATCGTTTTCTCAACATCATTTATTCACAATTAAATTGGAAGAATAAAGAAGAATTTTCATCACAACATGCAAAGTATATGTAGCTATTTAAATTTCGTTGTATTATTAATATTTACTGATTTCGCAGAAAACCCTTCACAAAGCATGTCTTTTGTTTTCAAATCCATTTATATAAATTAAGAAATGACATTACAATTAGTAATATTTTGACTTCCAGGTGGGACCGTTTTTATTTCAGTCTTCTTCATATTATTTGCTATTTTGAAACTAAAATAAATCACCTCTTTATTTACCTCCCCCTCAATAAAACAATAAAAGAAATTAATCTCATGATCTAACGAGTTATAATAGATGGCCCTGATGTGCAAAAAATTGTATTTAATTACACTGGCCTCCAAAGGTTAAGCTGCAACAAGCCTTTTGTGTCTAATTTGAGAAAAAATGAATATTAAAAAAAATGAGAAAATGTGCACTAAACCGTACTTTAATTAATAAATATAGCAATTTTTTTTAAGTTTAGCACTAACATAATTTACAACAACAAAAAATGCACTGTTGCCAATTTTATGTGGAAAAATGTCGCGGAAATGTTACAAAAATGGGTTATAAAAAGGAATTTGTCCACCCCTAGGTGTAATGCATTGGCAGCATCGACTTTCCATGCTTAAAATTAAGTTGTCAGACGCCGAAATAGGATGCGAAGAGCAGACAAGGAGTAATCCTACTTCCAGTTCATTTAATGATCTTCGAGGACTTAAAGCAGCAATCTGTTTCCCAAGATAATCCCAAAGATCTCTATCAGATTTAGTTCTGGAGAAAGAGATGGCAATTTCATTCTCTTCCTACCATGAATCTCAAGATTGTCCGTAATAAGCTGAGCTCGGTACGCGCGCATTGTCGTCCATCAGAAGGAAAACATTATCAATAGTAGCAGATGTAACTAAAAGTAATAAGTGGTTTTTGCATAAGTTTTCTTAAAGTTCATTATTATCCTGCATATTAACTATGAATGTTAATGTCACTGCTATGTTTTTAATAGTGAACTTAGAAAAGCATGTATCTTAGATTTTGGAGGCCAGTGTAACTCGCCATTAAAGGATATTGATCATGCGTCAGTCAATAAATTGTATTCATTTATTTGATTTGACAATTTTTATCATCATAAGAAAATGAAATAAACTTTTTTTGTATCATTCCAGCTAATTTTGTATACAAATATCTACTAATTTTAAGCATGAATGTATGTGTTGGTGTTTTACAGTCTGACTTAGAGCTGACTTTTTTTCTCACAGGTTCACTTTCGGAGATGAGAATATACATCTTGGAGTGATTCTTTTTGAGGTTTTAATTAATTAAGAATCGAGCAATATTAGCGTTTTCCTCGAAAATTTGATACATATTTTACCCTATTTTAAAGGTTATGAATTTTTTTCTTTAAAAATATAATCTTTGCTATACAAATTTTGCCTTAATTTTGGTGATTTTTAAAAAAATAATCCACAACAATTGATTTCAATATTGTACTGAAATTCAAATTATTTTCATTGTTTTTATTAAATATTTTAGTGCTTGATTTTCTTCCATTATTGAAAGCTAAAGAAGATTCTTTATATTCATTTAAATTACATGAGGAATAAAAAAAATTAAGCACGATAAAAGCTAAAAGATGAACCAAAAATTTATGTTTTTAGCACTACTCTTATATCAAGTGCTTAACTCTATTTGGATTATTTTTATTCACAATGAACAGAGACATGTAAAGTTATTAAAATAGCACGACTTTAATCTCTATAAAAATGTGATGCTCAAGAATATTTCCTTGATACAATTATGTTCATTAAGTTATGTATATTTGATTGAAAGTAAACGCAACCAAAATTTCCTTGAGAATTTGCTGGTTATCAAAGGCGAATAGTATTAAATATTTCCCTGATGCAACTGAAATTTAATAAAGAAATTTACTATAGAGGAATCTGTTTGTATGATGAAATGAAAATCGAGAATTGCTCTTTTTATTCTGGATTTATTTATTTTTTGATATATAGAATGGTTTAGAATATGCTGTTAAAATAAAAGGAGATTAGAAAATTAAGTTCTCATTTCATTTTCATCTTTCTCTCAAGATTCAGCGTTATACCTCAGAACTTAATTTAATTCTCAATTTTTTTCAACACGACATGACATAATTCATTTGCTTTAGAACGGTCTATTTTTGGTATCCATCTAAATGAATGACTTAACGACTCTCAAGAGAAGTTGCTACATATACGGTGTTAAAATCAATGAATCATAACAATTCCTGACTTTTTGGTCATCAATTTTGTTACTGGGCTATATTAATTTCTTAAATCTGTGTTATAAACCGTAATTTGCGATAAGATAAAAATATTTAAATACTTACAGGTTATGAAGATACATATAATTGTTGTACTGTATTCTATAATTGTCTCTACTTACAACAAAGATGATTGTAAGTACCTGGTGATTATAAAAAATATCCCCATACATGGTAGCGTAACAAGCATGGCATTCACAAGAACGGAATAAAATTTTGCTTCAAGATACTTTGAGGTATGTGTTCAAGAATCATATAAAAAACAACAATTAAACTCTAACAGCTACGGTTACAGTGAAAAAAATGTCAACATTTTCAAATGACAACATCAGCTATTTTACTATTTTTTTTATTGGAATGTGTTCTTCATAACAAAAAGCAATAAATAGAGTTGGATCAATACCTGTAGAACGAAAATCGCCAGCGGTTAACTGACTAAGAAGAAAAGAGAAAGCAAAGAAGAAAAGACAAAGAAGTAAAACAGAAAGCAAAACATTTTATTGTGTTTTACAAATTTTCTACTTGGCCTACTACAACCACGATGACACTTTACATGCGGCAGATGGTATCTAGAACCAAAGGACGTACCATGCCGAAAGGTATCGATTGAACTTCACGTCTCTAGTACGCACACTACAGTTGTTTTCTCTTTTCTATTAGTTACGGTATGATAGTTACGGTCTCATATATCGGGATAGTATATATTTTTTATATATAATCACCGGTAAGTATGCATGTTGGAGGTTAACAAATCAGATAATTTGGCCTTGAGCTACTTGAGAGCATGGCACATATAGATGGCGAGAATATACCTTTCGGAGCATATTTTAATGTTTAATTATAATTAATCAAAATTTATGCAAAATTTTGATTTATTTCACCACAATTTCCGTAAATATTATTGCACAAAACTGATTTTTACTCGATTTGAAATGAAAAAGATTTTCTCTTTAATAGATTTCAGTTTAGCTTTTTCCCCTGAATTTTGGCAATTTTTTTCAAGATTATTTTTTTTGCATAACTTTAAGAAATAGATTGATATTTGCATTGAATTTTATATCTTTATTTCATCAAATATTTAATTATTATTAATATTATAATTACAAAAATTAATATTCTGTTGTTGAAAGCTAAGAACGCAGAGCCTGTTTAATATATGCGCAATTTTACATAAGGAATAAAAAAAATGAAGTAACAGTATTACGAAAGTTAGAATATAAATGTATCGGAAAGTTTTATATTTTATAGTTACACGATATTATGGGATTTGATTCTGTTGGGACAGCTTATGTATACAAAGAGCAAAGAAAAGTAAGACTAATAAAATAACCTGATTTTAATGTAGGTGACAATTAGCTGCTTAACAAAATTTTTTTACAGAATCTTGAATAGGAAATTTCGTATAAAAGATTTAATTGTAAGAAAGCAGGGAGTAATTGTAAGAAGTGATATTTTCGGAAATTATCGGGCAAAGCAGTAAAGCAGTTAATTATTTATTTATTAATTTTTTTGAAAAAAGTCACTTTGAATTGCACATTGCTACCCTCCAAGGTATTATTTGCCTAATTTGATAGCTGAAGTTATAAGGATCTGGCCTATAGAGTGCCAACATACACACATTCAACTTTATTATTGTTTAGATTTGTCCACCATAATTCTTTAAAAGGCACCTGATATATTATCACCGATAGAATTTCTACTCTGATAAAATTCTACAACATTTTTTCACACTAATAAAAATGCGACCCAGTTTTTAAATCTTTTTATACTAAAAAAAAATCTAAATTGTTTTTTATTATACTTTGTGGAGTTGTTAAGCATATGCAGCTAGTTCCTTTCCTCTGAATAACCTTTGTAAATATTCCCCTTCTAGCTCAGTTTTTTTTAAACCCCAGAGGCGCATAAATAAAAATAATTATTCTGGAACATTAGAATAAAAGCCAGCGTTCCATTTTAAGCCGGACCCATGATTTCCTTTATTGTGCAAGCAAAAATCTCCTTAAAAGACTTGCAGCACGCAAACTTTCAATCTATACGGAAAGTGATTTAATGAAGCCTTTTTACGAAATGATATTAATTGTGATGCGGTGAATCCTTTTACTTCGTAATGGATATCGATTTGAGTATTGAAATTATCTGCCTACAAATATTTTGTGTTGACCTACATTAAGAATAAATCCAAACTGTACAGCTGACTGTGTTCTAAGTCCTTTAAAATTAAAACTTTAAAAAATTGGAAATAAAATATTTAAGATTTTATGCAGAAATCTTCTTCATATGTCCATCGCAGTTATATGCCTCTGCCAAAACATTTGACAGATGGCAGAGATGCTTATTCAGGAACGCAACCTTCGGTTATAAACATATTTCTAAGTACGAAAACCTTTCTAATGAAGTAAACATTCATGTTATATTTTTGAAAATAAAAAACAAAAATCTCATTTTTATAACATTTACAGAAAAAAAGATCAATTAATATTTTTAAAATGAAGAATTTGATCAAATTAATGTAGGCTTAATATAAATATATTGCTTGATGTGAAAGTATTGACATAGATATCAAGAAACAGTGATGATTGTGTCTTTTAATAGCGGAGTTATTGTAGCATACAAGCATGTTTTTAGTAATGGGGTTATTGAAAGCATATTTTCTGTAAAATGCAAGTAATGCTTTTCTGTAAAATGTGAGTAATGTCTTTCTGTAAAACTTAAATTAGATTCGTGACTTGCGGTAGGTAAGTTTTAACAAAGAAGCTGTAAATAGCAGTTACTAACTTTGGATTACAGAGTTAACTCCATAATAAATGCTGTCAATTATTTTCCTTTCATTTTTTAAAACTCTGTTTGTAATTTATAAAGATTTATTTAATTGCGATTTAACAGTAATAAACCATGAAAATATAAGGTTAAAGTAAACACATGTATAAATGTGAATTACGCCAGTAGGTATATGTTACTTTTGCAATTTGTTTACAAAATAATTCTATTGTTCGATATTTTGAAATTATTTTTCTTTTTCTTTAAACATCCTTCGTTTTTTATTTATATTTAAATTTATGAGTTAGTGAAATGAATTTTTTGAATAAAAAAAGAGTTTAAAATACAATTTCTAACATCTCGTGAGGGGAAGAAGGTTTTGCACACTTCCGACAAGCATGTCTTTCTATCAAAATTATGCAGAATAATGAATGAAATTTAGAACAAAATTTGAGCTTGACATTTATTTAACACGTGCATCGTGTCCATCTTTACCAGGGTTGGGCATTCAGTCGATCGCGATTGACCAGTGGATCACCAAGACATTTTGAGGTGACCACCTTTACTAAGATCTAAGAAACGCATACTATAGGAAAATAAAATAAATATTAGAAATAAATAAATATTAAGTTTAAAGCCAAAGAACCAAAAATATATATATATATATATAATTAATCCGGCCTGAAGACTTTCTCAAGGGTCGCACTCAGGCAGGGATTCAAACCAGGGATTTTTTCTGTGAGGAGTCTGACTTTCGTCCAACAAACTGAATCCGCGTCACCCGAAAATCCCAGGAAATTGAGGTTTTGGAAATAAAATTAGTATCACAAAATTAAAATCATTTCCAAATTTTTTTAACACGGGAAAATTAAATTTATTTTAACGCAGTGCAATTGCATTAACAAGTTTACTTGCTTCACACTGTCTTTTAGAGTTCCACTTTCATTCGGTAAGTGTTTTGCTTTCATATTTTAATGACTTTGGTCTATGTTTCATGGTCTTGTGTTGTTTGGTTTTGCTGTGATCTTATTTGGAATTTAAAAAATTGGAAATGATTTTGCTTGTTATTTTAATTTTGTGATACTAATTTTATCTCGAAAACCTCAATTTCCTGGATCACGAGGAGTCAATTTGTTGGACGAAAGTCAGACTCTTCACAGAAAAAACCCCTGATTTGAATCCCTGCCTGAGGGTGACCCTTGAGAAAATTTTCAGGCCGGATTCATTACATCTTTCTTTTTGGTTCTTTGGCTTTAAACTTAATAATTATTTATTTTTAATTTTTATTTTAATTTGATTAAGTTCATTCATGTTTTAGTTGTATTAGCATTAGCGCTCCTTAAATACAATGTATGTTTCATTATATAGGTCCAGTAAATATTTTGTAGGTGAATTTATTATTGATTGTTTTTGAATTGATAGTTTCATATTATAAGAGACATATTTATGGAACATTATATTCTCTTTATTTCTTAAAGGAAAAAGAATTTTTCCTCCTTTAAAATGACTCTTTTAAAAGCACGTAATTCTGAATCTAAGAATAACTTTTGGAATCTAATGGGCGAAGTAAAGTATTCTAGTTTAAAAAAAGTTGCATATCATTTAATATAATTCTCTGACTCTACATACTTGTGTGAATCTACATCTTCAACAATGAATATAATTAAGACAACATATCGTTTCAGTCTCACAGATGATCACTTAAAATGCAATGCAATTAGTAATTATATACCGAGATATTCAATATTGGCGGACAGTATGTACCTAAATTCTTCTACTAACTATAACTACGAGAATTAAATTTAGATGAAAAGAATTTATTTTTAAACGAATTTTGAATTGTTTGATATTAAATGTATCATTTGATATTATTATATTTGTGACTATTATTATTATGTTTGTATCTTGTTATTATTATTATGTTTGTGGTTACGTAGGTAAGTACTTATTCCGTATTTATTATTAAGTTACAATAAATATTGTATACCTTTTTTTTAGCTCACCACATATATAGCAGTAGGTGGACCACAATACCTTGAACAAATTAGAAGTAGCCCGTACCCTAAAAAAGCCTATCCAACCTTGATCTTTACTCACCCGGGATCTGTGCGTCCCGAGTTCGAATCCCGGTTCGGGCATGGTTGTCCTTCATCTGTGTTCTATCTGTGAGGTGTGTGAATGTGCCCCCCTGTAAAAAGAGGTTGTACAAGCGAATGTGTGAGTTTCATCTTCATATGAGCTAGAAGTCAGACTTCTGCTCTCGGGTGCTCAGGGGTCTTTACCCTCAGAAGCTACTGCACCCCCTTTCCGTGGTAATGAGGACACGACATCATCATCATTAAAAAAAATCAGTTAAAATACATTTCATTTTCTTCCCGAAATATCCAATCTTTTTGCAGTTGAACATACAGCAACATTTTTATGACAAACTACGATTTATTATTAATTTTGAAATGAGTAGTTACATAAGACAAAAAGATAGCACGAAATTTCATTAAAATGATCCATTAATATTAAGCAGTCGAGCAAAAAAAGACACAGAGTTCATCCCATACTGTGCAAACGGACATTGCGTGACCGGCGACATATTAATTAACCGATTGCTTCCGTTCACTTTGTGAAATAAGGATTGCTTTCCGAGGTTCATTTTAACATGACAATTTGCGGTTGCATGTTTAGCACCGATTTAGTTTTTAGCTTAGGAGCCTCAGAACCAAAAAACAGAATTTTTCATGTAATTATTTTTGGTACAGACTGTGAATGAAAACTGTGATATTTAATTAATATTTATTTTAATATTTTTAGGACTTTGCACAGTAGATTTTAGGGCACGTTACTGCAGAAGAGAATAGCAGAGAAGAAGCTATTTGATTGAAAAGCTGGACATTCATTGACAGTATTTTCAAGAAACGATTAATAAATTTGACATTACAAATACACTACATTTTGATGAGAGTTCGGAATGTATGTTTCGCGTAACTTGAAGCAGGTGATGACACTTTTCTTGGTAATGCGAGTTGATTATATTTTATAGATTAAATGATAGATAATACATCTATTATTATCTATCATTGAAATTTAATTTATATAATTACATATATAAAATTAAATTTAAATTCATTTCTCGGAGTTCCCACCGGAGTTCCTACAATCGCACATTCTTGCCGATGTCAATCATCCTTTTCCGCGCAACTCTTCCTCTTTCTTCATTTCAACGCTTTTCAGTCATGAGGCCGGAAAAGCTACATGGAGGTTGGAGGTATGACAGTATGTTTTGACTTTCATTAAATACTGTTTATCTCACAGCTTTAATTTGAACTTTAGACGATTATCTTCAGATGGACTTTCATATCATTATGCCATTATCCAGTTTAATAGATTTTTCCGTTGTTGTTGTTTATAGACAAGCCCGTGGACTAAGTCAGCGATTTTAAGCAGAGAGAGCGTCTATTGTTTTTCGCTAGCACCGTATGAGGTCAAGAGTACGTCTTAGCTACTCACCCGTCACAACCCCTTTTACGGGGCAGACTTCATTGATGCATTTCATTCACTCATCCTAATTTAGACCTGAATCAGAAAACGATCACCTCTGAAAAGACAGCTTAGTTTAAAATAATTTTTACAGATTAAAGTTAACATTTAAGTTTTTAATAGCACTATGACATCATGGGATTGACTCCTTTAAAAAGATTCATATCTCAATTTAAATAAAAATCATTGTGGCTATGTATATATTGCCGCATAACCAGAATAAGTAGCAATCGCCGTGGCTTTGTCAGCAGAGCATATCTTTTAAGATTGATCGGTACATGGTTCGGATACCAGCCACTGTGTTTTATATAAAAACTGGAATTCTTCTATTTAAATTGTTATCTATTGCTTATCTAAGATCTGGAATGTTCTAGATATTTATTATATATTCAAATGGGATTGTTCTCGAACACCCTACGTGTGTTTAAAAGCCTCGTCCCGTCAATGATTGGTAAGTTCTCAGTCTCTGTGAGATTAGACTTGGTTCTAATAAATCTAATTACTTGTTTAAGCTAACGGCGTTCTTTATATCTTCGTGACAATATATTTTTCACATCTCTTAAACAACCGCATCGAATTTAATCAAACTTTGCTCATTTGTTATCTACATCTATACTTATAATAAAGCTCAATGTGTGTGTGTGTGTGTGTGTGTGTGTGTATGTTGGCGCTCTACAGGCCAGACCATTCAGCCTACAGCTACCAAATGTGGCACGTGTATACCTTGGAGGCCGGGAATGTGCACCTGGGGGTTATTTTTTCGAATTTTGAACTAGAATTTTATTTATTTAAAAATTAAGCGAAATTAATATCGGTTTTCTATACTTAATCAAAGAATTATAAATCGAAATCTATAAACACTTAAAGTATATTTATTAATCCAATGAGAAGAAATGAACGAAGTATAATTAGCTTCAATTTTTCATTACAGTAAAACATAAATTTTATAAACAAATATGTTTATCTAATTTTATTTAAGTTGAGCTAAACGATTTATTGTTTTTAAAGCTAAGCTTAATATTAAATTAAGAAATTTTGCAAGGAATCCTACATTAACGAAAGCGTGAATGAGATATTACATAAACCTAAGAGCAATGCAGATTGTTGCAAAAATAATGATTATCTCGATAATGATAATCAACAAGTTCTTTTTAATTATATCGCTTCTTCATCATTATTTCGTATTGCATGTTGTTGCAAATCTAAACATATTATTCAAAACCTAGCAAACAATTTTCTTTCATCTATCTATATCTATATACTTATAATAAAGCTCAATGTGTGTGTGTGTGTATGTTGGCGCTCTACAGGCTAGACCATTCAACCTACAGCTACCAAATTTGGCACGTGTATACCTTGGAGGCCGGGAATGTGCACCTGGGGGTTATTTTTTCGAATTTTTAATTAGAATTTTATTTATTTAAAAATTAAGCGAAATTTTGACGTGTTTCTGCTATAACTTCCAAAAATATTACCGCACAAAAAAGATTTCTACATGAAGTTAAAGATCAAAAATTTATCTTTTAAATGATACCAATGTTTTAATCTTAAAATTAAATTTCTATTTTTAATGGATTTTTAAATAAATATTTTAACTATGTTTTACAATAATTTTTTTCGCAAAAAATAAAAATTAAAATTAAGCACGTTTCGCATTCATGGGAAAAAATTAGCTTTTTTCAAAGTGTTGCCATCACATTGATTAAAGCTCCAATTAAAAATAAATTAAATCTTTTTGGAAATGAAATCTGCAAAAATATAATTTTCGGCACGTGTTTGTAGGAAATGAAACAAATATGAAATAATATTTTTTCTAAAAAATAAATTCAAGAAAAATTATTTTATGATCTTTTACACTCTCTATACAGGGTGTTTATTTAGTCCCTGACCCATTTTGATGTTTAATGACTCATAAAATAATGAAGATATAAACAAACTTATGGCATTTATTGATGGAATTACTCATATATTTTCCTTTTCAGGTTTGAATATTTTTACTTTTGTAAATATCGTCTGCGCGTGTGGTTAATTTCAGATAATTTCATTTCCCAGTCTAAATATCTGTACTTTTCTAAATATCGTCTGCTTATTAATTGCACTTTTCTCTCTTTTGTTTTTGGCAACTATTGAAATGTTATGTTTACTTTTGATGTGTTTGTTCTATGTAGTACTTTTGTATGTGATGTTTTATTCGAGCGGATATTAAGGAGAATGCATACACCACAAGAGAAAGCACAGATTTTATGGTGGTCATAGAGTTAATTTCCAATCAACTAAATCACTGACTTTTACGAGTTAATTTACAATCACTTAAACTGACTGATTTATGAAAATTTGAATATCACTATTCAATAAAAAAAGGATAATTTTAGATTTTTCATCGATCGCTTCAAAGAAAATACGCCAATCAGAGCGCAGGTTTCTCAAGATTAATTGGCCTAAGATTATGAAAATGTTGAGTTTTTCTAAATTTTTAACATTTAAAACTTCATAAATAAGTCTTAGTTGATTGTGGAAAATAGAAACATTCATTCATTTATTTAAAATTTGGTGTGTCCAGAATATTTCTCAGAATATGATACCTTACTGCATTAAATTTAGACTTCATAATTTTTGAAATATATTTATAGGCCGGAACAAAATATTATTATTGATTTCATTTCAATCCTTTTGAAAGCAAAACTAAAAACTGAATTTTATGCTGAATCTGAGAAATTTTTGTTGAATTATTGTTTGAGATATTACATAAATTATGAAAAATATTTTGTAGTTAACATAAAACTTAAATGCCGAGCGATTCTGTTTGCAATACTCACATTCAATAATAATAATAATTAATAAATAACAATAAAGATGATAAATAAAATAAAACGCTTGGTTTTATTAAAAAATATCTTTATATTAATTGCAATTTTATCATTTCCACTTTAAATTAAAGTTGAAGTTTTGCCGGAAATGACAACAAATTAGCAAAATATATATAGTAAATTGAACGAAACGATCTAAACAGTATAAGTTTGGTATGACTATCAAAATTTGAAGATTAAAAATGTTTTGTTTGAGAATCCTTTAAGAGACCAGTTACTTAAAATATTTAATTGAAAATTGTAGCGAGCGGTAATACTGGCGAACCGGCTGGTCGCCAAAGGCGGCTAGTTTAAAATAAAAGAAAGAATATTGTCAGCTCTCCGAAGTTCAAAATTAATTAAGTATTCTATTAATTAGAAATTAACCGAAATCAAGCCTTTTTCCTGCAGTAACTCCAAGAGGAATTATTAAAGAAAAAATATTATCAAACCATTTTAAAATTTAAAGTTTTACCGTTTCACTGATATCAATAACGTTTCTGTATAGTATTTCTTCCAATTGTTATAAATTAAAAAAACTTTTAAGGCATCGAAATTATTTTTGAATTACTAACACCATTTTTTATAATTTCTATTATTTCAATGCATATATCTCTTCTTAGGTTTTTATATATTTCAAATTGGTGATTTAGCAGTTTTTCCAAGTAAACATTTAAACGGAGGTAAGAAAAGTAAAGATTCTCCCACGGAAATGAAATAGACATAAAGAAGTTGGACGACAGCAACGGCTTCAGATAATGGGAAATTAACCGATATTTTGCCTTTTTTTCCCACAAAATTTACAAAGAAAATTATGCCGCAAAAATTACACCATAAAATTAAAAAAATTTTCCTTTTAACGATTCCAATTTTATTTTTGTGCAATTTTTTCCTCAAATGTTATTAATTCTTTAGAAAATTTAACGCAGATCAATCTTCAGAAATAAAAAAAATGTAGAGTACTCTTTTGATGGGCAGCGTTAAGACTGAACTATTCCACGACTATTTTTTAAAAACTTTTTTTATTACAATATTTATGTCTTGGAAAAGAGTATCATGTTATATAACATTTTATACAAAAGTAATTTTTTTGTTGAAGAGATTATATATATATGGAAGGATTTTAATTCAGAGCAATGCCATGTTTTTTAATTAGTAACACAAATAGTTTTAACAGTTCCTACAATAAACAGAACAGTGATGGAGCATTCATATCTGCAACAATTTAAATTTTTGAAATTAATTTGTTGAGAAGAATCATAAACGTGAAAGTCATGCACAAGAACTTCAAAATTGAAACTAAACATTAACAGTATTTCTGGTACAACAACTGATTGCCAAAGGCGGCAAGTTAAAGTTATTACAAACAAAGAAATAATGCGCACATTTACATTAGATATTCAATATCACGTTTGCCCTTGGGAAACTAATTATTGAACTTTTAAACTAATAAATTGAAATTAAGTTATTCGCAGACATTATTAATAGAAATATTTAGAATTATGTTCAATTTATTAGCATCTCAGTTAAGCCAAAACAGCTATATATTTTTTTTGAAAAAAAATGTCATCTAATTAAACAGCTAAGAAAATGGAACTCTCAAGAGATTAATTCATTAACTAATGAATGATTTTTATAAAATGATTTTTATTTGAGGAAAAATCTGATAATAATATGTATCGGATGTTTTTTTTTTTTGGCGATAAAATTTAAATGCCTTGAAAGGAAAGTTCATGAACATTTACCAATAAATGGCATCATTGTACAAATAGCATCCTCTGGCGATCGGGAATATTGATTTTACTTAATTTCAATAAAATCTTTAAATGTTTGATTTTTCTTCGAATTTCGAACAATTATTGTTCTCCAATTAATTGTTCTATTATTTAATTATAATCATAATTCGATAATAATTTCGATACTCATGGTTCTTTCAAAAAGTCTTTTAACTATGATAGTCATTTATAACTGCACTTTTTTTTTTTATCAAATATGTAAATAAAATTTCCAAAAGGGTTAAGACCTATGAAATTATTCAATCATTAAAAACATAATTTTCTGAGTATGTTACCTTTTAATTGCATGTTATTTTTTCTATATTGAGCTGCATTTTCTTATTCTTCACGTACTTTGAGCATTTAGTATGTAAGATCTTTTTTTTCAACTATAGAAGAAAATCATAAATTAAATATTTAATGAAACAATGAAAACAGTTTTAATTTTATCGATAACGATGAAATATATTGTTGAAAACTATGCAAAAAAATATTCTTAAAAAATTGTCAAAATTCAGAAAATTTTACACGACAAAATAAATTGGCATCATTACAAAGATAAAATCCTGAATTTTAAAACTATGTAAAGATTGTTCTTGTGCTGCAATATTTTCGGAAGTTATCGTCGAATATCTAGGTTAACTTCAAAATTAATTAAAATTCCAGGGGAAACCTTACCCTCAATTCCTACCCTCTCAACCAAATATGTACCAAATCTGGTAGGTCAAGGTCAAATGGTTTGATTAAAACAATGCAAACAAACACACATGTTGCACTTTCAATCCACGTTATCAGTTAAGACTTGAAATGGGGAAAATATTGAAAACAGATCAAATACCGATTTTTATCTGATGACAGATTTAGTTTTCTTCATCCGTCAGTTTTAAAATCATTGAATAAGAAAAAATCAAATGTCCTTGAGCAAAATCGTCACGTGTTCGATGTTATCAATATTTCTAAGTAAATAAATAAATAAATATGAAGTTACTACAAATATATTTTAGCATCACTGAAATATCAGTTTTTCTGCTTTTGTGGCATCTATCATAACAAATGCTTTGGTATAAATACCTGAAACAAAATATCAAGTTTGTTCTTTCAACTATATTTTAATTTTCAATAAATTTCTATATAAATATCTAGTAATGTAGAATTTCAGTTTATTTCATTGCTTCTTGCTATGTGAAAATATATGTTTTATTTATTGTAATACGAACACTATGTAAAAATGAATAAAGTAATAAAAAAACATTAAAAATTAGGCATAATTTTTAATTAATGTTTTACTTACAAATAAAAGTATTTAATTATTAATAAATTATAGAGAAATGATAATTTTCAAAATAATACCAGCAGGAGTGGTCGTCTCAAAACTTTTATTATATATAAGTCATTGTGTATTGGAGTTACCGTGTTTATAAGCGCCTGAAAATGCAGATGGATAGACGCTCAATCTTTATTTCAAAATTTGATAGGTATCTACAATATTGGTGACAAGTTTGTGTACAGGATTTTATGCATCTAGCTACCGTTGTTTGCAGTTATTGTGTTCAATTATCTTCGAACAGCAGGAAAAATAGATTTCCTCTGAATGAACTTAGCCCAAAATTGGGCAGAAATCTACAAATTTGGTGTAAAGACCATACACCCAATTCATTCGTCCAGCTCAAAGCATTTTTCAGCTACATTTATCTCAGATAGATCGACAGGCAGAACATTTTCTAAAAATGTGTTTTTCGAACACAGCCAAGTCTAAAACATGGCGATTCGTCAAAATTTTGAGTTCGACGATTACAATATCTTCTTTGTACATCGTATATGAGCTAGCAATAACAATTAGAATTATGCCATAGGATTTGTTAAGTGAAATATAACTACGATATATTGTAAATTGGCAATTAATTTTATTTTAGTTGAAAATTATTTTAATCATTTCATGTAAATGCACATAGGTGTCATAATGTTTTATAGAACCTGTGCTTTTTACAACTCTGTTTATTTGGTAATTAAGTTGATATTAACTTTTTTAGCCCTGCTTGCTCTCGTCTCCCCACCCCATCAGCCTCAGCCTAGCAGCTTAAGGCAGCTCTCAAATCCGAAATCCGTCAGTACACTCTGCTTGAGCATAAACTAAAATAACGGAGAGGGCACTGCAGCTTATTACTTTTCAGAAAACATTTTAATATTTGGATCACGTCAGTATGATAAATACATTTTTCCATACATGCTAAAATCTTTTGGAACCGAAAAATCATCCGTCAGAAGAGTCGACAGGATGACTAATTATGGACATTTGGTGCCTATTGTGGCGATTTTTCTTTCTCTTCTGAGAAAAAATTAATTATTCACATTTAAAACTCTGATACTTTCTTCCCCAGAAATTTGCTAGTACAAACAGCAATGGAAACACGGAAGTCATCTTTCAAAGAAGATGCTCCTACGTGACTCTTGCTGCACCCCTCTTTCAGACAAATGCAATTACATGCGAAGTGAAACAGTCCCTACCTATCACATGATCGAAGGCCATCGAATAGCAAGAGTGATTGCGTCTAGACGGGCGCATTCCAAAAGATAATCAGGGAATAAGGGAAACAATGCGATGTTTAAAGTGAATATAGGGTAAGTAAAGTGAAACAAGTCATAAAAGTACACATTTAAAGAATGATATATCAATTGTTGTGGAATTTTATCAACTGTTCGTGAAACAGATAGAATTACAATGTATTGTAAAGGTAGGATCTTTCACATTGCATATATTTGAAATATTTGGTGTAATGTGATTACATTTCTGTGACAATAATAATATATTAAAGTGGAATTGCAATGAAGATTTTAAAATAGAACGTATGAAATAAAATCAAGATAATCTTTATAATGCGAAAATTAAATGATGTACTTCTGTAAAAAAGCTTAAAGAGTAAGTAAATAATTTCTGGAGGGATATTTTTCTTTCTCTGATCAACTATTGATAGAGATGAAATATTCCTTTTGCCTTTATCTCTAACAGAATGACTACACATTCGTTGATCAATGGCGCAGTAATTCTGTAAAGGAATTCTAAAAATCCATCATTTTGATGAGATTTTCTTCCTGGAACTATCTTCGAGTTGTTTAGTAACAATTAATTGTATAAGAAAGTAATTTCTTGTGGGATAATTTTCTGTGTATGGCAATTGTAGATAGAGGCGAGATATTCCTTTTATGTTCCTTCTAATAGAAATGGCTACACATTTGTTCATCATTTGTGTAATAACTTTATAAACGAATTCTACAAACCCATCTTTAGAATCAGAATTTCAGAATTCCATTCTAAAAATCATCTAAGAATATTTAGTGACAGATGCCTTTCATTGGAATCTTTGTTAAACAGTAAGGATGGCACATGATCCGTGCTTTTATTTCAAATTTTCATACCAACCATCTCATCCAAAAAGTGAAATAAATATTCACTTAGCTGAAATGAATTTTTAGAAAACAGATTGAAAATTAAGTGGCCATTTTATTTTGAATGTTGCGAACAGGAGATAGATTTGAAATTATGGCCTTTATAATTCTCCCTGTGCATTATGGATTTTGCTTTTATTAAAAACTCTTGTATTCAACAATTTAATATATAAAAAACAGAAGTTATTATGACATTTTTTTCTTATTTCGTTAGTTTTATTTGAAATGTTTCTTCACTTAAATCAAAATATGCCTTGCTTATAGGCTCATTTTAAAGTACGAGAACTTTTATTAAAGATACTTTAATAGGCTAGTATGGGGGAAAGGGATGTTTAAAGATACGTTCACATCTTATTATCTGTTTTTAAAATTAATGTTATGTTATAATGAAATAATAATATAGTTTAGTATACTGAAGCTCAAGATTCTAAATATGCTTTTAATGGTTCAATTTGGATTCTATTGCAGAATTAAGGTTATTTACCAAAATAATGGATATTACGAAAAAAGAAAAGTTAAGAAGCCTTTTCTTGCCAAAATTTAGAATCTGTTCTCTGTTATAAAATGGCTACGGAGAATAAATATTTTTCGTTCATTTCTGTTATTACGCAATGTGAACTAAATTTGATAAATAGTAGCACATAAACTTCTAATTCGGAACAACGCAGCATGAAGTGTGAGGCTTTATTCCTTTGCCTTTTCTTCGTCTGAATTAATTATATTTTGAGCAATGTCTTCGAGTAATGTTTTTTGCTTTATGTAATAGACAGAAAGAATGCACGTCAAAAACATTATCATCTGTAAATTTAAAAAGATTAGTAAAATCAAGGAACTAGTCTTTCAGTTCTAATCATTGATTAGAATTCGCCAATTTTTGTTTAATATGAAAGTTTATGACGCCTTGATATGTATTCAAGGATTGCTTGTCTTTTTTATTTTCTAGAGAAATTTCAAAAACATTATTTCGTTGAATATTTCTTATCGGAAGAAAAAAAATATGACAAACTTATCCAGTCCTACACATTTTATCAATCTCTAAATTTTTATTTTATATAATCAGAAGATACCTACTATTCTCTGAACTCCATTTTCAAGAGGAAAAGCAAATAAAACTTTGATACTGGCTCTAGCTTCAATAAATATACCAATTTTATTTCAATTTTGCCTCTTTCCGTGTATAGTTAATCTATCAGAATTCTCTAAGTTTATTGTGCAAGTATTTTTCAAAATAGTTGTTTCACTTGACGTAATAAGATTAGTTAATTAAAGCTGTTTGGCTTGAATAAATTAATATTATTAATATAGTGGACGAACAACTAGGGGTGAAAGTAAAACAAATGCTAAAGTAAATATTTTGCTTTGTAATTAACACATGAAAAAGCATTTTTTGCACAATTTTAACAATTTCAAAAGTATATGAGAGAAAAGTCAATGAACCAATAAAATATACTTTACATATTCTGTTTAAAATTAATTAAAAAAATTATTAAAATAAGAGAAAAATTATACGAAAATGAAACTAGTATCTCTAAAGAGCTAGTTTTTGAATTTTCAGTAGCACCAAAATAGTATATGAAATATAATATTCCAAGAGTTATTGAAGAAAGATCTTAAAATTTTTATTAATTTTTGATTAATTAAAATTTTGAGAAATGTTTTGATTTATTAAAATTTTGAGAAATATTTTATTAGCGAACATCTACTACTTAAAATGTAAATAAATGTTAAATTTGATACCTCCAAGAGCAAAAGTTTAGCTTTTCAGAACCGTACATTCAGCGTGTTACGATTTTTAGATAATGAAATTTGCAAAAAGAGAGCCAAAGGAGGAGCATGACATTAAAAATTAAGATTCTATGTTAGCTTTTTTAAGACGAAATTTTGTAAACGTTGTCCATTTAATTCCCTTGGAAATACAGTATTATGATTATAAATAAGGAAATCTGAGAGAGGTTTATTGAATACATTTTCTCTAAGAACAAAAGAAAAGAAATTCAAATCGAGTGCTTTCTTTTCACTTACTATGAAGTGGAAGTGCCTATTACAAAATGTATGCAATCTTCCAAGAGTGTTAAGTATTAGAAAGCACCTTTACGACACTCCATTCGAGAAGATATTAAAAGTCATTAAATTAATTCAATTAAATAAGTCTGTTCCAAATGCATCGCTTAAAACAGAATGTTTGAGACTTTTAAGAAAATGGGTATTTCCTTATGTACATTTTATCGACCACACGAGTATTTAAGATACAAACAAACAGTAGAAGTCTCGTTTCGCCCAAAGATATTTCCACTGTAATTTATTTGGGGATTGTCTGCATCTATTGGGCGTTATTAGAAATATTTATGATATTATTGTTTTGGCAAATTTATGGACTGCTGCTTTGCTTATAAAATGTAATGATTATGTCTGAAGCATCATGAATATGCTGTTTCAGAGTGAATTGATTTTACTCTCATGAATATGATTTTAGTTTCAATGACAGTCAAATTAGTAAGCAATGTCTGAGTCGAAACTCTAATATGTTTATGGTGTCTGTAAAGTTTCTAATATATGGTGAGCTTCAGTTTGAAAATTTCGATACATTCTTTTCAGCTAAATCATCTAGCATTTTAAAATCTGAAAAGACTCTTAAAACCGTGCTACATCTTTTCTTTTTATTACAGTATAAATATTTTTTTAGTCTGTGTACATTTTTAAGAATGCACTTTTTATGTTAACAGCATAAATATTTTTTTAAAGATTGGCTACTTCTTTATAAAGATATTTTGAAATATGTGCTTTCAATATGTATATAAATATGTCCTTTTTTCATTTATTTAATTAGATTCTATGCAAATATCTTCAATTATTATAAATATCATCTGAGAATGTTATTTTTCAATATTCAAAAAAAAAAAAAAACATACCCTATATTTTTTTTAAAAAAAAAGACAACATAAGTTGAGTGGCCAGTATCGTTGAAACCCTTTTGAGAAAAACGCATTTTTGAGATTTGAGTAAACATAATAGTAAATTTATTAACTTTCATGATAATTTAACCAAAAAATTTATAAAATAGTTTTTTATAAAAGTATATTTGAATTGGAACAGCTGCAACAAAGAATTAAAAGTAAATGTAGAAATAACGACATAGATAGAAATTTTCGCTTATAGTAGTTAATATATATTTGAATAATCTTTAGTATCAAATATGGCCTTGTAACATCATCTCATGGAGTTCACCAATGCTCAGAGTTCAGTACCTTGGCAGTTATGAGTACCATTGTTGAATTATTACTTCATTATTTGTTGCTGGATTGCTTTTGTGCAGCCAGTGTCTTTAGTCTACTCCGTAGATTTTCATTTAAATTCAGATCTGGGTCATTCCATTTCCATGTGTAAAATACGATGGTCTTGAAGTCACTTTTTACATTGCAACATGGGATATTACATTCCATGGTTACATTACAATTTGAAACATGGTACAGAGCTGCATCCTGATGAATTATAAATTCTTCATTATCTGGGGAGATAACACTTTAAGAATGATTATTTAATTTATGTATCTTTTTATGCTTTTATATTCTCATTAATAATACTAATTTAGTCCATGGATTTTGCTTTAAAACAACCACAGTTCATAACGCTAACTAAGTAATTAACAATAAGTAGCAATGCAGTCAGGATGCAAATCTTCTGTTCTTAAAATACTTTATGGCATCATTTCCAAATAGTTAAAATTTGGTCTTGTCACTCCAAATAACACTGTCCCATTATTCTGATGTCCAGTTACAGGAGATTTCTGTTCAGTTTAATCTTTTTTTTTCATCTTTTTCTAGAGCATAAAAATGAAATCTTTTCTTGGAATTCTTGCTTTTAGACTAGATTTCTCTAAGCTGAGTCCAACGTTCCTTGCACTCAGTTTTACATTGTATTGCGCCATTTCACTTTGTATGCTTCCATATGATTTTCATTTATCAAGTGGGAATAGTTTTTTAAATTATTCGATAATTATTTGTGTTTTATACAACTTTTCCTGCATTTACTAATTCGGTTTTCTACTAAGTTTTATTATTATCTTTAAAAAATTTTAAAAAAAGTCGCCTTAGATTCCAAATTCTAATTTCATTATAGCAAAAGCCATGTTTATGTAATAGTAAATTTTTGCACCGTTTTTTGGATGCCTATACAATTCTTTGGATAATTTATTTTTTACGTTTTGAAAAAATGGAAAAATAGAAAAAAAAAATTAATCAATTTGAGAGTAATCACAAAAATCATGAGCAAGCAATCTCTTGCCAGATCCAAAACATGAGATCAATTGCTGAATTCTATTGGTAAAAAGATGCCACTTTATTGGCTTTCTACCGATCTTTCCTCATTGGCTAATTCAAATGAAGAAAAGCTATGTCTTATCAACTTAAGAAAAGTGGGTTTTTTCCTAATTGTTTTAGCTATATCTTAAAAAAGAAAACAAAGGCAGCTGAATATAACTCAATGTATTACGTTCTTGGTTAAATTATCTTTAAAATGATTGATAACTTTAAGTTATTCATGCAAATATTATTGCCAATGATTATATGTGGGGTTTTTGGAAGTGCCTAGGTTCGACGCCCTGTTATCTGCCGCTCAGCTTGAATCATTAGTGATTGATAAACCATATATATTGAGCATAACTTTTAAAATTTAGTGATGACTTCATTTAGTTTATTGAGAATTGAAGCTATTATCTTACAATATAAAATTAATGAAAAAAAAGGATAGGGAATTCGAGAGAGCTATGTTAATCCTATTAATTTTACACAGGATTTGTCCAGTTAAATGCACTGACCATTAGCAAATTAGATTCAATCATACTAACGAGGTGGGTACAGTGTCTTAGGGCAGATGCCAGTAAATTATGATATCAATATATCAATTATTTTACTTCTGGAGTTTTACATAGTGATTTCTCTTATCGCCTCAATTTGATTACTATCTAATTTTTGATAGTGCTTGATTGCTATTTTCGCAAAGAATTCCTCGATTGCTGGAAGCCTAAGGTCTTTAGTCATTCTTTTATTTCTAAAGTACCACGGCATGCTCGAAATTTGCTTGACTGCTCTATTTTAGAGTGTTAAATATTATTACTGTTATGAGCAATCAAATGTCAAAAATCATTTTAATAACAAATGATATTGTTATAGAAAATGTCAGTTCCAATGTGTGTATGTATGGTGAAAATAGATTAATAGGCTCAGTGATAAATAACGACGTTTAGTCCCACACAAAAGCACGCATTCACAGTAGCAAAACACAGACAAAACACATTTACAATAAACTCACAAAAACACCACAAAACGCTCAGTCTCGAAGAAAAAGTTATTTTAACTACGCAAGTCTTCCGATTCGTTCTGCTATTCTGAACTTATTCAATATTGGCTGACTCTTAGCTTTGTCTCTCCACTTTTATAGTTTACAGAGCAAAGAAGTTTCTAAAAAAATATCACAATTTTTCTCCTAATCGATACATACCCAAAAATTCAAAAGTTTTAGAAGCTTTTTTTTTGTTGCCAAAGTCGTCAAGTTTGTCGTCAAGCCTAAGAGTAATTTACCTCGCATACAGTATCCCTTAATGCTATGTGTAAAACTATCTTCTTTATAAGGAAACTTACTGCCTTAGAAATATTAAAAACTCCTGACATCTTTACTAATAATCAATCGCTTCTGTCTACCACCTGGCCCGCTATGAATATTGGATATATTTAATTTATGGTAAATTGTTTAGATATAACTTCATATCCATGATTCCGCCAGACTTATTGATATTGAATTTATATGGTTTTAATTGCCTCAAGACATTTGAATTACATGACCCTCTTTAATGGACATTATTCCCATAACATCATACCGCTATTAAAAACGAAATAGTCCGGCTCATCGATCTTCTAAATTTCACGTTATATTTTAATTCCACTTTTTTTTATTTATCTTATAAATTAAACAAATATTACATTCTTCAGATTTCGACAATGGAAGAAAATCACGCGATTGAAAATTTGATAAAATAACGAAAATGTTTTGAATTTTCAATCAACAGTGTAAACCCTTGTTGGAAATTAGTTAAAAAATATTTTTTTAAAATTGCCAAAATTCAGGAAATATTTGTACTGCTGTTTAATTGTATCATTAAGAAACAATTTCTTAAATTTTGAAAAATTTGGCATCACTTTCGTATAATGTTTTTGGAAGTTATAGTGGAAAACGTTAAAATTTAGCTTACTTTTTAACTAATTAAAATACCATATGTGGCAGTGTGTTCCAAATGCCATATTATGCATCAGATTTGATAGCCATAGGTAAATGGTCTGGTCGTAAAATTTTTTACCAATCATTCATCCTGGTGATTTAGCTGGTCGCCATAGGTGACTTAGTTCTGCAATCATTCAAAAATGTTTGTATCGGAAGAATATGGATGATATATGAAAATCAATTCCTAGAATAATCAGAAAAGCGAGAGAAAAAATTTAAACCCCCAATACAAAAACATCGTTGCATAATAATATTTTAGACATGATTCGTCGATCTTTATTTTATATCTAATTATATAGTTGCGATAACGCATTTCATCGCTATAATAATGTTACTAATATGTGTTTGTAACATTATTAAATGTAAAAAAATGTATTTATATCGTTGCAACACTTGTGAATATATTATATATAATAACTGAAAGAATAAAAGTATTGTGTTATAATAAACCTAACATATTAAAAATAAGGAAGAAATTGTTCAAAAATAAAAATGTAAACATTTAAAATCTTGTTTTCTGCATTTTAATGGAGCTAAAAAAATTTTCCCCTTCTTTTCTTTTTGGTATACTTTGAAGTTATTCAAGAAAAATATCAAAATTTTAATTGCTTTTTTAAAAATCTAATTAAAATTTAAGTCGTGTATAATATGCCAGCATACAAACATTATTATGTTAAAAAAAATTCTTGCATCGATTTTATCTTAAAGCATTCTCCCTTTTACTACAAAGATGGAATTCAAAATAACTGATGCAACTGGACAACAGATTCATACTCAAGTATTCAACAAATCACGTAGAAGCTCAGAGAGAAACATTTTTCATTCATTGTAGTACTTTGTCTGGGTTCCATCTTAAATATTTTGAAATTTTTGAATCCCCTCTCTCTAACTGCAAAAATACAAGAGACGCCGATCATTATCTTCCAGACTACGTCGAGACAAAATATTTTCATCTCAGTAACACAGCTAATGATCATAAAAGTAAACGGTTTAAAAATTTAATCGCTTACAGAAATGCAATTTTAAAAATGCGGAAAGTTTTTAAAATCATTGATTCTATATGCAACAGACTGCCATAAAGACTTATATATTTAATTTTTATTAATTTTAAGACTTATATATTTAATTATTATCTTGCCTTTTTTTCTAAATTTTTATATTATATATATATTGTGTGTATGCTCTTTTGTGAACTTCTTATCCCTCACCCTTACTGGTTGAGGTTACGACTATCATTTTTTTTTCATTTTTGTCTTATTTTACTCATTTTTTATTTAAAATTCGGCAGGTTTTTTTTAAAATTTAAAATTTTATATGCAATAGACTATCTCGTAAATAGACACAATTTTTATTTATTATCTTTCATCTTTTTTTTTTTCTAATTTCTTTCCGCTTCTTTTCTATTTGACATTTTTTTTGTAGATACTTTTTTGTGAACTTTATCTCTCTCGTCCTTATTAAGTGAGGTAAAACTATCATTTAAAAAAAATTGCTATATTTTGTTTATTTTTTTAAATTATTTATTTACAGAATAATATATTTTTATTGTTATGAATATTATTCATGTTTGTTTTGTTGTATATTATAGTCTGTGTATTTATGTAGGTGGTTTAAGGTCACATTTTCTACCTCGTTACTGGTTGTCTGCCTCGCAACGTTGAGGCAGATAACAGTGTCACTCTTTTTTTCTTTTACACAGCTGTTAAGGTATTCTGAAGGTAAGGTATTCTCGAAACGTACCGTTGTGGGAAAAACAATCAAGCTTTGTCGAAACCACGGCAACGGAGAAGGAGAAAGAGTGAAGAGTAGGGAAAACGAGTGTCTTTGAAACGCCTACAGAAATTGCACAGACTATAGTCTCAGATCTATTGTATCATCATATATATTATTTATGTCTACAATATTGTATGATGTTACTGAAAATTTTCCCAGTGAGTTTATGTCTAATTTGGAAATGGATAATGATGTTGTATTCCAAGAAAAATACGAAGCGCAGGTTCTAAAAACATGCACGTGGTGTATACAAAGAACAGTACTTGTAGAAGCTCAACTTGCAACACAAGCAAACAGAACTGTTTAATAATTCTCAGAGTACTGCTACAGAGCTCGTTCCCAGTCAACAATATTCCAAAGAGATAATAAACTCTTCATATGCCTCAGTTTATATAATCTCCATGACATGTGAAATTTTCAGAAGGATCTTTGGATACCGGATAACAAAAGGAGCATCAATATAATTCCTGTATCTTCCAAAACGTTTATTTTTATCAAAAAATTCGATAAATTCGTTACCAATGCGGCAAACGATCACAAGTTTGTCGTAGTTCATTAAGTAAATAATTAAATTAAACTGCTGTAAATTTCTCTTTTTAATATTGAGACTGATGTTGCGGGAAAACAATATTACAGATTTATAATAATATTATATGTTTATGCCATTTGTATTTATTGTTATATACACTCTTTACATTTGTCGTTATATTTATTTATATCATTCATCCATACCTTCCAAAAAGTTGGTGCAGGATGTCATTTTAATATTCTTGTGAACATTTTGTTCCTTCCTTCTATCGGGCGAATTATATGGGTTTTAATTTTATTGATTTCCCATTGATGTTGAGCATAGTATTATTTTTCTTCCCGCCGATTAGTATCAAGATTTATATTTTTAAGGTATACGAACACGTTGAAAAGGTCGATTTTTGCTACAAATGACATTTAAAAAATTCTTTTATTGGATAGACCAGTCTTTGAGCTATCCAAAACAATCTCTACATTAATTAGAAGTCAAGATATTAATATTTTCGTAAAGATCTGTAAATCGAAAATGGACATTTAAATAACCGGAAGCACCGATTTAAAGGGCCAAAAACATGTTAAAAATTTGTATACGCACAAGTTTAGTTTTAAATATAATTTTAGTGAGCTTTTAATGAAGTAATTAAACTAATACCACTTTTGGAAATTGTGTGTCAATGCAGAATTACTGATGTTTTTATTGAAAAACTGCAAAATTACTATGGTATTGCAATTCATAGTAATGTAAACAATTTGCAGAAATGCAAAGCGCAGTGATTGCGTCCTTTTTCCATTGCTGCTGAAATGCAAAACAGTCTATGCATGGTCAATGCCCAACTGGACCCAACAATTGGTGCAAATTTCAAAGACCTGCGTGTAATAAATTAAGTTACAGCGTCAAGTCAAAGGGACTCCCCCAAAATATTTTGAATATTGTAAAACTAGAATACATGAAACTATGTGATAAAAAACTGTCAGAAAAATGTTTGCACGGAAAAATGCAAAATGCCAATGCGAGTTTCAACGGTGTTTTGTACCTAATTTATACCTAAAGATGTCTGTTGAGCTCCAAACCCTCAGATTAGGGGCATTAATGTCTGTAATAAATTTTAACGAAAGTTTTATAGGATTACTGAATACCCTTAAGGTTATTGGAGTGTATTCTAGTGCAAATGCAGTTAGAACATTTTCTGAGCTCGATAAAGACATAATAAATGAATTTAGGCTGCTTTCACTGTCAAATGCAAAAACTGCTGGGGGAAAAAATAAAATGATTAATAAAGGAAAATTATTAAAAGCTGAGTAGGAATAATTTATAAATGTGGCGAATTTTAAGTATGTGCACACATAATTTATTTTTAAAACATGTTACTTTAAATGCATTTATCTCAAAATAGATTTTTTTCCCACTGTAAATCAAATAACTCAAAGTATAATTATCATATTACTATGAAATTTGGTGGAGTTTGTCTTTATACCATTTTCTAGGGTATGAAGTAAAATAACTAGACTGAGTGGTAACTCAGATTGAGTGAATATCTTTTAATTTGCAGCCTATTGTTTGAATAATGTCATAAATTTACTAAAAATTTCATGATAAATCTTCGACTGTTTCTAAAATTTGTATTTATTATTAGAACCATACGCGTAGTTCATTCCCTAGAGAAAACTATGTAGTAGGTTTGTTCGGATGAGAGCAATAGTTTTTGGTATAGACAATTTGAAGTTTTTAAGAATTTCCTAAAATCTATGCTATAAATTACCTATTTTCAAAAATTGTTACTGTTTATTTCAAATACTGACATTTCAAATAATGTTTCTTTCAATATATTGATAGTCTTAAACCTATATATATAGTTAAATTATGTCTACACCATGTTTTTCTAAACCCTAAGGTAAATTGGATCGACATAAGAATTAAAATTTTTTGTCTTACTAAAAATTCTTGTTAAAATAAATATAATATATTAGAACTCTCAGTTGGGTTTAATTCGTTTTTCAACGTTGAGAAAAGTATTTTGTTGAATTTGTAAATCTTTGATTTCGTATGAAATGGAATCTTCATTCAACACTAATCACTTAAAAATTCATTACGAAAATTATACCGCAATTTTAAACTAATTTTCATAAAATACATAAATTAAACCAGATGCAATGTTTTCCACAATATTTTCTCGCATAGTCTCTAATAAAAGTGTTATGCTAGAGAACACTCTGCGTGGCATTGGCGTACAATAGTTACGAAATGTTAACTTTTGGTGTGAATTAGCACTTTTACTGAATTATTCGGGAATCGTGTTATTCTTCTAGAGTTATTTGGCAATTGACCTCTAGCATGCGTAAATGGTATCCCAAAATCTAATGAGTGTTTTAGACAAGTTTTTCACAACCGATTGAAACAAAAAATTGACACAAAACTCCACTTGTAGTTACAGAATACGAAGCCAAATCCGATATATTTAATTAACTGAGTTTTTGAATTACCGCTTTTACATGTTTCTGAAAGTACATATAGACAGACAATCAACCCGTAGTTGGATTTGGCCCAAGAATTGACAGGTGTATACACCACAGATATTAAATCTGTGTACCGAAATTTTATCTGTCTAGCTCTCTTCGTTTTGTTAGCTTATATTCGAACAATCGGACAGTCGGATTTCCTCAGACGGTTTCTGAATATGAAAATTTGGTGTAAAGATGGTATACTAAATTTCACTCATCTGACTCGAAGCATTTTTGCAGCAGGCAGATGGACATTTTCCAAAGACGTGTTTTTCGAACTCAGAGTGGATAAATTGTGGAGATCAAAATCTCGAGTTTGACGATTACTACATTTTCTCTATAAACTACGTATATGAGGAAGTAAAAAGGCAAAAACTCTTTCATGACTCTTAAAAAGCCAAAACATAAACATTTACTATTGTTTTAATTATTGTAGCATATAGAGGAAATGAAACAAATTCCAGGAGAATTTGTAAAAATTTGACAGTTGGATCAATTCTACTTTTCTGGAAACATCTTCCATTTTTAAAACAAAGAAAGAAAACAGGATTTCCAAGAATTTTCGTTATTCCGTTTACTTTTCACGAATAAAAAGCGCAACGCAAGTGGTAAAGGATTTCTGCTCTTTCCCACAGAAATTTTATTTTCTTAGAGGCTCCTCCCATCACTGTTCCTACTCACGTATTTTCCGCCAAGCAGCAAATTTGTTCCTCAGTTTTCGATTTTAGCGAAAATGAGAAGGCTAAAACTTTGTTCAGCATGTAAATTACTTTGGTTTATTTGGAAAGCACGCCTGTAATCTTTTTATGGGACTTTTTTTGTTGCGTGAATACTTTGTCCTTGTTTGGAAGAATCATGATTTGAAAATAATTCAATTGATTAAGCTATTGAAATTTTTCCACTTGTGTTATAAAGTCTACTTTATATTACATAACAAATATTGCTTGAAATTTTGTCACGTTCTTATATCACATTATCATGCCATGCCTATCTGCTTGTTAAATCGAATGTCATCTTCAGAGATTGTGGCTTATTCAACTAAATTTTCCGACGTTCTTCGACGATTATATGAATTTTTCAGATTATCTGAAGTATCAATTATTCCCATTCATTTATTTAAATGACTATTGTATATAAAAAGTTTGCTATCTATATAATCTAAATAAATATAATAAAAAGAGTATAAAATCTATTATCTAAATAAATATAATATAAAGAGTATAATACTAAATATAAAGAGTATCAAAATTCAGTTTTATATAGTTCGTTCAAAGCACTGATTACACAAACTGAGCAGATAATGTAATAAAATTAATGTAATCAATTTTTTGCAACTAAACATTGTTTTATGCTATGCTTTTTATGTTTAATGCTATGTTTATTGTTTTATGCTTTGATTTTCCATTTTTAGAGCACCAAATATGAAGATTAATTAGAATTTGACAAAATGCATTGTTTTTGTTTAACCATCTAAGCTTTTTTCAATAACTTTCAATTATTAAGTTTTGACTTTTATTTATTTTTTCTAATCAAATTCGACAGTTATCCACATGATATCATAAACCTAATTCTGATGTTTATAAAATTTTCTATACCTGTGTAAAAATGACCAAATGCATTCCAATCCATATAACTGTTTTGAAACATAAGGGGTTCAGTTCAGTTATATTAACATCCAGTTTTAAAGGACCCCTAGTGCTATTTTGGGGCGGGCCTTGTAATTTTGAACCGTGGTCGGATGACGAGGACAAAACCTGAGCTGGTATCCTCTCTCTAAAATTCCGCACCATACCAGCGGGAGAAACAGAAGTATCATAAGGGTTCTTTAACTAACAAAGTTAGCTTTTAAACGCCCATGATAAATAGTCCCATTGTTCAAGGCGCATGAGAAATTTGAATTCAAAAATCATTTAAATATTTATATTTCAACATTCAGAAACTTCTTCTATTCTTTCTTTCGCCACGGAATATCCCCGAACTTGGAATCTCTAGGATTCCCTATCGGTTGAAAGGATATACGTGGGAGTATTTATTAAGAATTTTTTTTTTAGTTTACATATACAATAACTATATAGAATATTATAATGATGAAGGAGGTGTTCGGTGGGGAGTATGAGTAGATGAAATCTATTGAAGTTAATATATTCTGGAGAAGAACTTGGTTAAGAAATGAAACGAAAATTTAGACATGGCTTGGGTCTGGAGAAATCAATTCCTCGTTCTCTCGTAGGAACCACACAAGATTTCTAATTTTGACCTTGGACATCTTGTTTCTAATAACGTTTGTCCACCAGATATTTTCTAGGTCGTGGGTCGGTTTTTTGAGATGAAACAATGTGGTGAGAGGGCAGCTAGGGGCATAATGAAAGGAATAGCCTACTTCGCCGCAGCCACATTGATCCGATCCTTTAATATTGAATCGCTTGAAATATGAAGGGAAAGGACCATGGTCAGTTGTAAAGATAATGTCAAGCCTGTTCCAAGATGATGAATTAAAGGACACTTTGGAGATGATTTGATAAATGTTTCTTCCAGTTGAACCATTGTCCCATTCGTCTTGCCATCGCTGTAGGCTCAATTTATTTAGAATACTTTTCAGATGGCTTCTAGGAGCTGGATATTGAAGGGGCATACCTGTTCAATAATATATTATAAATACTGAAATCATCGAAAATTCACTATTTGGCAAACAAATAGCAAACGAAAATCAATTTTACATAGCGCCCGTGTGAGATGGCTGTCTAGCGGATGGAGACAAAAAGACTCTTTTTAGTTATATTTTCCTCGGAGACTCACAAATTTGCTTTATGACATAAGAAAGAAGTTGAGTGCAAACAATATAACATTGCTTAATCAAAAATGAAGTGAGTTAAATAAATAAATGTTTTTAGTGCTTCGAGTATGATAAATATCTGTGATGCAATTCAGAAAAATGAATATTGTTATGGAAATTGACAGCTAGGAATGAGGTGAAAATTCAATAAGTTTTATAACGAAAAATGTGGATTTATTTCACGGCAAACCAGAAGAACAAACAAAAGAATCAAGGTATACACAAATAACATTTGTAGAAATTCACAACACAAGCAGAAAACAAAAACAGTAGCACACAGAGGAAATAAATAAGAGACCTCGATCTGGATCAACACTCCAAATTTGCAAAATTTGCAATTGGAATCAACATATGACGAAATGCATGTGTTACCAATATTGAAACAGTAATCAGTAATGGATTTAGAGAGTGCCCCAGACAGTGCACATTGTCAGGCCACTCTTTTAATAAGAGGATAAATGTAGTTTCCCATTTCCACACATTTTTAACATGATTTATTTTAGTTTAATCGTCTTTTATTCTATGAACGTTGTGAAAATATACTTGTCTGTATTCACTATGATTACAACCTGCCCTACCTGCATCTACGTTTGTACATTATATTATTGAAACAGGAATTCGGAGTTTATAAATATTTTAATAATTAAGTCAATATAATGAAACATACAGGAATATGATCAATTACTCTTGTTTTAATGTTAAAATTAAAAGAAGAATTTTATCATTCACAAAACTTGTAAGTTTTACAAACTTATTTGTTTGGCAATTGAGAAAGTAATAATTTTTTTAATGAACTGCTTGCGGACCTTTAGTTTTCTAGTGGACTTAGGCAATTGCCTACACTGTCTATTTGGAAATCCAACACTGAATGATATGAAGTATTTCTCGAAATAAAAATTCCTGATTAGTGTGATATCATAAGATATTCAATGAACTTCAATGTACAGATCCATGGGAAGATCATTTGCATCACTCCTATCGATCTTGCGTAGAGGTGGCAAAGCTAGAGAATTCCATTAGAGCGACAGTTTCTTTGAAGGTACTGGCTAGCTACTGTCTGGAGTGAGGAATGTTTTATTCATCATGCCTTTGTGAAACAGATATCTAAGAGTACTGATTTAAATCCCATCGATCGTTTCAGGTACAACGTAAATGAGCGTACCAAATCATCTATATTATTTCGTAAACTATCTCACTTGTTATGCAGTAGAATAATATATATCAATTTTAATCTGATTGTTACAATACGGAATTATGAAGAAATGAAGCGATTAAAAGTTGAATTCCAGGTTAAAAACTGAAAATGTTGTACTGAAGCTGGTAAATTTTTTATGAAAATAATCAATGCATAATGTTATTTATATATTCTTTAAATTTATAAAATTAATTTTATGCGTGTGCGTGCGTGTATTTGTGGTGTTCAGACACATATACTGCAGTTACAGCCATGAAATTTGGCATACAGGTTGTCGTAATGGTAACGATGCATCTCGAGGTTCGAACATTAAAATTCAATGTCGACATTTTAATTATTTTGTATAATTATGTAATGTTATTTTTATAATAATGTAATGCTTATTTTATTATTTGTATAATAATGTAATGTTATTTGTATTATTTAGATGGTTGTTCATGTATTTGGCGATAGTGCTGTTTTAAATTATTCTAAAAGAAATGAATAAGTCATCGAAGAGAATAAACATTTTGCATTCAAAATAAAATGTTTTGCACAAGAATTTAATTACATATTCTGATGTAATTTATAGAATTTTGAAAATTATAAAAAAAAGCAAGTTCCCAGAATTGTAAGAATTAAACTTAAAATTCTTGCATTCTAATTTTATATATTTTAAAGCATTTATTATTTTTTATGCTTTTAAAGCATTTTAATTTTATTATATTCTTAAAAATCTTTCAGGTCATTATTCGAACATTCTTTAATTTATGATAACTTTTTTATTTTAAAATATTTTTCTTCCCAATTAATTGTTTTCAAAATGTGTTCATTTCACTGACAAATGATAAAAAAATTTATCCTTAGGAAATTCTATTGTTTCGTCTATTTGGCAAGAAGACAAATTAGGAAAGCAAGAATTAAAAAAAAATGTTTTTCAAGAATTTAAATTTTAATGCCTCTTTTGCAGTAAACTTTTTCATTCCATTGTCTCTCTTCCTCTCTTTTTAAAGATCCTTCATTTTCATTTATTTGTTTTCAAGTTTTATTGTTTGTAGTTAACCAGACATTAAGAAACATAAGTAAGCAAAATCAAACTACCTTATTTATTTTTTATAATATGCTATTGAGTTTCAAATATATTTTCAAAGTTTTATTTTGTTATAGTGAAATTCATTTCACTGACATTAATCATGTAATGGGCTATACTCTACAATTTCTGGTAGTAAGTATATTAAACGAAATTTTATGACATATATTACTTGGAAAACTACACAGCTAAATTGCTGCAAAATATACACCATTTAAGGGAATTATACGTGACTTTTGACAATATATTACAAGTGGGTATACAGTAAAAGAAGTTCAATACTCTGAGTAATGACAGAGGACGCTTTATTCTGTGAAAATTCAGGGAAACACGTTGCGGAAATAATAAAAATACGTCCAAGATGTGCGCAAAGAACAGCACTTGTAGACTTTAACAACAAGTTTTCATATCAAATTGCAAATTGAACAACAGTACAGCACTATAACATTCAGTGTAAAACAATTAGAGAATTTGCTCTGAAATCAAAATTCTTGAGAGATAATTTCCACTTCGTATGAGCGTTTCGACTTTCATAATTTTCCTACAGGATATATAATTTTCTAGGAGGATTTTGTATAGCTTCTAATAGAGATATCGCCATAATTTTTGAATTTTCCATAACCTTAATTTTTGTCACCAAGTTTGTCTTTGGCGACAAATTTATTGACCTGACAATCATAAGAATATATTTTAACTTGTATTTTCAGTGATGATATTAACATATGCAAGAAAGTAATATTTCAGATTCGTAACATTACCGTTTCATTTTTCATATATCTCCTCTGTATGAAGAAATTTGTGTGGCAATCTATAATCCGAATAGCTTTAACTCGACTTCTCTTATCTGTGATTATATTTTGCGAGCCGCCTCTTTTAAAAGTTCATTCTAAATGTCAAATAACATAAATTCTAAAAAACAAACCAGCATGTTAGTGTTTGTCAAATAATTAATCAGTTTTAAATAGAGAAATTTTTCTATTAATTTTTATTAAATGCTTTCTCAATGTTTTTTACATATTGTCTTAATGGTTAAAAAAACGGTTATATCTAAGTTTATTTAATTCAATATAATTAGTGTTAGTTAGCACTATTTATATTTAATTAATCCGACATGTGTTGAGTTCCAGTGTTTTTCTTGCATTTTATTTCTTCCGTCGGACTTAAGCTATCAGATTTACCAATTTTTTTGGTTCAAAATTTAAAGTTTTATCTTCAAACTATATAAAAAAAATAAATTCACTGATCTTGCGGATTAAATGTGAAATATATTGGAGTACATCGTGTCTTTGACAATAAACAAATGAGAGTAAATGGTCTCTTCTTTCTAAACAGTCTTTCACAAAAATAAATTGGTAAATGTTAGTGTCTTCAGGTTTCATTGTTTTTGCCGTAATACTTAATGAAGGAATGTACAAATTTACAGTTTCTATCCGATACTGATGAAGTTTGGTGCAGGTCTCCTTTAAGAATAGAAGAAAGTCCTTGCTAATTTTTCAAATTTCAGTCTGAAAGTTAATAGAAGTATAAATGAATTCAATGTAAAGTAAGCGTTTGGCATTTTTCAACTGGATTTTACAAAAATATTATCTCACTAAGATAATTTTTACACTTTCTTAAAGATTAAAAAAATATATATCATCTCATGATACTATTTTTAAAGCTGAACAATTCTTTTTCCTACTTTTAATAACTTTTGTTATATTTCATTTGATACATAATCTTCAATAAGCTTATTATTGGCATGACGAAATTCAAATTAATTCATTATTCAGTTAAAAAACTGAATCATGCACTTTTTCCAATGATAAAATTAACATAAAATTATTAACAACTCTGAGTTAATTCATTAGATATTAACTCCCAAATAGGATTTTAACTTCCACTTTTATTAAGGAATATATCCTCCCCCCCCCGTGGGGGCAGCTCGTAATTGAGGATGAGAAGTTTCCGGCATGGTGGTTGGGTCTCGCCACCCTGGTAGATACACAAAAAGGTAGGGGTCTCCTCTCATCGATGACGGGACGTACTTCCCAAGGGAAGGGTTGTACTGTCGCCGGTAATGGCCCTTAGGACTCAAAAATAGTTTCAGTCAGGCTTGCTGTCGCGGCGGACAGGGCATTTAAGTTTTTCTGTGTGCCTTCGGAAGGCTCGAATTAGCCAGTTTGAAGTTTATTAGGGAATATAAACACTTTTTAATTTGTTGCAAACTGAGTCCATTAAATCCAGATATTAAATAATAAGGTAAAATTTTAAATAAATGCATTTCGTATTGATAGTTTAACAGTCAGAAATATTCTGAGTGAAGAAGTTAGTTGATAAAGGCAGTTAGTAGTGCTTATAATAAAGCATTTGAGGAGGAAGTAAATATATTCTGAGTGAACACGCAGGTTGTTAAAAGATGGTTAGTTTTATATAAAAAATAATATATATCAAGTGTAATAATAGGATATTTTTTATTTGTTTAAAAATTATTCAAATTTTAATTTTTTGAAAAATTTTCTTCTATTCTCATAAGAGGATTTAATCAAAACGTTGCTTCTTAACTATACAATAATTCGTTTTCTTAACAACACAAACAACCAGCCAGTTCAAATTCTTATTAAATTAATAAGATAGAATTCACGTCTTAGGAAGCAGTTTTATTGAGATGCAACTAGTTTCCTCAGAGTTGAAAGGAATCGATTAAGGCTTTTCACAGAATTCTCGTTTGCCATCTCACTATGCTCTCGGAATAAAAAATAAAGCCAGCCAAGATTCAATACATCTCTTACACCTTCCTTTCTGAAAATCCCTGAGCTCGAGTTTCGCAAACTATTTTTTTTTCCCTCATGGATTTTTTTTATCTGTCTCTTTATTGAATTTTTTATAATGTTGCTTTTTTTTTTTTTTTGAGTAACGGGAAATCCGAAAAATGCTACATTTCCATCTCTTTCCGAGAATTTATCTTTAACAGTTTCCGTCAGTTGTGAGATAAGTTTCTTCAAATTGCACTTAAGAATTCCATTTTTATTAAAGTGAATCATTTCTCGTTATAAAGATTGGCATCTTCTTTTCACTATTGGTGGTCTTAAGATTAAAAGAATGAGTTTAGAGTTAGGCATTTTGTTTTTTAATTGATTTGAATTTGTCAAAGCTACCTAAATGCTTTGAGCAAGCGAAAAATATTCTTTTTTTTCATATAAATTTTCATAGAAAGAGATTTGTTTTTATTAAGCTAACTATAATAATAAAATAAAATTTTAATAATTAAATGTTTTTTTGAAAAATCAATAAACATACAAAATTTTTTGTAAAATTGGAAATTAAATTTTTGAAATAGCGTAATAAAATCTAATTTTTGAATAAAATTTTAAATTGGAATAAAATTTTTTAAAATGGAATGGATTTTTCAATATTTTTTTTTATTATTCTTAGATGCATTATGAATTATAAACATGAAAACGACAGAATTTTTTTTAAATAAATATAATGGCTTTTGAGAAGCAGAATAGTATGTAGTAAATTTTAATGAAATTTGACCAAAACGGTTCTTATTCTACACTAAATTGTAGTACCACAAGTTATAAAGGACAATGATCTATTAAATGACCCATTATCTAAGAAAATCTTCAAATGCAAGTAAATTAGAATGAAAACTATATGTAAATATTCATTTTTTTTATTAATTTACCATTGAATTTTGAAATAAATGCCTATACATGAAAAATATTTCACTAATTGCAAACTTTTGCCTCATTTCATTGCCCTTATTATTGCATACCTATATTGTAACTTTCAGACAATTATTTCTATTAAGTTTTGAGTTATCGTGTTAATGGTGAAGGATTTTGATGAAAAACAAAGTTTTGAGAAAATTACAGTTAAGAATTTTCTCTAATTGGAAAACATAGTTGCTATGGTCATAGGAGTTCACAACTTCTTATTTTATTGAGAATAAAGTTTTTTTCGTTTAAATTTTACTTTTTGTTCAAAATATCTTTTAGAGTTATCAATTAGCTCATTTTAATTTAATGTCAATCCATTCCTCTACAAATTCGCAACTTTGTAGTGAAGAGAGACTCATGCTGTTGGGCAGATGAAAACACCGGCTTTTGGTAATCGTATTTTATTGAGATTTTTTTCTAGATTCCACATCACAAGACACACAAAACATCAAATTACACACACATATATACCATGGAAGAATAAAATATCACATAGTCTCAAGTTGGCTGGAGAACTATTGCACAGTAGTGATGTCTTACTTACTCACTGAAAGGCATCATGAGAATTATACAAATACTCCGTCTCAAAAAATGCCATCTAAGCGCAGGTTTTGAGAATATATATATCTGGTAACAATTTTAAATTGTTTAAAACCTTAAAAAAACTTCATAACCTTAATTAAACTAAAGCGCAGGTATAAAGGACCTTAGCTTTTTGATTTTATTTCTTCAAAATGTTGTTTTGGAATTTCATAATGTTATTAAGATATTCTTTCATGTTTTGTGTTTTACTATATAGACACTTATATAGTAATTGCTGATTGCACAAATCCTTAAAAATAGGCCGTATGTTTTTTTTATGTTGTGAGTCTTATCCTTTTATGACTTGTCGAAAACCTTTGTTCTTTGATACTTGTTTCAACCATCAACATTCTTTCGGTATTGGCAATGCTATATAGTGAAGAAAATCTGCAATAGGACATTGCATATTTTGTAAGCCGCCTTTCTTGCTACAAATTATAATTCCGAAATAATTCTGAAATTTATCGATGTGGTGATAGGTCATTTTTTTATTTTTCATTCAACCCTTTCATACTTTTTTTTTTTAGTTTTGAAGGAGAATTCCAAACCTTTTCTACACATGCATAATACATTTTAATTTTTTCACGAAATTTATGCCATCAATATTCGTTTCTAATATTATATGCAAAAACGCAGAAAAATGGCAAAATATTACAATTGCTGTGTCAATTTCTGTTTAGAAATGCTATTTCTGGTTTGAATTTGCTTCGCATAAGTATATGATAATCGTTGTAACTTTTTTCTAATATATTTAGGAAAAATGCAGCAGTTTTAGAAAGAGTAAAAGGCGATCTCATAAAAAAGATCATTTTTTTTTTACCAAAGTGTTTGAAAATAGGTGTTTTCAACATAATTGGGTATCTTAAGATACCAAAACGGAGCTTATGGTAAACAATTTTATATTTTTATAATCAACTTTTATCCACTTATTTTTTACATTGGTCCGTATTGGAGGTACCTTCAGACTTATTTTCCATATTGTTATGCAAAATCCAAAATTAGTCCGGCGTTAAGAGCAACAGGTTTAAAAATAAATGTTGACCTTTTTTCTACTTGAAAACACGATATATAGGTAATAAAACACAGACATAGAACACAAAAAGCAGCATTTGCAGTAAATATCAGCACACAAGCAGCAAATCGGTGGTAAACAAACCATAACAGCACAAAACGCTAAGAGAGAAATCGTTGGATATCAACAATCCAAAGAGGACTTCGCTTAAATATTCGCTTGACCTCAACTCAACTGACTACTGATTCTTCTAATCTACACTGCTCTACTTATATTGATCCAGTGATAGGATATTGAATGTTCTATAACAAATGGTGGAACTCGACATCAAGTGGAGTTATCTCCAAGATTTTCAAATATTTTGGGCCTTTCGTTTTTGGAACCAAGATCGACGATTCGTCACCACGTTCCCAAATGATCGCCAAATTTTTCGATGGAAATATGACTTGGCATCCATTGAAGCGCTATTAAAATATCTACAAACTATCTTTCTTAACAGAAGATTTCCCTTTTAAAGAAGCATTAATACAAATTCGTAACACTATAATGACAAATTATTTTATTGGAACAAATATAAAAAGTTCTAAAAGGGATAAAAGAGTTCTTTTAGGGATTTTCTCTTGCGAGAAATTTATGTTTGTTTGTTGCAGAATATTTATGATTGCTATTGAATCAAGATACAAAGTACACATGTTTAAACTGACCTGATAAAAAATAGCATGATGATTTACTTTCAGTTAACCTTTCTAGTAGTCTTCATTCTCCTGCAATTTCGGTTTATTTATATTCACATCTTACTATAAAGAATAAAGAATGTTATTTTAGGATGGATTTGATTGAAGCCTTGGTCAGTGATGATGATGATGCCTGAATCTGCAGCCCTCTTCAAACTTCTGCGTCATACCAGCGAGATGGTATTTGGCCCCATCGGATTTATCGTATACCATGCCCAGTTACACAATGTTTCTTTCATATAATCGAACTTTTAGATTACCGCGCCTGAGACTGAAATCTTACCACAAGGTCGCCGTGACCTCCGCCAGTTTTGGAAATTTTAAGCAATTTTAAATTTTAAAAGTTACGAAATATCTAATATTTTAAATTAACAAATAAAGATATATTGGAATGAATAAAGGTAAAGAGACACTCCAATATTAAATCTAAATGAAATTACTGTATGAATGACGCTACTCCAAATAAAAGTGGATCTTTGACTCCAGAGGCACTACTGCAAATGCTAAGATATACACTTGAAATATACACCATAGAATTCCAAATGGACATGACGTGCACATATGATATTTATCATGTAATTATTAACTAGTCCTGCTGAGTAACTAATAAAATAAACTTAATTCTTTAAACATTTCCTATTTATAAAAAGTTTGGTTTTTTTTTCTTTCTAAGAACTTTTAGAACTTCAGGAATTGTAATTATGATCAGGGAATAAAACCGATGCTTATTCTGAAAGGCAAAATAAAGGTAATTTTACTATGGGTTCGATAAATAAATTAAACATGCATGCATGATTATATGATGACTTGCACAATTTAAGTACATTTCTGAAGCTGGGATAAAATATTTTTTTATAAACGCGTCCATATGAATATTGAGTTTCTTTTAACTCCTTACACTTTTCTCTACTAAAATAACTTCTGAAACAGTAAAATAAACATAAAATAATCGATTCGATTTTAGGTATTTATTGCGTTTGTAGTATTTTAGTTTCTTAAAATTTTCAATTTGAAATGATTAAACTGATTTTCTGAGAAAATTAAAATAGTTGTTCAACATTGAAAGGTTTTTATAATAAACACATAGTACATACATAAATTTAAAAAAATCACAGTAATAGAGTATTTCTTTCCAATTAAGTTTAATCAGTTGTCCGTGATTCCTATAAGTAATTTTGTGAATTATTCTTTATTTTGAAACAAGTCGCCTTTGGCGATAACTTGTTCACCTACAATATTGGCTCTTTTGGGTATTAAAATATCAGCATTGAATGCATTTATCTAACATTTTATCTTACTATTTCATACGAGGGTAAAATATAAATTTAATGAAATCAATCTATTATAAATTACTGAGTGTGCAAATTAAAAAGTGGGAAACGAAATAAATAGGAATTAAGAAACCCATTTCGGATTTTATGTCCAAAACAAGAAACTTTTTAATTTTAATTTTATCACTGGTAAAAGCAAGCATTTGAATGGTTTGATGAAACAATTAAATTAGTTTAAATTTCATTATAATAATAAAATTATTGTCACAGATTGTGCATCAAACAAAATTTTGAAAAATTATTAAAATTAATGAAATTGTTGTATGTAAATAATATTGATATGATTAAAAAGTAATTTTTTTTAGATTTAAGATTTAGAAAAAGAGATTTTGGTGATACAATATTTTCGGAAGGTATAACTGAAACCTTATCCCCACCCCCAAGCCAAAAAAGATTGCTTAATTTTGAAATAACTTACTCTGATTAATTCTTGGATTTTAAAATGTTTATAAGTACCGTCTCTTGCTTTGAAGCGTAAGTATGCTACATTTCTCCAAGATAAAACAGAACCGTAAATTTGTATGAACAAAGATTTTTCTTTATATCAATAAATAAATGTTGCGGCACATATTTTTAAAAAAAGTATAGTCTTTTTGAATAAAATGAAAAAAAATATTTGGATAGAAAGGAGATGAAATTTGTTTTATTTAAAAAAATCATATTGTTCAAATACGTATGTCGAAAATGATTTATTTGATCCTAATTTCTCTCAGTCAATTCAAGAAAATATATATTTCGGTTTTAAAATATCATATTACGATCAATAGCGGATCTAGAGAAATCTTTGAATCTGCATTAAATCATTCAAAACAAATGATAAAAACAAATCTACAGTTACGCGGGGAGTAGGGGAGGGATCCTACCCAGTGAATAGATTACATAAAAAGTAGATGTTCAAGATTACTGATGATCACTGTACCCCATAGGAACTTTTATTCAAAATTTCACAGTTAAGACGAAATCTACATCATCTTTTTAAATTCCTTTTCGCTGTAAAAAAGACCGATCAGAATAAGGAGAGAGAAATATTTTTAAGGAGAAAAAGCCCCCTTTTCTCTAGGAAAGATAAATTTCCACGCATTTTATTTGCTTTTTCGGAATTTAAATGACCTAATTTCGTACATTTGCTTTCCGCTGCCCCTTTCTCTCTTGTAGTGAGTTTCTTAATGTTCCGGGGAAAGAGAGTGTACGCTCGAGGGGGGGGGCGACCAGTAAATTGGGCCACGTGCCAATAAAAAAGAATTTTTCAACCTCCAGGAAAGAAAGACGACAACCAGGTAATGGCAAAGTAAGGCTCGAAGGCGTATTTAAATATTTGAAGGAAATGATCGAATTTTCGAGCAATTTTAAACAGGATTCGTTGAGTAGTTGTAACGATGGTTTATTATTCGTTCCTGCAAAAAAATTGAAAAATGTTCAAGATTCTGCTTTTTAATGGTTTTCGTTTCTAACACAGTTTCTTTTGTTATATTTCTCAATTGAATAAAAATATAATGTTAGAAAAGCCATAAAGGTAAGTAGACAGGTTCAGAGATTTTTTTAATGTTTTGTTGTGTTTCCTGTTTTACTTCGTGACCGAATTCTTTTTGAAAGAACATAAACAAAACTAAAAAGTTTTTCAGTCATAAAAAGAATGAAGGGAACTAAAAATTTGACCTTGAGATTTTTTTAATGAACCTGGAGTTTTTTAGACCCTAAATACGAAAAAAAGTTCAGTCTGAGCGGCTTCACAATTTTTTTTACAAATTCTCTAATGTTATCTCCGTCTACCTCCTGCATAAAATTATAAACCTTGGGCAATGTCGTGTACGCCACGAGTACTCAAAATTATATTTTCAAAGTCCTGCATATGGCAATTGCATGCGTCATAATAAAGTAGAGAAAAACAGGACTTGGTTATTAACTGTATATCATTAGCATACGATAATTATAAAACAGTCTATTAGGAGCGAACTTGGACAGTTTGTTTTAAGCGAATAATCGCTGGTATGTGGCACACACATATCAGCGATACCAAATACACATGTACTTGGAAACCAAATATGCATTTTGAACGCCTTTCTTCTGATTTATTGAAACCAAAATTTGCCGTAGAACTAAAACTGTAGTCGTAAGATTACATACCAAATTTCATTTAATTTTGTCATAGCATTTTTGACTTATAGTACTTACATGTATGTTAAGTAAAGACTGACAGATGGTCAAGCCTTTGAGAAATTTCATTTAAGATTTGATAAGGATTTATATTTTACATACTAAAACTGTGAAATCAATTTCAATTCTGAAATCTAATGATTTCAGCAAACATCATGTTTACATGAATCCAAAAGTATAAACAGAGTATCAATCCCTTAACATGTTTGATTCAAATTTGATACGGATCTTCATTTTTAGATTCTGAACACGAGTACCAAATTGTGTATGTATCTATCCTTTTACGTTTTGTAATTATTGCGTTCTTTTGTACAAGGACAATTGGATTGACAAACTTCTCATTTTATTTCGTTTAAAATATGATGCAAGTCTATAAAGTTGGAATAAAGACCATGTATCAAATTCCATCCATCTAGTTCAAACTCATTTTGATCTATTATGTTCACTGACAGATGAACATATATATCTCCGATTTTTTTTTGAGTCGGGAAAATTAATCAAAATTTGGAGTTCGATTTTTTTTACGGTTACAACACTTTCTTTTTCTACATTTCATATACGAAAAAATAAAAAACGACAAGATAAAATATTAGTAACACAATGGAAACGATTTGATTTTAACCATGAGAACCGCATATGAGCATTTTGTGTTTCGTAGTATAATGAAGAAAACCAATTTTGAATTTTCCCATGCCATTTATCGGCCGATAAAGACTAAGACGTGGCCAAAATAAACAAACGAAGCTACAATTTCAGTAAAATCATACCAAATTTAATTTACTTTAGTCTTAACACTCTTGAGTTATCATTTTTTATGCATTCTAGAGTACAAATGTGGTAACTGACAGACGAATAGACTTTTAACAGATATGGTTTAAACTTTCATAAGGATTTATACTCTAAGATAACTAAAACGTATACCAAATTTCATTTATCAGAGTCATTGCGTTTTTGAGTTATCACATTTATAAGCTATATTTATATGTATAGATCGAAAGATAGTTCATCTCTTGCCTTTATCCATCTAGTTCATTATATTTTGTAGTTATAATGTTTGCTGTTGTCGGAAAGCCAGACAGGCAAAATTTCTGCCAATGGATGCCATTCAAAATCTAAAAGAAATCTACGAATTTTATGAAAAAAACATGTTCTAAATATCATTCATCTATCAGTAAGTGTTTTTAAGTTATTGTGCTCACAAACAAACAGACATCGAGACCATGCGTTTCGGAATTATGTCTGTTCAACGATGTATGAAACGAATATTCGTCAGAATTTAGAGTTCCAACTTTTTGGCGAGTACAATACTTTATCTTTGTATACTTTGCGTATGAGAAAATAGAATTGGAGCATTTGTTCAACGAAATTTAAATTACAATTGTGGACAAAATAACTGACCGTATTCTGTTTAGATAACTAGTGTTCTTGAGCTGAAGTTACTTCCTCGATGTTAATGTCTTCATCTGACTCTCCTCAAATGGCAACCCATAAAAATTTTTTTGACTTTTTTTCAGAAACGATTACTTCTGATTACACCTTTAACTCATCAACTTTATGTCTTGACAGCACCTGGAAAGTTTTTGGAAAATTAAAATTCTTTGTACTAATGCAAGTGAAAAATGACAATCCATAACTTTACAATAATATAAAAACATTGTTTTCTCAGAAAAATAAAATTTTAAATTTTAGAAGAAACGAGCAATTTTAATAATGATTACATTTAAGAAAAAAAATGTCATTGAAATACTTGAACAAAAATTAAATATTAGGAGAGGAAAGAACCCCTATAAAAACTTCAATCTCTCAGCATTTTTCGGGGGGGGGATTTTCTTTCTTGTTAACATGTCGATATTGTTACCGTTTCTTATAATGCAAAAATATGAATATCCATCATTATTTAGCTACTGGGAGCTTTTTCAGGAAATTATTCATGAAAATGTCTAATCTATTATCGATTGCCCTACAAAACCCCATTACTCATGCTTCTTTATTGGGTAAATTGGACATAGATTCATCGATTTTCAGAGTACAATAACCCCTCTTCACTTGCTTAGATAAACAGACGTTTCTATTCTCTGAGGAAATTTTTATCTCAATATAAAGAAAGGAATTGTAAGCAAAGTGTTCAGGTTGAATAAAATGACAAATGCTTTAATCGTATTTGAGATTGAATATATTTCTATATTTTATTAATTGTTTTTAGTTGAAAAACTTCAATATTATACATTTATATATAGTCCCGGTTTGGGCAGGGTTGTTCTTCCTGTTCTATCTGTGAGATGTGTGAATGTGCCCTCCTGTAAAAAGGGGTTGTGGAAGCGAATGAGTGATGTGTGAGTAGTCAAGTCGTACTCTTGGTCCTAGTTGGCTCTACGATAAAAACAAGAGGCGCTCCCCCTTAGGCTTAAATTGGCTGTCTGAATTCGAACAGCGGGCTTGTCCGTGGCAAGTGCCATAAGTAACAACAACATACATACATATGTGTGTGTGTGTGAAAATTATTATGTCGTAGTAAGTATTTCTATTGCACCTAACGATGACATAGCGACAAAAAAGGAATTTGCTTCAATTAACGCAAAATAATAACAAATGAGTGCTTAAAACAATGTTATTTGCTAATTCTAATCTTAGACACACCATTTGTAGCAGCACTAATGAATAGCTTCTGGTTTGTTTACCTTTTTCGAATAACAGAAATTTTTCGTCTCTAGGCTAGCAACCGTTTGAATACTTAAGCTATCCATATGTTAATCTTGCATTATTTTTTTTAAATAATGATCATGCGTTCAACTATATCAGATGGAAAAAAAAAATGTGAAAAAAGACCGAGCGAGTACTTGCCAGTTTGAAAAGAAAAGCTGATCTTGAAGCTCCTACGACGGCACGTGAAAAATTGAATCAATATTTACATATTGGAAATGCGAGAAAAAGATTTTTTCGTAAAGGGGTTTTGAATTTTCGATCGGAAGTAGGCCGATAGGTCATCATAAAAAGATTAAGTTTTCAACTATATTATATACCAGCCGCCTTTGGTGACCAGCCGGTTCGCAAATCTTAATGCACGTTAAAATTTTAATAATTAAATATTTCATAGAACTCTCATTTTAATTACTTCTTCATTAAAATATTTTAAAACTTCAAATTTTAATAGTCATATAATTCACTCATAATATTATAAAAGCTTTCAGCCATAACGTAATCTGTATCTCTCTAATTTTCTATTAGCTCCCGTAGAATTTATGCTCTAAATTAGAGTTGAAATGATTAAACTGCAATAAATTTAATAATATTTTTTTTTACTGAAACGAAGCCTTTTTTTTTAAATATGAGCACTGAAAACAGAGTTGCTGAGTATTTAAACCTTATGGGCACTAAAGAATACTTTTCTTAATTTATATAATATCTCAAGAAGTTTTCAACAAAATTTTCTCAGATTCATCATGAACAGATCGATTAATTAAAAATGTTTAGTTTTAAATGCATCAAACGTTAAAAAAATAAACAGAATCTTTTGAAATAATCTGTCGAAAACATAGTCCGTATCCGTTGTCAACAATCAGAATACAATGCGTATGCGTGAATTTTCAACGCCAATTATGGTAATGCATATGCGTGAATTTTCCACGACAGTTGGGGTAACGCTATGCAGCTTAGAAATTTTTAATTTCCTTTATACTGTTTTATTTTAATTCAAAAGTACTTCAGAATGAATCTGAAAGATCGATTAATTAACAATGTTTAACTTTAAATGCATCAAACCTTAAGAAAATAAACAGAATCCTTTGAAATAATCTGCCAAAAATTTCTTAAACCTATCCTCTTTAGCGTGGAAAAAAAACTGAAGTCTTACTCACTTGGCGGTGGGGTAAATGAGAAGATTTTTGGCGGGAAAGTTGTTTTTAATTAATAATTGAAATTCCATTTAAAAAAATGAACCCCAGGTGCACATTCCCAATCTCCAAGCTATACATGTACCAAATTTAGTAGCTATAGGTCAAACGGTCCGGCATGTAGTGCGCCAACACACACACACACACACACACACATTGAGCTTTATATAAGTACTAGCCGCCTTTGGCGATCAGCCGTTTCGCCAATCTTAATGTTCGTTTAAATTTTAATAATTAAATATTTTACACAATTCCAACTTTAATAGATTCTTCATCAAAATATTTTAAAACTTCAAATTTTGATAGTCATATAATTCACTCATAATATTATAAAGGCTTTCAGTCGTAACGTAATATGTATCTCTCTAATTTTCTGTTACCTCTCGTAGAATTTATACTTTAAATTAAAATGGAAAGAATTAATCTGCAATTAATATAATAATATTTTTTACTGAAACAAAGCATTTTTTATATGATTACTGATAACAGTGTCACTGAGCGTTTAAACTTTATGGGCACTAAAGGATATCATTCTTAATTTATGTAATATCTCAAGAATTTGTCAACAAAATTTTTTTTCAGATTCATCATGAACAGATCGATTAATTAACAATGTTTAATTTTAAATGCATCAAACACTAAGAAAATAAAATGAATCGTTTAAAATAATCGGTCGAAAACAGGTTTAAAAAAACTACTTAAAAAACGATGTACTTAAAACTATAAGCATATACAAAAAAATATATAACTAACATAAATACAATTTAATTACAAAAGCATGCAACTAACCTAAAAATAATTTAAATCATACGTTGATAATGGTTGTCATGTCAACAATCAGAACACAATGCACATGCGTGAATTTTCAACGCCAATTATGGTAACGCATATGCGTGAATTTTTCTACGCCAGTTGGGGTAACGCTATGCAGATGAAAAATTTTTAATTTCCTTTATTCTGTGTTATTTTAATTCAAAAGTACTTCAGAATGAATCTGAAAGATGGATTAATTAACAATGTTTAATTTTAAATGCGTAAAACATTAAGAAAATAAACAGAATCGTTTGAAATAATCGGCCGAAAAATGTTAACCCTAGCCTCAGTACTGTTGGGGGGAAAAAAAAAAAAAAAAAAAAACCTGAAGCCTTACTTATTTGGCGGTGGGGAAAATGGAAGATTTTTTTGGCGGGAAAGTTAGTTTTTAATTAATAATTAAAATTCTAATTAAAAATTCAAAAAAAGGGACCCCAGGTGCACATTCCCAACCTCCAAGCTATACATGTACCAAATTTAGTAGCTATAGGTCAAACAGCTACCAAATTTGGTAGCTGTAGGTCAAATGACATGGCCTGTAGAGCGCCAACACACACACACACACACACACACACACACACACACACACACACACACACACACAGACACACATTTTGAGCTTTATTTATAAGTATAGATTGATATACGAGAGAAGGAGAGAGAGAACTGACTTTGAAGGATTTGGAAATTTGCACTATTTATACAATTTTGATGCTGAGAGAGAGAGAGAGAGAGAGACAGAGATGACTTTGAAGGATTTGGTGCAGAATTTGCACTATTTATACAATTTTGATGCTTTATGAAATTCATGGAGCATGTTGCGTGTTTAAGAAAACGTGTTCACATTGCACGGAAAGTTGAGTTCAGCGATAAATGAATTTGGTTCAAATTTTGATACAGATCTAAGCTGGTATTCTAAAGGTCACATATCAAATTTCATGTATCCAAATCTTTACATTTTGAATTATTGTGATTCATTGAACATAATTTCCATATTATTAATAATTATAGTAATATGGCTTCATAGTGAAGTTATTTCACGATCAATTCACAATGAAAGAAATGCTTTAAAGTTTATTATTTAATGAAGCTTTCTATTTAAAAAGAGTTTCGGCAGTATCATTGATTTCGGACAATATTAAAAAGTTACTATGAAAGTCAAATTATAACAATAACTTCTAAGTTAGCGCTAAGAAGACACTTTGGATTGGTGGCAAAAACTCGTCTTCGGGATCCTAAAGTTTCAAGTTCGAAGCCGATTCGACTGAAAATCCTTCGTGTAAGCGGTTCTGGTGCGCGCCTCTGCTCAGGTGTCATTCTCGTCATCTGAACTAAGGTCCTTCCAAAAATAGCCTTTGTGCTGAAACGTTAAAATAACTAAACCCAAAATCCGCTTCTCATGAACGGAAGACCATTCGATTCAAAACATCAGATTTTAAGAGCACCAGATAGATCTTTGGAGGAATTGAGTCTCGAACCTGGGATACTTCTTAGAACATGCTATTGGGCCCTACATAATGCAAGAAAAAAAGCTGCCCAATTTTCTTTACGCTAATGGAAACGTTGTAATTGCTGAAAATCCTACTGACTATAACTTATTGCAAAGCATTAAGAAAAGTAATTACGCCCATGTAGAGAGTGGTGATGATAGTGATTAGAAAAAGGAGGTAATTGAAAAAGCTCTTGAGACAAAACAAAAAAAGCTTCAATACAAAGTTTTGTTACAAATAACATGCAAAAGATGAAAGTTTTCATTATATATTACATTAAAATTTGAACAAAATAGGATTGCAGACTTTTTCAGATTAGATTACATGTTTAAGTCACGTTTCATTTTTTTTTCCTCGTTTTTATAATTTAACATATTTTTATTTCTATATTTGAATTTTCTGTATATAAAAGTTCCTTAATAAAATTACGAGATTCCACTAAATAGAAACTCAATTCTACTTATATATAAAAAATTAATTAAAAAAAAGTAAAATTAAAAAGTTTTGGTTATTGAAATAAAAAAAAACTTTTTTTTTGGCTGCGATTGCTTCAGCCTTTGAAAAATATGTTTTTCAATATTGTTCTTTTCTTAACTGGCGAGCCAGTACTACTCTTTATGTCACGTAATGTATAAACTGCGAATTTATGTACTTTTATCACATGACATCGCTTTTAAGTATCCAATGATAGCCATTAGTCCTATAGGATAACTATTGGTATTACTTAAACGAAAGGCCTAAAGTGATTGAATTATGAGATGTATCGCACATGAACAAATGATTTACTATCAATAAAACTCTTTTATATAACTCGAATTTACTCAGTTTTATAAACTTATATAATAGGTAATAATGATTAAATAAACATTAGATATATAAGTTCTAAGTGTTTAAGACAGTTAAACTCATACAAAAAGCTTTCAAAATAGTCTGTCGCTTATTCACTGGAGAATAATTAGAAGTGGAAAAAAAATCTGAATGTGGTCCACGGCCAGACCAAAAGATTGTAAAACAGCTCTTAGGATCTCGATTAAAGCCTTCCTCGATTTAGATTACAAACTGTTCCTTATTCCCAAATCCATCATTAAAGGGATCATTAGTATCGCTCACATTCATGCTTTAAATAATTCTGATATGTGTCGCTTGAATAGTAAAGGGATCATGGCCTAGTTCCGAACAGCGATAAAAGAATTATTTAAAATGGGTGTGCTTTGTTTGAGCTCGCATAGTTATTGGGAACATTAAAAATTCGACAACTTATTTTTACTAAAATTTTCCCATATATATTTATCGGCTGTTACAAATAACCACTTCAACTTTTAGTTATAATCTAAATATATAATAATATCTAAGATAAGTTAATTAAAATGTATTTAGATATCAAATATACAATACATGTAATCATGAATTAAACCATTCTTAAAATTACAATTCGCTTATTTTTAGTTCTTTTTATTATTTACGTTTATTCTTCGAAATAATCAACAATCCAACAAATTGAAGTTAATAAAAATCAATGTATATCAAAAATTAATAAGGCAGAATGAAACTATGAAAATTAATTGGTTGCTGGAATCAATCTCAATTAAGACAATTAATTGGTTACTGGAATCAATCTCAATTAAGACAATTAATTGGTTGCTGGAATCAATCTGAATTAAGACAGTTAATTGGTTGCTGGAATCAATCTCAATTTACTAATAATTTTAATAGATTCATTTTTAATTTCAAAATGGCACTTTAAAATTCTGGTTTTATGAAAGACTAATTATAATACTGCTTAATTAGATTTATTTTTTTATAATATATGGATCATTGAAACCACGGAAGCTTTCTTGAAAGTAAAAATTATGACAGTGAAATCTATCATTTCTAGAAAATTCCATATGGTTATTAGAAATCCTGTTTGAAAAAGTCAGTGTTACTTTATGACATGTTATTAAAAAACATTTTAATTAAGTGAAAAAGGCAAAAATGAAGGTAGAGCAGATTCACGCAGAAAACAAGAATTTTTCGCATAAAAAAATGTAAGACAGAAATAAGCTTTGGGTAAAATAAACTTTAAAACAAATCGAAAAATTAGCTTTGAGAGTTTTACAACTGACCAATATTTCAAATTCAGTGACAATTATTTGATCTTATATGACATATCAAGTATGCATGAATCAACACAAATTTAGACATAGAAACAGCCATTCTTAAAATGCGAAATTTACATTAAATTTTCCTAATAATAAATAAATGTAAAATTATCCTTAAACATGGAGAGGAAAAACTTATTGCTAAAATATAAAAATTACAATGAAAATATCAGATTTCAAAAATATTATTCAAAATATATATATAGGACCTTTCATAGCTGTAGCGTAAATTCGACCATTCCTCGCTCTCAGACGATATCAAGTGTCTTTTACAATCTCCTAGTGTCTGAAAAATTTGCTCTCAAAAAGCGAAGATGACACATTCGGTCATAAAGAAACATCATTTAAAACTGAGAAAACGGAATTTTAATAATGAAGGAATGGGTAATATTTTCCTGTTTTAATTACCTACTATTAAAAGAATAATCTTTTTAATACGATTTTCTCTAAAACAAGGGATCCTAGCATTATGTTTTTGAACATTTTTTTTTCTCTGTGAGAGACATTGCTGAGCTAGGAATCGATACAGAACACTGACAAAAAAAAATGACGATCTTTAAAAGGTGAAATTTCTTGACAAGTACAACTTAATTTGGTTAAAGAAATAGAGATAAATTTCTGAAATTATTCTTTAATTAAATTTTAAAGAAAAATTATAAATTGTTTTATTTTAACTAAAAATAAGAAAGGAAATAACAACGAAAGACACTTCATAGCATACTAATACTTTAGACTTGATTCGACTTTTTATTTTTTTTAAAATTTACTTTTAATTATACATATATAACATATAGACAAACAAATTCATTTAATATCACTCAACGCGTATCAATCCTGTAATTAAGACAATAGTACTGTTGTAAGAAATGCATGAAAGTATTTTTAAAAAATTATTAAAATTAGAGATAGAAATTGTGCCGAAATAAATTTAGTATCATGAAATTTTTATTTTTGAATTTAACTGTGGTGCAAAAAGGATTTTTGTATAATAATATGGTCCATAGTTATTGAGGAAAAGGATAAAATTTTCGACTGATTTGTAATTAAAACCCTAATTAAAATTTTATGAAATCCTTTTTAGTGACTTCATTCTACTATGCAAGAAATAACCATTTGCGAAATTAAGACTTTCTGGGTCCAATAGCCCGTAAAGCGTTTTGAACGATTCATCGTGTTTAGTGCAATTTGTAAATAGTATGACTGTTTACTAGCAATATGTTAAATTAGCGGGATCGGTTTTCCCAACTTTTCACGCGTATTCACTAATAAAGTGTTGTTCTCCTTCCTCTCCCAGAATAAAATAGCAGGAATCAGTGAACGATAGTTACGAAAGGCAGATTTTTGACTGAAATTTATCGTTTTTACTGAACTTAACATGTGATTTTTGGTGATTTCTTTCGATGATTAATTTCTAGCTTACAGAACAAAGAATTCATAAGAAAATCACAGAGAAAGAAAAATAATGACCAATAAAAATTTATATTGAAACAAAAGCATTTGAATACAATATTTATCTTTTGGTAAACAACCCAGTAGTTTTTGTTTTTCATTAAAAACATAAAATGTTTGATCATTGCTTTTCATTTTTAATTATAAAGTTAATTTTTTAAAAATTTTAATTTATATAGTATAAGAAGGTTTGTTAAATAAATTCCTTTTCAAGTATTAAAATAATAAATTAATTGATATTGTTGAGTGTAATAACTTTTTCAACACAAAAATATTTACTTTGCAATTTTTTTAAGTTTTTTTAAACATTTTATATAAAAAGTTGCTTTAAAAATTATCTTTCTTTTATGTATCGGAGACTTTTGCTATTGGGAACAAATGCTTGAAAAGATGAGCTACTGATTAAACAAAGAGAAAATAAATATGGTGAAGATAATCAAATATTTTTTTTCTTGCCATCCAGAATTTTCCTCCTAAGTGATAGTCAAATATTTGTTTTCATTTTTTATAAGGTGAACAATTTTTCTCTTCTTTCCTTTGTGTGGTATTCCTTGTGCAGCTTTAAAAAGTAAACACCAGCACGTTTTGTTTTTATATAGTATTGAATAAAATTGCTTAAAATGGGGATTTTTAAAATAAGTATAAGTATTAATTTTAAATTAATCTGTCATATTATATCTAAATATGTTCTTTGCCTTGCGTTAAAATGTGTTCTGCTTTGTGCTTAGCCTTAATCATTTGCTTTTAGCTGCATTTGAATTGTTGTTTTTTTGGCAATAAAACCATCAATTAGAGTAATTATTTTTTAATTGTAATGATTATTAAATTATTAAAAGGGGATTTTTATGGAATAAATCTATTTTAAATAATCTACATACAATGAGGAAGATTTGATATAATATTATTTTGATAATATATCTTTTACTATCTTTGATATAATATTATATATATTGGTATAATATTATAAAATCTTCTTAATTTTCCTGGTTATATTTAAATTTTTAAAAAATAAAGAATTTTTTGAGTTAGCATATGAGATTAAAAACTGATTTTTCTTCTACTAAATCGAGAACAATTTTTTATGCTATGTGGAATTTATAAATAATAAAAATTAAATTTTAAAAATTGTATTTTCGAAATTTCTGAATTATTGAAAATTGCGTTTTTTCTAACACATGTACACTTTTCTGTATTCCATATTTTAGGTTTCTTATATTTATTTATCCTTTCGTTGCAAAGAGGATGTAAGCATTTAAATTGCTTATAATATTCGTGTTGTTGTATAAACAAGCAACGCATATTTATTCACATCTGCTTTACCGCAGTTCACAAGCTGGTAAATCTCTCGGACTCCATCTACTACTGATGATTTTATGACACATTAGAAAACGTAAAGTCATCAGATAGTCAAGACAGTTTCTTATCTTGATTATTTCTCTGTTGAAAATATATTCAGAATTTCTCCTGAACTCCAAGCAACTGTCCTTGATTGTCCCGAATTTATAGTTATAAATAAATAGCTATTATTAAAAACATAAAGTGGATATAATAGATAGTAATAATTTGATTACTCCATCTCACCCTGAGGCACACGGAAAAAATTGGATGACCGGACCGACGGGACAACCACCTGGCAGGAACTGTGATTAAGTTTTAAGGATTATCACCAGTCACGGTACAACCCTTCCCGTAGGAAGAACGTCCCCTCATCGATGGGAGGTAGCCAACCCCCTCCATCTTTTCTATACCCACCAGGGTGGCGAGAACCAACCACCAAATTGGAAGGTTATCATCCTCTTTTCTGAGGTGCCCTTCGGCGGGGTGGATACAATGGATAAGTCATATCACCGACTCTTCGACCAGCCCGAAGGTACAAGGATGAAATTACTGAATGACCAGACCGCCGGGACAGCAACTCTGACAGGAACTGTGATTGGGTCTTAAGGGTCATCACCAGTCACGGTACAACCCTTCCCTAAAGAAGTACGTCCCGTCATCGATGGGAGGAAACATACCAACTTTTTGTGTACTCTTCAGGGTGGCGGGATCCAACCACCATGTTGGAAGCATCTAATTCTCATTTCAAGGTGCCTCCCCTGGGGGTGAATATAATAAATAAGAAAAGCTTGCATTAAATTAATATAAAATAAAAGTGAATTATCCTTCTCTGCATTTGGTATTTTTTATGTGGCCAGTTAATTGGCGCAATCCAGATTTTATATTTATTAGTAAGTTTTTTTAAATTTTTTAAAAGGGACAAACCGAAAACTGAAATGTTTTTTTCCAAACTTTTACCACACAAAGAGTCCTAATATAACATATTAGAAGTTCCCGCACCGCATTGCCTGTGACATGATGCAAATCAAAACCATATCGCAGAAATAAAAACCATAAAAATCTGCGAAAGAGTTTGCCAGTTCTAGACGCTGGACTATTTCACGTATTTTAATTTCATATGAAAAATCATTATCTCTAGATGTGTTATTAATAGTCATCTGCCTTTGACCACTCTAAATTTTCCCAAGAAATGAAAAAAAAAATTATTTTACAATTTTTGGGTGGATAAAACATTGGTAGAGTTCCCAAACAGCCATTGTAGTATTGATTTCTAGGTCATTGACTCATGACAATATTCATGTCTCCCAGATAAATTATTAATGTTCTACTACCTTTCTTGTGAGAGATATACGTGGTATAAAGTATATCTCACCTTTTGCAGAAAGAATATTTTTTTTCTTCGTTATAAAGTTACGTTGTAATTTCTTTACAATTAAACGTGTTCCTTCATACAGATTTCTTGTTAGAGCTAAATTTTGTAATACTATTTTAAAGCATTTAAATTCAATATATATTTGAAATTGAAAAGAATATTGTCCCAGATTTTTCACCAATCCAAATACTTAAATGTTTCAAACCTACGAGCTGTTGCCAAACAATGATGAACAAATATGGCAAAATTTTGCTTCTCTTTTTATATAAAAAAGCTTCATAATTCTTGGTTTCCTGGGTTCTGATTTGGAAACATATCAAATCATTCTTATGGGAGAAGTTTTTTCCCCTTCACTAACTGGATCAGGGAATTCCATTCGTTAAAAAAAATTGATTAAGGATCAATAAATGGATGTATTTTAATCATTTTTATTTTAAATAATAGAGAAATGTTCGAATAATTACCTCAAAAAATTTGAAAAAGAAAACATATATAGAGTGTCTGATGTTAGTTTCAAATTTTAAAATTTCGCTGAAAAAGTGACTATTTTTTGAAAATGTAGTAAATTATGTCAAAATTCTAATATTTATAATCTTTAGAAGGCAATTGTTTGCTTTTTTTTGACGTTGGAGAGTTTTTTTCTGCAATTGATAGAAATCAAACTATGAGAAAATGAAAGCAAAAAATTATCCAAGGCAATATAAAAATAATAAAAAAATTGTATACTAATTTTCTATAATTATTTATAATATAAATTTTCTATATATTAAAACTCGGGTTTCGAGGTGCATTGAATCGCCATTACAACTATCGAAATGGAAATTTCATGGCGGTAGTTGAATAGATTTATATGGGCATCAACAAAATAGAGGTGAGCAAATATATGCGCAAATACTTCATTTTACAACTATAGATATTTATAAATAAACAAGAAGAAATAATGGTTAAAGTATTGTCAAAATATATTTGAGTTTTTTTTTATCGTCATCATTATTTTTTTAAAAAATATTTATAACTAACTAATATTAATAGTTGACTAATTTCTTATAGTTCTTTTTTTTCTTCTAAAATAACCGTTACACTGAGGATCCTGGATTGTGGAAATTGATTCTAAAACATCTTTGGTAAAAGTACAGAAAACTTCATCTTTTTAGCAAATGTGATATTTTGTGAGAATTCCTCAAACTTTTTTTAATTAGAAAGCTTTATATCATTGTTTCTAAAATTACATTGTATTTCATTTATGATTTAGCTCAGAATAAATTAGAAAAATTTATTCTGAGCCACATAAACTTCTATTCTTTTAGTCGCTCTCACATAATAGAACTCAATACGATTTTGGTGAATCTTCAATTCGAAATCATTGTTCAGAGATCAGAATTACTTTTATGTCACATCTGAACTTCTAAACACGAATTCTATCGATACTCAAAAAATACATCTTATAAGCAGCTGTAATAATCATTTATTAAGGTGTACGTACGTACACAGTAGAAGATTTTTTTAAAATTTAACTTTAAAAATCCAGTTTTTTTACAGTAGGTCACTAATATATGTTTAAATTCATTTCTGTGAGAAAAAAAAACATATTACACTAATTATTAATTAATATTTAATGACCTAATTAGCATATTTTTTGAAACATGATATCTTAAATTCTAATTTGTACAGATACACAATTCTAGTTGGAAATTATGCCTAATATTAGTCTTCATTTTGTCTCCCTTAATCAAGTTATAAAAATATAGTTTTTTTAACAATTTTTTTCATCAACAATAAATAAAAAAGCGAGATTTTTTCTGTAATTTTAACTTTTAAATAGCTATTAAAAATTTATTTCTATAAATATAACTTTGATTGAGGCATAAAACATCCACTGTTTCATACAGATTATTTTGATATATAAATAATTGTATTTGGTTAATTTCTTGTTGAGTTATGATTGTTTGAATGAAGCAACATAGTGGGAAAATATCATTCTTCATAAAATTAGTTTAAAAAAAACCGAAACTAGAGTTTTTAGTGAAAGAACTTCAAGAAAAATAATTATAACTCGAGAAATATTCCGAATATTGACAACATCTTGGTATCGTTTGAAAGCCAAAGAATCAGAGAACAGTTTGAAGCAATAAAAAAATATTCGATATTTTGAACGATTTTCGAAGTTTCAAGTGTGTACGTATACCAAAATGATTTCTTCAAGATATCTACCATCTTCATTATAAGAATGGATTCATAGCTCTATTATGCAAATATCTTATGCAATGTTAACAGTAACTTTAATAACAAGCTGATATATCGTATTCTTGTTAGTGATGCGTTTAATGTTTGTGTATGTTTAATGTTTTTTTTGTTGTTTTGTTTATTCCTATACATAGCATCCATATTATTAATGAAATTTATTACTGGTTCTTCTCCCTCTGTTTAGTTTTTAACAATTCTAAGCAATCAATTAGATATTTCAAAATGCTAATAAATAGTTTGTTGGTTGATAAGAATGTTTAGTGAATAGAAATATGATCTTTCGAACTTATTTATGTTAAGTCTGATTTCACGTTATCAAATATTACTCGTATGATTCGCTTCTATTATGGAGATTTACTGCCTTTACTTTTATTAATCAAAAATTATTTTCAAACTTGCATGACTCGCTTGCTTATATATCAACGATGTTAGTGTACGGAACTTTAATTCTGAAGTTAAAATTACTATTTATCTAGATAACAATGTAAACAAAAATATTAAAATGATCGAAAAAATCTTCAGTTTGTTTTTAAGAAGTTTTATTTTAGTTTTGTGGAATAAGAGTTAAAAATACTTTTTGTCAAATTCAAATAATTTATCCCACAATTTACCACCTCCCGATAAAAGCGCTCAGGTACTTGCCCAAATTGCCCACCCCCAGTTACGCCTTTATATTTGCAGCAACTTCTCTTAATGTATAAAGAATGAAATTGTGGTTGATTACAAAGTCATCGTGGGTTTAATTTCGTACTAAATATTATTCATCATATCTTCAGTAAAGATTTAAGATCTTTGCTATAGTACAAGTTTTTAATTAGCAGTATTTAGATTAATAGAAGCATGGGCATAATTTTGCGGTGGAATGTTGTTTACGAAGCCATACTGAATTTTATTTCGTTGCAAATATGATTCAAAATATCTTCAGTGAAGATTTAAGATCTCTGCTATAATTAAAAATATCTGCTAATTTTTTAATTAGAAATATTTAGATTAATAGATACATTGATACAATGTTGTTGATGGCCATTTTTTTTTCAAAGCTTAGAGGATCGATGATTTTCTTGTGTTTGTTTTAACGAGTTCTATAGATAAATGAGATACAAGATTGATTTACTACTCTTAGAAATAATCCTGTTTTTTAAATTTCCAGTTTACATTGAAGACGTTTATAGAACCGTCGCTTGATTGTATTTCTTAGAATTTTAGAAAGTTTGACTCAATAGCATCTCAGTTGTACCGATAATGACCTGAAAACGGATTGATGATAATGCTTTTTAACTATAAAAGCTATTTAGGAAATTAGTCAGAAAATCGCTATAAGTACATCGAAAATTTTCTCAAGTGTATTTGGTTTGTATAAATGTCGGCAACTTGTCTGCGCGGATATGAGATGGAAGTAAAAGCATTCAACGATTTTAAAACTTTAAAGATAACGGTTTCATATGAGAATCGCCGCTTTCTGTTATTAACTTGATGCACAGTGCAATTAGTGGATTTTTTTCCTAGAAAATGTTACAAAGAAAATAACGAGAGTCTATACTAGAAATTGTGAGAGCTGAAAAGAACAAGAAAACCAATCATTAACGAAAGCCGGAAGAAGATTTAAAGTTTCTATGAGTTCCTTTATTAGATGTAGCCTGGGGCATTTGAAGTTTTATCAATGAAAAATAAAAGCAGAGCATTATTTCTAAAAGGAAAAATCTCTACTGAACGAAAGAAGTCATTATATTTAAAATTTCTGGATTTAAAATTCTGTACTTATAAGCATAAATTTGATTATTTTCAAGTTAGTCCAACGAATTACATCTTAAGATAAAATGGAAGGTTTCAGAAGTTATATATTTACAATGAGACTTTTAACTTTGCGAAAGTATAATTTTGCCAAAAAAACCAAACAAATTAGTAAGCTGATTCCAAAAAATTAATCAAAGCTGCTACAGAGGATGCTTACATATTTTTACAGCGATTTCGGAGACGTTTAATTAATATTCAAAATGCAAAGACTATTTTTTTAAAATATTTGATCTGATAGTGCTTTTTCTGGACAATGTCTACGTCATAATTTCTATGATAGAAGAGGTTTTGTGAAATTTCCAAAGGTATTGATTTCCATAAGTTTCAAATGATTTCAATATTTTCTAAATGATGATGGGTTTATGCTTAGAAATATATCTTTGCAAAAGACCAGCGGCACAATAGTCCTTAGGTGAAATATCAGACTACTTTGCAGAAATATATATAATACCTGTATTAATCTCCATTTCTTCAAAGAATGCATTAATATTTTTCGAAGTAGGACTTGCAGTTTTGTCCTGATGAAATTTCATCCTTTGACACCTATTGTGATAAATAAATGGAATTTCTTCTGTAAATATTGGACTAAAACTTTCTATTGATAATATGTTGAGTTAATTTTGATCATTTTTTTTAAACTGGCAACCATAAACGCTTCACTGAAAAAAATTTCCATTGACGGAATCAAATTTGCACATTTTTTTTTTGTTCCCTTCGTTTTTCTATAGTAAAATGACCTATTTTTCAGCAGTCATTTAGGTGAACTATGCAATCTCATCAAATGTAATAATACATTAATGATGAAATACTCCGAATTTGACTCCGAAAGGGACAAAATCCATAGCTTTTTCACGTGCAACATTTTGAAAAAAGAATAAATTTTAATGTAGCAAACGATATTCCTCACTTCAAATAATAAACTGTTGCCAGAATTTGTTATTCCAAATCATTTTTTTAAAAATCATTTACCGAAATAGTTATAAAATGCTTACATATCCTCTGCATAGTATATTAAATTTAAAAGACAGGCATTTATTTTATTACAAAAGACTGAAAATAGATAGATCTTGTAGTTCAGTCGAATTATTTGAAAATTATCAAAATGTAAAGAAAAAATATATAACAGCAATTTTGTCGGTTATTTCGTTGAGTTCGCAATTCAAAACAAGTCTGTGAGTTTACAACTGGAAAAGTTATCGGATAAAAGAAGGTGATTAAAATTTGAGCCACTGGTTTTTCATGTTGGATAAAAAGCAATTACATTCAGAGGAAACTTTTAAAATAAAAAAGAGTTGGATTTAAAATGACCTATAAAATGAGCAGTCAAATGATACGATAACTTATTTAAATAAGGAGTAAATTTTTAAAAAGTACAAATTTAGAATAATTTTTCATTTAAATAAATTGAAATCTAATTGATTTTTTAAAATTTTTGTTTAAATACATCTTACATTAAAGGAAATAATTAATAAAATTTTCCGAATGATATCCATTAGATTTTGAAAAAATTGATTTTATCGAATAAAACAAGTTAGTTGAAAAATGCTGTTTTCTGTTGTATAAAACTGTGAACACTGAGTAAAATTATGAACATCACAAGTGCACAAATTCTTAATTTCAGATTCTCACACAACGTCACGTTTAGGGGAAAATGGAAACAAACAAAGAGTATGCATTTTGAACATTGGTTGGAAATTGGTCTTAGAATTACAATTACAGCAAGAAGGTTGCATATCAGATTTCATTTATTCTTTGCGTTTTTGAATTATCACGTTTAAATACGGGTAAATGTACAAACTGACAAACGTCTCTCCCACTGACGGACTTCGATCAAAATTGGACACATTTTAAATACTGAAACCGTGCATCGAATTTTATCTGCTTAGTTCTTTATGTTCTGTAAATATCATATTCAGTTGAACAGAATTTTAAATATATGTTTCGTTTAAAATTTGCTCGATATCTAAAAATCTATTGTAAAGACCACATGGCAAATGTCATTTATAAACTCAAAATGTTTCCGAGCTATCATGTTCACAAATACACAGAACAGATATAATCACAAAAATTGAGGAAGATCATAAATATGGATATTCGTCAAAATCTCGAGTTCGAATTTTTTAATCGATTACAGTATTTTATTTGAACTCGTTAGAGAGCAACACTTCGAATCTCCGCTCAACTATTCGTTTGATTCAAACACAAATGACTTTAGTTCTGCCCTCGGCTTTTTATAGTTTCGTAATAAGGCAAAGAAGTATCTAGAAATGTACTGCATCTTCATTTTTAATTGAGAATAATTTACATCCCACTAATTTTATAATTAACATCCCACTAATTTCTGAAACTTTCGTTCTTGCCGCTAAAATCTTTGCAACTCATTACGTTTTTTAGATATCATTTTCACAGATTGATCGAGGAACAGACTAAATTCTCTACGTCTAGTTATCGAGATCAGGAAAATCTAAAACTTGAAGATTTATCACAATCTTACGATCGAATTTTTCACAATGATGATACAGGGTGGAGAGTGAAAGACGTGCTACATGTTGAACAATAGAAATTACGCTTTATACCACAAGAGAAACACTCTGTATATATAGAAAAAAAGAAAGGCACTTATACAAATTAGCAAAAAAAAAAGCAAATAGTAAATCAGTACTTAAATGAAGTAATAGCCAATAGTGCTCTACACACTAGCTTGTATTGCAGTCAACACTCCACTTCTTCATGTGAGCACCTGCGCTTATATAATCCCCAGATAGGCTATGATGTTACATGGAATTCTTTAGAAGCGCTGACAGATCTCGGTTTCAAAAAGAGTTTGGACATAATTCTTGCATTTTTTTTTTCAGAATCCCTTTAGTCACTATATTCATCACTAAGTTACAAAATGGTCACTAATGTCAAGAGACATTAACCTGATATCCATAAGAATATATGTAAATCTCACTTCTTTATTGTGAAAATAGCCATACAAGGAAACAGTATTACAGATTCGTATTAATATTTTCTTCTTGAATTCGTAATTGTAAAAAATATTACTTCGTGTTCGTAAATGAGAAAAAAGGTTATTCTAATGGTTATTCTAAGGTTATTCTAAGGTTAAAGAAAAATTCTAATGGTGTTTTTAGAGCTAATTATTTTATAAGCTACTGTACAAATGATATAGCACCAGTTTTGCTTGCACAATGCACAATTGATGTATGCACATTTTGCCCTCGTGCGTAAAGTTATAATAATGAACCAGAAATCTATCAACATTTGTTAATTCCTTCTTACATAACTGAGACCAAAAATATTTAAAAAAAAAAAATAAATGCCCAACAAAAGTGGCTATTAATTGATAGAAAGATAATTTTTGTAACTCAATTAAAGGGAATAATTAATTTGATGGAAACATTAAGATAACAAGATTTGGTTTTTGTTATCTGTATTTTAAAGACGCAATTACCTTAAATTCCCCTCTTAACGTTGAAAAAGTTTTCTTTAATATTCGAGCTGCTTCTTTAAAAAATATATTATTGGATTAAAAACAACACTGGATTGAGATACATTACTTGACACGATTGTAATTTTGGCACTGCTTTGCTTTATCATTTAATTATACAGAAACCATTTTTCTGCAGCTAAATTAAATTATATGCGTAAGAAAAATAGCATTTTTTTGTTCGTTTATTTTGCTTATTTTCTGTTTATTTCATTTCTTTATCTGCACATTATTTAAGGAGATAGAGCACTTTTCACTTACGGTTTTGGAATTCTGGTAAACTTTCAAAAGCAAATCTGAGATTTTTGTATTATTACAACTATTACGTTTGTACTATACTATTGCAACTATTAATATTTTGTATTACACATAACTAGCTGCTGTCTTGCTACGGATGAAAAGCTCCAACGACACAGAGATTTTCCCCATGTCTTAGAATTTCACCAAATTTATTTGTTATTTTTGGCAAGAAATAATTTATTTTTCGAACACAGACTTTCATTTTCATAATTAGATTTCTTTTCTTAAAAACTCGCATGCAATAAGATTTTTGAATTAATTTTAAGAAACTTCGAATTTTCCATATACAAAAATAAATCAGTTATAAAACATAGTTTTTAAATAAATGTCAGACGATTTTAATAGATACTAGGAATTGCACTACTTGCTCATTCCATTCACTAAATCCCAAAAATCCTGTGATCATTCTTTTGGGGTTGTTACGTGATATGGTTAATGCATTTATGTTGATAAGAAGAAATTATAAATGCATTCATTATTAAAACTAAGCATTGAATTATCAATTTCTGAAATAAAATTTTCCAGCAACCGAGAGATACAGATGTAGATGTTGGGAGGAAAAAATATATAATCCTAACATGTTTAAAAATCAAAATTGAATTTATATTATTTTTCCTATTTTGATATGTATTTTATCGAAATTGGAAGACATAATGATGACATTAAAATAATTACCGATGACACTAACAATTAATAAAATTAATTCTGCCGTGTCAGTTCACTTTGTTGAATATATCTTACCATTGAAAGAAACCATATTATTTTAAAGTATATTTGAGCAATTATTATACAGCTTTCGGAGAGGTTTCATATATTTATTATATTTATGTGCACTCATGCTTTTGTGTTGTTATTGTGCTTGTGTGCGTTTTACTTTTTGACCCTTGCCAGTTTGCATTTTTATTTATATATGGCTTAGAACTTTGAAATTTCTTTATTTTTTGCATGTATATGTATTTTTATATGTATATGTATTTTTATATATATTTTAATTTGCTTTGTGACTAGCGTTGCATGTGTATTTTTGATTAATGGTCTCTGTAAACGGAGTCAGGTTCTGAAGTGTACTTATTTCAAGTAAATAAAAACACTTTAATAAAATTTAAATGTCTTACAATTACGTTTAATCAATGGTTCAAGATTTCATTTAGAGAAGGACGCTGCAAAATTTTTAAAACAAAAATCTGGCCCAAAAAATAATACTATCGGAAATTTTTTTAAAGCTTTGGTTTTTATTTTTTAAATTTCAAAAGTGTATTTTAATGAACTAATAGGAATTGTGGACGGAAAATCTATCAACAGAATTAATTTTATATTTCAAATAAGTTCTGCATTATCTCGGAAAATTCCAAACCAAAATACTAGCTGCCTTCTTTTAATTACAATTTTGCTAAGGACATAATATTCCATCTCTTTTTCCCTCCTCAAACTGGGCACAAGAACAATAAAGAGTGCCGTTGTACCTCCCGTTTGGGGACGCCCCCTAGGAGGATCGATCGGGCCCGGGTGGAGAGACGTGAACGACCCGCCAGAGTCGTCAGTATGTCCCGCGCCCGAATCCAAACACTCTTGTGTCCTTGCCCGGAAAAGGTCGAGGTCCTTTCTGCATCCAATACCAGAATCAACTGATCCGGGTTAATGGTCGGATTTCGGAAACTGACTCATCACCAGCTCTTCCGCTCACGAATAACTCGATTTTCATCGATATAAGGAAGTTTTGTATCGATTCTAGTTCTTTGATGTTTCACTAGTAATAGGTCCTTTGGTATTGAAGCATTAAAGTAATATAATTTTAAAGAATTGAAGAGAGGATATGTATACGTATAAATGTATCAATGGAACAGATATTCAGAAATGACAGAACTTTTTTTAGGCTGAAACTAGTTGGCGATATTTTATCCGAAATGACAAATCGATTTTGGCTTATGTGAATTCCGGTTATTAAAGTCTTTATAGTTTAAAATCTTCATGGTGAACAATGGAAATAGAGGTTTATTTTCAGATTCGATTTTTATTTTTACTTCAACTTTTATTTCGATATCTTCATACAAACATCTCATAGTAAATAATGCACACTTTCATATATAGATTTAAACCTAAAGCATCCAATCTGTTATTTATCTAGAATCCTTAATGTTTTTAATTTCTTTTTTAAATACTCTTTCTGTCGTATCTAACCCCATTCCCCTTCAACCAAACTTTCGCATAAAGAAGTTTTTATTAATAATTAATTGCCTTTGTTGATCAGCTGGTTCGTCGGAATTCATGGTTGCTAAAAATTTCAATTAAATATTTCATGCTACTTGCTCTTATTACCTTCCCTAACAAAATAGTTTTAAAGCCTCAAATTTTTATAGACATTTAATTCTTATTGGTTTTCCATACGCTGTGAGACGTCCTGATTTTTAATTGTATCATCAAAAGTTTAAATTTAAAATAGAAATGTTTATTTAATATTTAATTAAAAATAGAAGGATAAAAAAAATCGAAGCATTCAGCATTGTGTGTACTACAGAACATGTTTTATATTTTACATAACATCTCAGAGAATTCTTTAACTAAAATTTCATTAATCCCACAAAATATTCCTTGTATTACAATAAGCAGTTTTCGAGCAATGAAAACGATAATGTATTTTTATACATCCAATTATTATTCAAAAGAGCATTGAGCTACACTAATGAAATTTGGTATAAGGCATTTATGCTAAATTTGTTGGTTTCAATCAAATTTGAACGAAGTCTTTTAAAATCAAGTCTGTCTGTCCAGTTTCGAAATATGATGCAATATGACAACTATAAAACAAGAGTCAGATGGGTAAAATTTACTACACATATTTAACAAGAAAATGTATAAATGTTATAAAATTTGGATCTAAATATGACAAAGTATTGACCATCTTTTTTATTGTATTTCATAAGTATATAAATGTTATAATTTAAAAACGCAACGACTTAAATATAAGAAATTAGGTATATGATTTTGTGACTACGATTGTAGTCCGAAGTAAAATTTAATATTAATTGACAGGAAAAGAGGGTCAAAGTACACATTTGGTTTTCTGACACTTTTGTATCAGCCGCATCTCAGCGAGAAATCGTCGTAGATCGTCCTCTCGTAGGATTTTTCGTAACTATTGTTTGCCAATGCCATACGGTTAATAATATACAAAAGAGATTGAGCGAGAGGAATTATCCAGCTATCCCCCCCCCCCCCGGCCGGTTAGGACATTATTTTTTAGGGATTAAAAAAACTTAAAATCATCTGCGAAAACGGATCTCACACTACATCCTTTGCTACTTTGCTTAAATAGAAGCATTTTAAATGAATTAGAGATTCAGACTCGAGATGTCGGTTCTAATACCAGGTCACTAAAGGTGGATAGTATTATGAAGGTCGTCATTATGACGGTTTCCCTTTTCTTAAATATACAATCAAATATGAGGGGTTATCACTTGAAAAATTCACACTTGGTAGCTGTACCGTGTTATCAAGTCTAATCTCTTGTTTATCTTCTGAATCCTGATATCCCACTTTCTTATTCAGTAAAAAAAAAAAAAAAAAAATGTAATTAAATAAGAGTTCACATTAAACATTAAAAAATATTAACTTATTGTTAACTCATCTGTGTCTCCTAGAGCTTTTTATTATAATTGAGTTAATATACTCTTAGTTGCTGTTAATAAATTGCAATTAAGAATTATTAACTATTATTTACCGGATTAACACAAATAACAATGTTTAGTATTAATATCTGAAAACGCGAGTTCCGATTGACAGCTTTGTATTCCTTCTTAAAATCATCTTTATTAGGAGAAAATATTTAGATACGAATGACATATTTATTACACCTAAATATTTTCCAATCTTATCTACATGTAAGCTGGTAATTTAAATAAAAAAAAAACATGAATGCTTTTAGTTTAATTACGAATTCCATCACTACTACTAAGTCCGTAAAGTCACCGGGTTCACCTGTAGTGGGTGTATGGTGTGAAAATAATCAACAGACCTCAGTAGAAAACAACAACGACGTTTATTTAAACACCAAGACATTAATACAAGACGGCAAATACACAGCCGAGATGAATACAGGTCAGGACACAGCAGCACACTACAGCAAACAGTAGCCCACAAGTAGTAATCGACCACAGTACACAAAGCTGCCAGACAGAATTCAGCAGGAGACGGGATCCTCGGAGCTTTGCTCTACGGTCTCTCCAAACTGCTGACATTCTCCACTGACTCCTTTCTTTAGCTGTATCCAACTGCCGACTCACTACCACACAACACGACGCTGCTTCTACAATAGACAACAGGATTAGGCACAGAGCAGTTCAGCAATCGCTTGAACTCAACACAACTGGACTATTCCGCCGTTGCTTCCTCTCGACAACTCGTTTCTTGTTTGCGACTCCGACTCCGATTCCTTGCAGCTTGAGACTGCCGGTCTTTTATAGTTTTCGGGAGGCGGGAACGAGGACCTTCTGGGCAAATCAGGCGTATCTCAGTTCCTATTGGATGGATAGTTAAAATTCTCGTAGTTTCCAGCATTATCTATTTTGTCACCAAAATGGCCAAATCCGTCACGTTTGGCATGACGGATTTAACGTGCAACAGACCCCCTTACACGACGGTTCTTCAGTGGAATCGGGTATCGAACCTGAAACCCTACGACTCACAAGCCGAGACCTTACCACCAGGCCACCGCGGCCCTGCCAAGCTCTGGGATTACTGGCTCGGCACTCGAGCAGCATCCAATCCAGTTGATTGTTAATTGGTCTTTCCGGAGACAGAACTAACCGTGCTAGGAAGCAACTATACAAGCTTGTAACAAAATTATTCGAAACAATGTGTTATGTTACTGTATTTATTTTACAGTTTATCGATCATCAATTATATTTTTTGAACTTACACTCAGTTTTTCTATCGTGAAATCGGGCCCGAGATGGTGCGATATGACATTGTCAAAAGGAGAGCAGATAGAAAAAGCATCTATAGTTAGTTATAAGAATTTTTTGCGGGGGGGGGATATCTGTGTGTGTAAAATCTCATTTTTCAGGAAGGCCACCTATATAGATAAACTTAAAAAGCAAAACCTTATCTAAATACAAAATTTGATCCAAATCGTTAGAACAGTTTCAGAGATACACAAAATAAATTTTTATATATAAAATAATTGCTCATTTAAAATTATAAGATTTACTTGTGCCTTTATAAATAACATATTTATCTTTAGATTTCTTTCTTGTTCCATTCAAGTGCAAATGTTTCCTTTTCTTATAATGATTGATTTCTATAATGAATAGTTTTAAAATTTGGTTATTCGTTTTTTTCCCCTGGTCAAAATACAGGTAGCCGAGATAGCATTTTTAGAAAGAATATTCTATAGACGAAGAAACTTTCCAGACTTCGTAGAGTAAGCAGAAAAGAAGTTGGAACTTTATCTGCAGTTAGTTTAACATAACAGAAAGAATTTCAGCCAGACGCTAGAGACAAAAGACATTATATCAGTCCTGAAAGGTCACTTTGGTTCGAAAAAAAAATTGCGGCTTGGGATCGAGCAAACAGAGTGAATTTTTTCATATGTTTAGTTTTTCTAACCCTGAGTTAGAATTTTACTTTGTAGATAGCTAAAACAGACTGAAGATATTGGTTTTGAAAGCAGGAAATGAATACTTTAAAGCTTTCTAGTCAAAAACTTTTTCCCCAAATTTTGATTTTTTTTTTCCTCTATGTTTCAGTTTCTATAATGCATATCATTCACATGAGACGATTTTTTATTCAGTCAAGCGTTCAATTTAAAATGTAACATTATACGTTCAGAAAAAGAAAAGGAAGCAAGCATGAAAGAACATAGCCCGTTTTAAACGAAAAAAAAATGGGTATGGGAGGTTTTTCTTGTGTTTTCACGGATTATTGATGTTTTGACAAATTAACAAGAGAAATAATTATAAAGTGTGTCCCAAAATTAAAGCAGGATTTGAATTTGCAACCACTCGTACAGTAAAGTGTCGGCATCCCTATTAAAAAAGCCATTTGACAGCTTATAGTGCAGGGTTAGTAAAAATGGGCCATTATTACACGATAGGACAGCGTGTGAATGCAAGATTTGAATTAAATAAAAAACATTTTTTTCTTTAAATTATTATTTTTATTGAATCGTAAAGTATACAGGATAAGGTTATGTATGGAATAACAAATAGTGCAAATGGTCTCCAGGACTTTGCTGACACATGCGCACCCTTTTGTCGAAATTTTCCATGACCATTTTGGGTAAATGTGACTGAATTTCACTGATTCAGCTTTGAATTTCCTCCTTGAATACATGCGCGCTTCTGGGCTTGCTGTCATAGACCTTTGATTTCAAATAACCCCATAAAAAGAAATCCAATATTGTTAAATCCCACGATCTAAGGGGTCAATTCTCAAATTTTCGAACTTTGGTCACCAGATTTTCATTATTTTTGAAATATTGTTCAGCAGTGAAAAAAACACATTGTTCTATCGTGTAACGCTCCATTTTTACTAACCCTAAACTCTCAGCTGCCAAATGGTTTTTTTTAATAAGGTTGACAACACTTTACTGCACGAATGGTGGCAAATTCAAATCTTGCGTTAATTTTGGGACATACTTTAGAAATTTTCTACATCACTCTACAGAAGATAACTAACTTTTATAAATACAGAATTCGAAGAATTAATTAACTTAAAACACTTTACTTGATTACTTAGAATGAAGTGTAAAAGTCTGAAAAGGGGACTTTATACCCAAATAAGAACAATTTTCCAACTAAGAAAGTGCAAAGAAAAAAAGAATGAAGCGTATTAAATAGTTGAAGAATAAATTTCAGTTTTCGAATTATCGAACGTTCCAGGTAGCAGCGTTTTCTACAAATTGTCTCGGCGCTTTGGAGCATTTTCCAGGAAATTCTAACAGATTACTTGGGAGCTGCTCGGAAATACGTCTGTTACTTAAAAAAAAAGGCTTATTTTATCTCTTCATTTTAAGCTGAAATTAACTTTTAATGTCCCAATTTATATGGCAAATTGAAGTTAAAATCAATTAAGAAACCCTTTAACTGCAAATTTTTTTCATTTAAAATGGATTTTCTGGAATTATTCTTAGAATGGAGATGCATGATGCGATTGATTTGACCTAATTCCTAACTAGAAGATAAAGAGAATGTTTAATGTGCTGAATAGTAGATAAATACAAGAAAATGTAAGCATTAGTACAAAACGAACTTGTAGGGGATTGGATTTGGGATTTACATATTTCTAAAAAGGAGTTACATTTTGGCATCGCAGCATTTATTGTATTGTTTCTTTTAAGTTCTGGCATAAAACTTATCAAACTCGTTTTCAGTTATTTCAGTTTTAGACTCGATTCTTTTCCATATCTATAGTTTTAAAATTGTGTAATTATTCTGTTTTTTGTATATGATGTAAAGGGAAAGAAAAATTTATAACCGCCAAAAAAATCTGAGCCTAGGTTTTTGATGAAGTTCCACGGTTCAGATCCCCCTGAATCCAAAAAAATTTTAAATTATGCTTGTCTCTCTTTTCACACTATATATGAAAAACCAAAATGAGCAAGATAAATTTAATGTGCAGTCTTTCGCACTAAAATAGCAGATCTCCATCCAACTTCAAACGGAAATCGTTAAAGGGAAGTTTGTATCGTTGCCTTCTGAAAGTATAATACTAAAAAAAACGCAGGAAACTGGTTAAGTAACTATTGGTCTATCAACTAGAGTGCATGTTAACAGAATTTAACAACGCTTGCAGGAGTTATCTTTCCAAAACGTTCTCTCATACGCTCTAATAAAAACGTTATCCCAGAATATGGGCTTCCACAGAATTGGCGTACATTAGCTACGAAATATTTATCTTTTGCAAGAATTTAGCAATTTTACTAGATCTGTCGTGTCATCTATCGTGGCGAGGTTTTTGGCGATAAATCCCTAATATGCAGTTAATTGTATCCGAAAATCGAATTGGACGCATTTTCTCCAATCGATTGAAACATAACTTTGGCACAAAACTGCACTTGTAGTCACAAAATACCGTAACAAATTTGATATATTTAAATCATTTCATTTTTGAGTTACCGCGTTTACATACTTGTGTAAGTACAGCCCGATAGACGTTCAGTTGTATGTTTGGATTTGGCTCAAAATTTGATTAAGTGTCTATATATATATGTAGTGACGAACGCCTGATGACGAGAGCCATCTGCTGGCCAACAGGTGTTGATGCTTGTTAGACGGAGTGCAGACGAGATGGGTCTGAACGAAAGTCAAGACGTGTGAGACGAGACGGGTCTCTAAACGAAAGATGCGACGTAACATGTGAATTAATCCTGTGACGTATTCGACGAAATCTATTTAATGTTCATTTCTTTTGTTAATGTAATTGTCCGTCCTAAATGTAATTAAATGTGCGTGATTCTAAATAGTAGTGATTCCTGAGTCCTACATATATTAAATCTGTGTAACGAATTTTATCCGTCTAGCTCTGTTCGTTTTGTAGTTATTTTGTTCACTTATATGCGAACAGCTGTACAGACAAATTTACTCTGAACGAATTTTGCTCAAAATTTGATAAAAATCTACAAATTTGATGTAAAGACCTTTATGCCAAATTTCGTCTATCTAATTCAAAGTACTTTTGAGTTATCTTTGTCACAGACAGACGGACATTTTCCAAAAATGTATTTTTCGAACTCAGGGAAGTCTAAAACATGGAGATTCGTCAAAATCTCGAATTCGAATTCTTGGGCGATTACAATACTTCCCCTATACTATGTATACAAGAAAGATACAAGAAGCTATATAACAGCGTATGTGGGTTTGAAACCAAAATTGTACATCGGTATCAAATTTTGATCCCTGTCATTCAAAGGGAAGGTGTAGTCTCTTAACAAAATTTGTGTATTTGTATCAAATTTTGATTCTAGTCACTAAAAGGAAAATTTTAATTTTCTTCCTTATACTACGAAGCTTAACTCAAAACGCTTAAACAATGTACAAAGAATTCAGGAGAAAATACTTCTGCTGATTTTCCTATATTATGCATAGCTTCATTTTATATACCTTTATTTATTTTTATTTTTTCTGGAATCCTTGGAAGACTGTTAAATCAATCATATTTAAAAAAAATGTTATTGTACAAATGAACAACAGGTCGTTGAGTAAAAATTGAACCAGAAATGCCAGAAGGGAAACGTTTTCAAACTATATATCATTTCTGCCGGATGAACTAAAAAAAAAAGTGGGTTACGAAATTCATAGCGTGAGCGCAAGAGCTCAAGAAAGAACAGATTTTGAGCTCGGAGGAAACGATTACAACTCATTGCCGTTAGCAATCACGGTTAAGCTATTTTGCAATCTCTTTTTTCCCCTTGATTGATGAGTGAAGGTTAAGTCGCGTGAGCAATTACGATTTTACTGGGATTTATGCGTCAAATATAAGTTCACGAAGAAAAGGTGAATTTCTAAATACTGTTCTGGAGAATTCAGAAAGTCGACTGCTTCCTTTTAAACAATATTTATGTAATACTAGTAATTATTTTGCGTTATTTTCTGTTTGTTACAGATTCAATTATCTAAAAACCTGCAATACAACAAGTGGGTGGAGTCTTCTCAAAACTTTCTCGCACACTCTATAATAAAAAGGTTATCTCAGAAAACGTCCTGCATGGCTTTGTCATACAATAGTTATGAAATGTTAACTTTTTGCGTGAATTTAGCATATTTACTGAATCTTTCGTGCCATCCTTGGTTATTAATGGTATCTGAAAATCTAATTTGTGTTTCTAATCGACTTTTTCACCAGTCGACTAAAGCAAAAATTTAACACAAAACTAGGTTTGTGGTCTTAAACTAAATGCGATATATTTAAATCATTGCGTTTTTGTAAACACTTGTAAACCTACATATGCTAGACAAGACATAAGACACCTACATATGCCAACCTGTAGATGGATTTGCCTCAAAATTTGATAGGTGTCTATACTATAGATGTTAAATCGGTGAGTCAAATTTTATTCATCTTGGTCTCTTCGTTTTGTAATTATGTTAACTTATATTCGTGAAGTGAACGAACAGACTTCTGTACGGATTTGGCACAAAATTTGATACAAATTTGGTATAAAGATTGTATGCCGAATTTTATCCGTCTCGCTCAAAGCATTTTTCAGTTATCTTCGTCACATACAGATGGATAGACATTTTCCAAAAATGTGTTTTTCGAACTCGGGGAGGTCTAAAACGTGGAAATTCGTTAGAGTCTCGAATTCAATTTTTTTTTTGATGATAGCAATATTTTCTCTATACTACATATATATAAGAATGTAAAAAAAATTACTACCTCTAAGAAAATGGAAGCTCAACAAAAGAGAGTCTCCAGTTTTAAACTATTATTAGCTTGAATTCGAGGAAAGAAACCTCGCAACTACCCAGCGTTTCATCCCATATTTACGTGGGTAGGAAATTAATCAATCTTCTCCTGCATTTATTTCCTCTTCTGCTTTCAGTTTGTTTAATGTATTTTTGTTCCTTTTATTACAGCTTTTAATTACTTTATTCTATAAAGTAATGTAATACACTTAAAGTATTTTATTACTTTATACTACAGCTTAGCATTGCATAAAAATAAAAATTCATTTCCCATCTTAAAAAAAAGATTTAGTGTTTACTTGGTATAATGCCTGTACCTGTCTTTAATGTAAGAAGTGTTATCAGTAAGTATCAAATTGGTGCCTTATCATCAAGGTTAAAACATGTGAAGTAAAGCGGTAAGATGCATGCAAAATTTATTGTAAAGACTATCAGACGCACGAAAACTTACAAGTCTTTCAAATTTGTCCTCTTTAGATTTTTCAGATTGAACAATAAGAACTATGAAGAACAGATTTCTGCATCAGTAATCTGTACTTCATATACTGGAAACGGAATATTTCAGTTAATACTGCCAGTTTTCAAGAATCTTTTCTGTTTATTGAAGCCGGTTTAGGAACAAATATAGAGTACAACTAAAATTAGAGTACTATGATCCCCCTCTATCGAGTCGAACACTGGTATAGTTAACGATTTGGTATATTTCAAAATGTATAAATTTGTGACTATTCATTCCGTATGTTACATTTTTAACTGGATGATTAATACATCTAATTTACATCGGATTTATATTGTCACGTAAATGCTTTAGTATAGAACTTAATGACACACACAAGAAGTAGAGCTAAACCAATTTATTAGCTGAACTCTGAACACAGGGACTGACAAATCTGCTTTTATACTAGCAGGGAAAGTTCCAAAATACTTTTCTGGAGACAGTAAGAAAAGTCCAGAACACTTGTCTGGTAAACTAAAAAAATGTCCAGAATCTTCTGGAGCATGAAATAAAGAGAAACATAGAATCAATTAATTAAATATTTACACAAACTGTGAATCGCGGGATTCTAACTCACAATCCCTTGATTATGAGATCAGTTCTATGACCATTCGGCCATGGAGAGTCGACTGATTCTTTTCACCGCGGCAATATTATTCGTTTGTTTCTAGAACAGTCCGACTAAAGTTTTACTTATCGAAAGAGTCCACTGGGGGGGGGGAGCTCCTCAAAAATGAGGATGAGAAACTTCCGATATGGTGGTTGTTTCTCGCCACTCAGGTGGTACAGAAAAGGTAGGGTTGGGCTACCACAAATCGATGACGGGACATACTTTCCACTGGAAGGGCTGTAACATTGCCAGTGATGTTCCTTAGGATTCTACCACAGCTCCAACCAGTGTTGCTGTCACGATGGCCCAACCAGTTTTTTTTCGTGTGCCTTAGGGCGGGTTGTAGTATTCAATTTGTAATTATCCATCTAAAGATTGAGACATTATATTATATCCATATTGTACAAGGAAACGAATTGATGAATTCCCACTATCAAATTCCCTGAATTCGTGCTGACATCTTATTCGGTCCAACTTTTAAAGTTTATATGCCATTTATTTTTAGATTACTGGTTCTAAAGGCAACTGAGACAGAAAAAAATGGCGACGATAAAGTGTGCATTAAAAAATGAAATAGTTTATACGGTCCATAAATACGGGTACATTACGAACAGAACAAGCTGAAACAATGGGAAAGCTTTCATAAGCCCAACAATCAAAAATAACAACAGTATAAATTAAAAAATCAAAACAAAACTAGATAATTCAAAGTAGGTCATTCCAGTTTCTTTTCATCTGCTTTTGATTTCAAATATACTTGCAGCTCTAAAAATATTCACATTTGTAAATTTTAGAAAGAGATTCTGGCACTTAGCAAATATTCTAGTCGTCTCTGGGACATTTTAGTCCCTTTTATGTAAAACTTAGCTAGAAACCACCAAATGGAAGATCTAAGTGATAATGAAAATTTATACGCACTTAATTACTTTGTCTTTTATGAAACATACAAAGTGAAAATATACTCAAAAAATTTGAAAGAGTTTGATGGCTCTTCACATTTTATACCTTCCTAAGTTTGAAAAATTCATTTTTGGACTAATGTCCTTCTATAAAAAAGATAATTAAAAAAATGCTTTGAATAAAATCCAGACTGATGAAGTTTCGTATATGGTCTTTAGACCAAATTTGTATATTTCTGTCAAATTTTGAACGAAGAGAAAGATTTCCGGAAGGGATTTTAGAGATGGTCTGTTTATCTAGCACTTCAAGTACAGGTAAGCGCAATAACTACAAAATATAAAGAACTATATTAGTAAAATTTAGTACTCATATTTAGCATCTAACTGTGAGGATCTACGGATTTCGAATCTTAGTGATTATCCATCTGTTATCCAACAGCATTCCAACTAGCTTTTTCATATTCATATATTGGCTGTAACTGTAATATGTATCTGTGCATATATAAAAGCTAACACTGGCAATAACTTCCAGTGCCCATTTCCTCATATTGACATAAAATAAAACCTTTTGTTTCGTTTAAAAGTGGTTTATCTTATCGATAATCTCATTCACCACAGAATCTTTATCAGATTTTGAACAAAACCTGTCAAATTAATCAACTATCGATTCGTACAATCGTACAACTTGCAAGGGGTTCAAGGTTCTTTTCTGCTGGGTTCCTTCGCACGTTGGTATACCGGGAAAAGAATTAGCAGACAATCTAGCGAAATCTGCTACCAGTATATTGAAATCTCCTATTCCATTAAAGGATATAAAAAACCACATTAAATCCAGTTTGCATTTAAAATGGCAAATCCAGTGGGATCTTACAGAGGCAAATAAACTTAAAACATGAAAACATCTAATCGATTGTTGGCCTTGTTTGCCTAGTAGAAAATTTGATACCATTCTTACCAGATTAAGAATTGCCTACACACGGCTCACACTTAAACATTTGCTGTTGGGGGAACCCGCACCCCGATGTACAGTATGTCCGTATCCTATGACGGTTCTTCAGATTTTAATAGAATGTCCACAATTTAACAATGAACGAATTCGCTGCTTTTACTCTACTCAAATCAAATTAAAAGATATTCTTCATAAAGTTCCCCATCCCATCTTTTTAAAAATGATTGGCATTTGCTTTCCAATTTGAGTCTTAAATAACTCTTAGTTTCTGTTTTACCATGCTATTACTTTTTGTAGATTTTACAGGTTGACAAGTTCAGGAAAATGATGCAATTTAGAAAGAAATTTTTAAACTTTTAAAATAGGATTGATGTATGTTTGGCGCAGTTTAATCAAAAATGGTTCTTGCCCCAATAAACTCCATCAACCAACCAACCAACCGTACAATCGTAATCAATTAAACGAGATATCACAAAAATGCAAAGACGAATGAAATTCATTATTTTATTTTGTTACTACAATTGTAGTTATATGTTAAATTTTGGTTTCAATTAGTTGATAAAATGACATCCAAAATGCATATTCAGTATTTTTCATTATGATGCGAAACAGAATACACCCTTGAGCAAGACTTTAAAAATAAAAAATAAAAATATTTATAAAATAATTGAGTGCTTATAGCTTTCATGGCCATTGCCTAACGACCACAGTTTCACTTAGCGAGGAGGAGGAGGAGGGACTTTTATTAGAGAATATGTGAGGAAGTTTTGGGGAGAGAAGTTATCATCGTTTCTTGGAATGCATTTTGCTTAAAATTACTAACTAATGGGAGTGGTTTCTCCAAAACTTTAGCGCATACTATAATAAAGGCATTATACCAATGACTCCTTGCATGACACTAGCGTACAACAGTTACGAAATATTAACCTTTGTGGTGAATTAAGCATTTTTACTTAATACATCGTGTCATCCTTGGCGAGTTTTTCGGCGATTATGCCTTGGCATGTGATTAATAGTATCTGATAAACGAATTTGCTTTATTGTTAGACCGGGTTTTTTTCCCTACTGATTGAAACAATTCGATACAGAACTACCATTGTCACAAAATACCATGTCACATTTGATACATTTACGTCATTGCATTTTTGAGTTATCGCATTGACATGTTTCTGGAAATACTGACAGCGAGACAGTCAACCCGTTGTTGGATTTGGCTCAAAATGTGATATTTACACTAGAGATGTCTAATCTATGTGCAGAATTTTATGCATCTAACTCTCTGCGTTAACTCACATTCGAACAGCCGGACAAACAGTTTTTCTCTGATTAAATTTTGCTCAAAATTTATAGAAATATGCAAATTTTGTGCAAAAGTTATAGTACCAAACTTCTTTTTACTAGCTCAAAGAGTTTTGGAGTTATCATTGTCACAGACAGACAGACATTTTACAAAAATATGTTTTTCGAACTCAAGGAGTCTCTAAAACGTGGAGGTTCATCAAAATCTAAATGTCGTTTTTGATGATTATTAGACTTTCTCTAGCTTCGTATATGAGAAAGTGAAAAGAACAACAGGAAATTAATCTAATGCAAACAAAAAAGATAAAAATAGTTGTCGGATCAAAACAAAGATTTACAAAAAGTTTCATTGCAGTACCATTCAATTCTTTTACAAAAAGATGTTACACTTTTAGGAAAAGTAATCGCTACTTTATGTCCTAATTACAGAAACAAAATCTTTCACCAGAAACAACTTTTTCCAGAAAAGTCCTTACTTCCTCAATTGCACCACGCTTTTCGAACAATCCCACTTTTTTTCTTATTTTTCTTTTCTCCTCTGAAACAATTAACAATCCGGGTAAAATATTCTAACCATCCCTTATTCCGAATCAACTAATTTGTTTCCATACCACTTTGACGAAAAATAAAAGACTAAAACTCTTTTGCAGACGAAATGCTAGCCAATACCTCTTCTCAGAATCATACCGCGACTGTGGAGCATCGGAGCATAATAATCCTCATTATTAATGTATCCGAAATTCCTTTGCTCCGACCGATATAGATAAAAAGAGCAAAACAGCGCCGTATAAACTAAGAGTGATTTGTAAAAATGGAATTCGGCACGATTCAGCGTTCTCTTTCTCCCCATGAAAGAAGGTTTATTTTGCTGCTGATGGTGAAAAAATGAGTGGGTGGGATGGGGTGGACTAAAGATTCCGGGACATCTTCGGAATGCGTGACATTTGAGATTGAACGAACCGATTCATCGGTGGAGGGGGGGGGGGGATAACCTTCAACATTCGATCGATTGATAGATAGCTAACACGTCACGATAAAATGTCAGTTACAGATTTCTGGGACACTCCAGAGTTCTTCAGTCATTCAATGTTTCTTTTCCAATACAGCTGAATCAGTTAAAAAAAAAAGAATGAAAAAGGCAACAATTGGTTTTTGGTAAAGTTGTATCTATCTCCTCTTTGGCCAAATAATAAAAAATTCTCTAAATGAATTATTTTTATTGCAATATTAAACTCAATCTTTTTTTAAGGTGATATAATAAAACTAAGCTCTACATACAGAAGCTTTCGATGAGAAATAACAAAATCAATTCAAATAAGTAATAGTTTTATATAATGCAACAAAATTTATGGTAATTTGGAGATAAATAAACAAAATTTTTAAATACCTATAATATTTTCATTTAATAAGAAAATCAATGCGTAAGACAAAACAATAGTTTCTTTATGTGGAAACATTTTTTATTTTAAACAATAGAAAAAATTAAGTAAACACTTAATAGTCACGAAATGCTTTCTAAAAACTTCCTTATGCTTCATGGTTACTTGTGGACAAAATTTGAAGAAAATCTTGACACTTCACTCTAAATTATCCAGCAGATACCACATCATATAACTACAGAATAACAGGAGTGTTAAATTAATAAAGGCTTATTTAAACGCATATTAAATAAAAATAAACTTTTAAATAGTAAAACCTAGTTTCTTGAAAAAATATGTAACCCTACTCTGAATATATAATGAAAATTGAAAATACGTATATGTAATAAACACTGTGTAATAATTAAGTGCAGCAAATATTAGAAAATATAATTTAAAATCTGAAAAGTAGCGTCAAGATCACTTGTATCGATATTCAATTTTTACCTTTAAAGCTCCTTACTTACCCTATACAAAATGTTAGACTATAAGAGAGACCGGGTAGATATAAAGCCGGATTTCTGACAATCTACTGTTTTTTTTTTTTGGGTTTTTTTATAACATACACACTGTTTATGTATTTTGGGATTCCATTTTCCACTCCATCATTTATGATCATCATATTTTTCATACAATTCGCATATATTGGTATAAATGGAAATATCATTTTATTCTTTTTGATGCTTTTATGCCTGATGAGGAAAGCAGTATTCCTTTTTTTTTTTTCTCCCTGCTATAAGAATAGAGCTCAATATTCTTGAATAGCCTAATGCACTGATTAGAATAATTTAAGAATTTGTGAAAAACTAAGCCAAATATCGCATAGTAATGAAACTAATATGATTGGAAAGATAATTGTTTACTCTTTAAGATTATATATAATTCATTTTCATGCAATAAGTAATTATATCGTAATTCAGAAGTAATTATATCGTAAAACTGAACAAAAATGGTTGCAAGCAGGTAAAAAGTTTGGCGTAAGTTTATTTAAATAAATATACTAAGAAATAATTAATACTGAATGTTTAAAATAGTATAGTTGGTCTAAAAGTGGATTCCAGAAAAGGATGTGCATATTATTATTATTATCTATCATTTCAGACATATGTATTTTCTGTTTTATATAATAATTTTTTCCTCACAATATACAGAAAATAAATTTATTAAAATTGTTTTTTAAAACACATTTTTTAGTAAAATGAAAAGTGAAAATTTATTTTTATTATTTTCTTAAATCCTTAATATGTTTCTTAAACTCATCATTATAGTTTTTTTTTATAGAATCGTGTAACTATTTTTTATATTCACTACCAAAGGGTGCCATGTGAACGGAATCAAAATTAAACATTACATCTTAATTAATTTCTGATAGTATTAAAATGATGTTTAGTCTTCAGGAACAAGAAACTATGCAGAATTCATTATCTTTATTACATCAAAAATAGAGCTAAAAAAATCGATTAAATTTTTTTTCTTAACAAATATGAAACAAATCTTATCTATATCTATACTTATAAATAAAGCTCAATGTGTGTGTGAGTGTGTGTGTTGGCGCTCTACAGGCCAGGTCATTTGACCTACAGCTACCAAATTTGGTACATGTATACCTTAGAGGTCGGGAATGTGCACCTGGGGTCTCTTTTTTTGAATTTTTAATTAGAGTTTTAATTATTAATTAAAAACTAACTTTCCCGCCAAAAAATCTTCCCTTTTCCCCACCGCCAAATGAGTAAGGCTTCAGTTTCTTTTCCCAACAGTAAGGAGGCTAGGGTTAACATTTTTCGGCCGATGATTTCAAACGATTCTGTTTATTTTCTTAATATTTTATGCATTTAAAATTAAACATTGTTAATTAATCCATCTTTCAGATTCATTCTGAAGTACTTTTGAATTAAAATAACACAGAATAAAGGAAATTAAAAATTTCTAATCTGCATAGCGTTACCCCAACTGGCGTAGAAAAATTCACGCATTTGCGTTACCATAACTGGCGTTGAAAATTCAAGCATGCGCATTGTGTTCTGATTGTTGACATGACAACCATTATCAACGGATGATTTAAATTATTTTTAGGTTAGTTGCATGCTTTTGTAATTAAATTGTATTTATGTTAGTTATATATTTTTTGTATATGCTTATAGTTTTAAGTACATCGTTTTTTAAGTAGTTTTTTTAAACCTGTTTTCGACCGATTTTTTTAACCGATTCATTTTATTTTCTTAGTGTTAATCGATCTGTTCATGATGAATCTGAGAAAATTTTGTTGACAAATTCTTGAGATATTACATAAATTAAGAAAGATATTCTTTAGTGCCCATAAAGTTTAAACGCTCAGTGACTCTGTTATCAGTAATCATATAAAAAATGCTTTGTTTCAGTAAAAAATATTATTATATTAATTGCAGATTAATTCTTTCCACTTTAATTTAAAGCATAAATTCTACGAGAGGTAACAGAAAATTAGAGAGATGCATATTACGTTATGACTGAAGGCCTCTATAATATTACGAGTGAATTATATGACTATCGAAATTTGAAGTTTTAATATATTTTGATGAATAATCTATTAAAGCTGGAATTGCGTAAAATATTTAATTAAAACTTAAACGAACATTAAGATTGGCGAACCGACTGGTCGTCAAAGGCGGCTAGTATAATAATAAAACGTGCATACGTTAAATAATATGAAACTTTAAAAAAACTTACGTTTTATCCGATTTAAAAAATAACACATTTGAAAAAAATAGCTTTACGAGACCCAATTAGTTCTGCGTCCTTTTTCATTAAATGCGAAATTTCATATTTCTAAGCTCAATGTTAAATTGTTGGCCCTGCCCAAAGTAAATTTCTCGAGACGTATTTTACACTCTTCCAAAGGGAATAAATACAACGATCTCTCCAATAAACAATTTTTTTAATATCGCCTAATACGGAAAATGTCAGCTACTAATGGCTGACAGCATTGAAAGGACGGCAGTTAATTGCTATTCTCAATTTTCATTTGTCGGCAACAGAAATGGTATAATTTGTAATGAGAATAGTAATGTAATTAGTACGTGACTTGAAAGTTGAGATTGTGTTGGAAATTGCGAATGTTAGTGATTACGAAGTCGGTACTTTGCAATCTTATTTTTACTGTAAGAAAGGAATGCATATGAATGCTATGGAAGCATTTAGTATTTAATATTCCATGAAACATTCTTTGCGAGGCAATGATGTTTCCATATTTCAGCTGAAATTAAGGGATTATAATATTCTTTGAAAACGAAACATAAGACATCTGTTTTGTATGTATTGTTCATATGGTGTAAAAATTTATTTTTCTCATTTTTTATATAAAAAATTAATTGATTTATAATTAACGCATTTGGCGATTAGTTATAGCCGGACTTAATAGTTGCTAAAAATTTCAATTAAATATTTTGGTTATATATTATTATTTGATTTATCATTTTAATGGCTCCTCTGCAACACATTTTTAAATTTAAAAATAGTTTTTAAAAAAAACCTTACACGATTCTGTTCATTAAGTAATGCATTATCCTAATTTGCTATCTGTATTTTTATACATTCAGTTATATCATTGGAAGTTTGTTTGAAATAAGTGCATCACTTTAAAAACTTTTCACCGATGCTTAATTCTGAAGCTAAATCTTAATTGTAAGTACAACAAAATGTCTAAATTTTATATTAAACATGCATTATGCTGGAGCCAACTCATTCTAGAAATATTAGCCGAATCTTCATATCTCGATTATCAACCGAATTGAGGGTGATTTGTAACTAAGTTATACACTGGACATGGTGTATTTTCTATGCATCAAAGCCGATTCTTTAACCAAAGTTCGACTTGTCAGTTTGGCACCGAAGAAGGATCTATAAATCACATGATCAAAGCATGTGCAGTATGGCGAGAACGCAGATTCAGATGGCCAAGAAATTGGATGTCTTTTGATGTCGAAGAAAATAAAATTCCAGCCATTAAATCTCCTATTAGAAAGCTTTTGTGTTTAGATCTCTCATAATGTAAAAAGTTAAAGCACATTTGATGTATTTTATGCATTTTTAATGTTTAACAACTTAATATGTAATATAAAATATGTTTGTTTAATTCTTTTTCTGTACCAATATGAGTTTTCCCTAGAGGATTCTTTATTGTTTGCAAGGGACCAATGTCATCAAGTGCAGTTTGTTCCTTTGTGCTAGGTGAGGTTGTACAATCTTGGTTATCAACATTGCAGGAAAATGCCAGGATGAAATATTAGTAATAACTATGTAAACTATTTGAATTTCACTTCAATAATAAAGTAATCATTTATCATAAATTATACTTAAAATATTTTTAAAAAATGGATTAAAAATAGGAAATATTATACTGCATAAAAACTAAGATCCCCAAAAGATAATTTTTTGAACTTTAATTCGAGGCAAAAATAATTTGTGTTGTATTAATGTTGGAAGTATTTATGGAAGAACTACAAAATTTCACTTAATTTTCAGCAAATCAAAATTAATATCAAAATTTAAAAAAGAAATTGCTCGAGGTATGATACAAAGTAAGTACAAATTTGGGTAGGTTTAAGTCAAATGAACTTATCTATAGTGAGGACATGCACTCACAAAAATTTTATTATTTTAAGATAGGGAAGAACAGTTTTATTATTAGTAAAGATAGGGAAGAATACAAGCGTTCAGATTTCTACTTTTATATATTATATAACAATATTTATAGACTTGATTTGACTTACAGAGACTTTTCTCTCCTGCCTCTCACATACTCATATTGTTTTTCAAAAGCGAGTTAAATGAACATATAATTTGCTATTAATTCAATCATGACTACAACAGATTCTAAATAGATCCCTCTTATTGTTCGTTATTTTTAGCTGGGTTATGCAGGAAGCATTAAAATTATAACGTGTCTTTGTGATCTTAGAGTGAACTGAATTTTTGCCATACAGTTTCATCAAAATAGCCTTTGACCAAAAACTTTTACGAAGTAGTGCAACTTACTTTCTGACTGACCTACGTACAAAAGATTTAACTAGGCCGCTGTAACAAGAATAATATGTGTTTGGACTCAAAAAAACTGTCATTTATTTATCGTAACAGTTTTTTTTTCTCTATTTATAATAAGACGAAGAGTTTCTAGTCCCTAGCTGGCAATGTTATAGTTTCCGATTCACCTCACGTACATAGGAAAAAAAATCGATCGTTTGGTTGATTCTGTATTATTCGTTAAAATATTCTCATTTCAGTTACATGTTTTTTCATGCTTTATCTGTAATAAATTGTTATTCTTATTACTTGCATTAAATTAAAAAAAGTTTTCATGCACCCGGAGAATTTATTTTATATCCACAGAGAATAAGCATAAAGACTGAAATAACTTTTCCGCTTTATATAAATTTAATAAGATCAGCAGACAGATAATCAACATATTTTACGATATCTTTCATGGCTTAAAAACCATGTAAATTTTTTAATAGTTTCAAATTATAGAAAAGCAGTATAATTTAAATATAAGCTTCACAATTAAATGCAGCGGCATCGTTGAAAGTATTTTCTCAATATTTCGACACTTAAAAGTTTTTCAAAAAGTTACTGTGCTCTATTGATTGAACTTGAAATCGAAATACTCCATAAAACTTTAAGATTCTAACTTCCATCCATAAATCAATCGAAAATGCCAAGGTTCTTCTCATAAAAATGAATTAAATTGAGCCCCAAACTATTTTATCGCACGCAAGAAGAAAATTGATAGAAACTTCTTTGGCAAAATTTTTTAATCTTCCAAACACTAAGAAATATCTGCATTGTCAGATACCGCCACAGCTTCATGTTTTCGTAACTATCAAAAGTCGAAATAAATACATGGTTTCTTTTCTGTGTCGTGTGATAAATTGAAATATAAGGCATCTAATGTTAGACTAGAGTTCTGAAATTTAAATAATTTATTAATGAAAAATGGGATATGTTATTAAATCTAGATATATAAATATTATTAGCTAATGTATCGAGCATAACTCAAAATGAATCATCTCTCTTCGTTTTGTAGTTATAGTATCGATTTATATTCGAACAGCCGGACAGATGGATTTCCTCTGAACAGATTTTGCTTAACATTCGGTAAAAATTTGAAAATTTGGTCTAAAGACCATATACCAAATTAAAATCGTCTAGTTCAGAGGGTTTTTGAGTTATCTTTGTCACAGATAGACAAACAGACATTCCCCAAAAATGTTTTTCTAATTCAGAGAGGTCTAAAAGCATGGATAAATATACATATGCAAAATTTTTATTCATCGGGAAATAGATGAAAAACACATTTTAAAATTTCATTATAAAATAAATCAATAAAAGTGCATAGAAATTCAATTTTAAGAAACATTTTTTACTTCCTTTAGGTTTGCTTTTAGAGCTGTTGGGTTTGACAAAAAGTCCAGGGCTTTGTCACGTAAGTCTATTTTGGCAAATTTAAAGATGACGTGAATCGAAATTTGCCAAGGGCTGCGTTTCGTTCGTTCATAACACGTTACTGAAGAAGTATCAATTATGAAAAATAAAGAACAAATGCACCGAGTTTAACACAATCTTGTTTATTACAACTTATTTATTATTAAGGTATCATTACAACTTATTTCATCTTTTTCGCTCTTAGTAAATGCACTCATCTACTTAATATTGAAAGATATCCGCCAACTCGTCAAAATCAAGTTATATAAAGCTGATAGATGAATGCAAAGCAAATATTTTAAAGAAATGAATACTTGATAATTTGTAATTAAAGAAAAATATGCGTCTAACTGCATGTATATTTGTATTTATCTATTGGTGCTCTACAGGAAATACTGTTTCACCACATTTGGCACTATTAAAATTTGAAAGACGAAAATATACACTTCATACCGATTCTTTAAAATTTCAATTGATTGAAAATCAAGGATGATTTCGGCGTTTTTTCATAATAACGTCCTTAAATACTTTTATACCATTTTAAAATTTAACAAATTGCTTTTTATGGATCCAGTTTAGCTATCGTATAATTTTTCCGAATTTTGGTAACATTTGAAGAATATAGCTTTGTGCATGAATTTTAAATATACATTTCATAACTGCAATTAAACTCAAACATTTTTTATTTATTTAATCAAATATTTAATCGCATGATATTCTGCCATCATTAAAAGCTAAGGAAGAAAGTATATATTTATTATTTATGCGTTTTTAATTTTAAACAGAACATTTTTTTAAGAAATACTGAATTGAAACTTTCAGCTTTAATACTAAAAAAAATTTTAATCAAAATTTTTAATGTTATATTTGGATTTAAGGAAGAATCTATTAGACAGCTGCTTTACTAATTGAAAAGTTCTTATATAACTTTTTGTAAGTACATGCGTCATCATAAATACATAATATTCTTTCATTATTTCGAAAACTCCGTCTCCATTTCCCTTAGACGACTCTCTTGAGTAAATACTAATGTCTGCCCATCTAAGACATGTGGGCACCAAGATGTTTCTAAATGTCTGTCTGCTACTCAGGATTCATTTTACATCACAAGATCCTCAACCATTTCGAGAATGTCTGTAGGATTCAAATCTCATCGAGGATTCATTAGAAATATGTTCTTACTGAAAGGTTTACACTTTTTTTAGTTTTGAAGATGGGTTTAGATTTAACTTAAGGTTGTGGTTTAATTGTAGGAAAAACTACGAGGGAAAATTTTGATATTTCGTCATTATTTTAATAGTGGTATTCTTTCAACATATAATTTGGTGTATAAAAAAAAGTTATGCTATGTCATTTTGAACTCTATCTTTCTCATTCTTGTGCATTTAAAATGCTATTCGATTAGAAAAAAAAAATCCTCTATTACACTTGTAAAATACAAAGCACATTCTATATATCCGATTCCAACTGCTTCTGCTCACATTTTAAACGTATGAATATGTTTCAATTTACTTAGGGTTATTCTATTCCTCGAATTTCCTGCCTTCGCTTTCACGTCAGAATTCAAACTTTAGATGGCATCAACATCCTCAGTGGAGTGATTTCAGTTTCGAACTGGAGCTCCGTATATCAGTCGCATCATAACAGTTTAATTTTTGAATCCATTGAATATCTTGCAGGAAAAGAAGAAAATGCTAAGCTTTAGTTCAGTTCAGATAATAGCGTACATTTAGATATCAGGGGCTATTATGTATACACCAAGTAAACATATAGGTCTCCTCCCATATGGCTCCATTTCCAATGGTGGGGTGTATCTAGTACCTGAAGGAGTCTGTGCTCATTAGGTAAGTATTCGTATAGCTCAGCTATTACGAATAAATATTACGAACACCTCATCTATCTCCTCCTGGGTAGGCAGGATTAATAGGCGAGTTCTCGATCCTCTTGGGATTATAGTAATATTGATCGTAATGTGTTGATCAATAATTGGTGGTGGGGCTTTAACATCCTGCAAAAGAAGTCTTTACTATGCCTGGTTTTGGCATTAAGTAATGTCACAGTTCCTGTATTACTGCTTCGACCGGTGGGAAGGGGGTGATTATATTTTTATGGCTTCCATGCAAAAGTGGTGAAACATGAATAGATTCCCTTAATGAGGAACAAAAAGGCATAATACAAGAAACAAGAGTAAAGATCTTAAAACATTTCAGACTAACATATTTTTTTTTAAATCTCAATTATGATTTTAATCTGTTACATGCCTCTAATAATATAAACTTTTAAAAATGATGAAAACAAAACTATTTATTAGAGAGTTTATTAAAATTAAATTCAATCAATATCCTCAGTGAATAAACTGTTACCAAAGGGTACCATAATTAAAAAAATATAAATGCTTTATAAAAAGAATTATTAGTTTATTAAAATGTAGAATAATGTTTTTAATCAAAAATTTAGTGGTGAAAGCGGAAAGCCGTAGAAGTGTGAGACGCTGATGTAAATATAGTCTGTAAATTAGAATTTTAATTACATCCCTAATATATTTTGATTTTTAGAGAGTTCTTAAAAACTTGCTTTTTTTATATTAATTTAGAGTTCATTCCGCAATTGCTTTCTATTCAGTGCCTTAGATTTTTTTCCGATATTTTGCTTTGAATTCTACATTTTTTGATAATTATGTTCAACATCTTAATTTTAAAATTAAGAAGTTGAACATATAAACGGCTTTTATTACATAATGCTATTTAATAAAAGCCGCAATAAGTAAAAAAAAACACGATTTTTTAAAGATTTTCTTTTAATTTAAATTGTTTATTTTATGGTTATTATAAATATTATCTAATTATAAAAATTATCTAATCTTATTAATAACTTTCTAAAATTAAGTGCGTGATGTCATCTCTCAAATTAAATCAAATATGAAAAAAAAAATTAAGCAATCAATAGATGATTAAATTATGAAAATGTAGCATTGTTTTCGGAAACACTAACATCACTTTCGGAAATTAGATATAAAAAAATTGCGGTTTCATATAGAAAAAGTGAAAAATAGCAAAGATTTAGAGTAGAAAGTCTTTCATTTTTCTGAAATGAATACAATACCTGCATAAATATTTATTCGCTCATCTAAATATATTCATATTATATATATTATATAAAATATAATAGATAGATATAATATATATATATACACAAATAAAAAAAAGCATAAAACTAGCGGACTAATAATGGTAAACAAATTAAAAGGTTATAGGAAAACACTTATATTTATTTTAAAACAAGGAGAAAATTCCATTTTTCCATTTATATTCTTAACAATAGATACTGATCCTTCCTTCTTTAACATTTAAAAGAAAACTGACGTTAAGCCAAGTTTTATATTAAAATAATTTGAGCAATGTAATTAAGTAAATTGTATTAAGAAAATATTCCCCCTATTTCGCTTCTAAAAAGAAGCATTTTTTAACAATGAATTTCTTATTATCTTAAAATAATTCTATCACTCACGATTTAAATAATTGTTTTTATCAAATCACTCGAAATGATTGTATATTTAAGCTCTTAAATATTACAAGATTTTTATCCTAGTATAAATTAAATCTTTAAAAAATTCTATTAAATATGCTGTATTTTTTCATTGATAATCATTAAAATAAGCTTAAAGAACACAACATATGGGTTTGAAAAGACGAAAAGGCATAAATAAAGATAATACATATTATTATGGTCATTGCAGTCTCAGGAACCCGATCAATTTTATTAAATTGATGATTTCGAAACCTATCTATTGAAATACAAGTCATGAACGGTTCAATGGTTCAAGGTAAATTCAAAATAAAAGTAATGAATTGCAAAACATGAAGATTTTCCACAGATCTTAGTCCAATAAAAATAATAACAGAATTGAAAATAATTCGGCCAAAGCTTCGTACTTCTCTAATAAGAACTCATCCTCAGTTAAAATATAAGGAGAAAACCACTAAAAATTTATGCAAACACAATTTCAGTAGCACAAGTTATTACGCACTTCTATGATAAAAAAAATATTTCGTAACCATATATTGTAAATAATGATATGCCAAATATTCGTAGAGCCAATGATGGAGCCAGTGGTGAATTTAAGTATTTTGCGGTTCTAGGTAGTGCATATTATGAGACCCTTATTTTGATAAGATGATAAATTTAATTTTATATTTTAGTACATTTTTAATATATTAATGATGATTTATTTTAGGTTAATATTCATTTTATTAACTACGTGAATATATATTTTTATTTATCTAAAACTGCCCAGGCAAGAGATTCCAGAAGTTCGTCTCCCCGATTCACTTTTAATTGCTATAATTTTTGATGTGAGATTTTTTATATTTTTTTTACAGATATGAGGAAACTTAAAGGATCATATAATCTTGCTATCACACTCAAAGCATCTCGTTTGTTGTAAGATCCCTTCTCAGTGATTAAGACTTCAAATATGAAAACAATCTCTTACAGGTTTCCACGTAATGCCTAATGTTCTTTTTGCTGTTCCGTTCGATAATAAAAACTAATGTCCTTGATTATTAGATGTATAACTGTTACGTAACTCCTTCGAATTGAAATTCCATTTATTCAGGCATTCCTCAAGATTTTGCACAACTATAATGGAAGTTCCTCTGCCTTTTCTAGGTCTCCTGACATTTATATAAGAATAATAGCTCTCTCTCAGAAATGAAAGTGAGAAACTTCCGGCGTGGTGGTTGGTTCCTGCCGCCTTGGTGAGTACAAAAATGGTGTGTGGTTGACTACCTCCAAGTGATAGCATGCATTCTACGAGAGGGGTAGTACCACTGCCGGTGATGAGCATTAAGACTGATCTATAGTTCATACTGTCCCGGAATTGGATAAATTACAAAAAAATACATGAAAGTTCAATTTTGTTAGGTTTCTGTTTAGAAAAGGTTTTCGTGTGATAATTGTGCTTTTATTGATGTTTTGTAACATCTGAGCTCACTTTTAAATCATTTAAATGGGAACTTCATTAGAACTTAAGCTATGAAAGGAATATTGCCGCTGTTATTTTTCTTATTTATTAATAACAATGATTAAAATTAGTGCACCTGAAAGATTATTTCGATCATATTCCAAAACTTTTAACCAACGAATCTTTTCTTTATCCTGTCAGCTAAATTTCTCAAATATTTGGCAGAATAATTGATTAATATTCCTGCTTCTAAAATGTCATTAATTCCACTAATAATTTATTTTAGAATCTTGTAATTATCACTTTGAATAGAGAATCGAGAGTATCGTCAATCGACTGTAATTTCTTTGCAGGACCAGATAATGAATTTAGATAATGTGATTTTTGTTCTTGCAACATTTGAGTATTCGAAGAGATTAAATTGTTAAACTGCAATTTGAAGTTATACTTTCCTCATATTTTTCCGGAAATTTTGAGAAGAATTTCGGGTAAATTCGATTGTTAGAATGTTTGAAAACGAAATTGTATTTTGTTTGGAAGCTATTGTTCCTTCCTCCGACAATTTGATTTGCCTTTAATTTTTACGCAACATTTAACCCTTTGCACTTGGAAAGTAATTCGATGCATAATTATTCACCTAATACAAAGACTTGTTTATTGCTTTTATATAATTGTTTTAAGTTGAATTCTTCCGTTTAATTTATTTACATCTTCTTACTACTCTGCATGTATTTTTAACAATCAAAATTATAAATAAATAAAGCGTCAAAATGATACACCGTCTTGAATAGTGAGTGAGAGTCACCATTCGAGTGAAAAGGGGTTAATAATACTTTTACTTATTTCCACAGTTTCATTTATTTCCTTATTATACTGATTTGGATCTGATACAGTTGCTTCTATTTTAGTATTCAAAGAATTTAACGAGTTGCCTTTTGAGTCTAAATGTTGCAAAAACTAGGTAAAATAATCCATTTCCTTCACTTTCGATTCAATGATTTTAATCAAAATCTGAGATTATATTTGTAATGGCATTTCTAATTGAAGTGTGATGTCTATTAAATGTTTAATTTTTCTATAGTTGCAATTAGACAAGAAAATCAGGAAATTGACCTACCTTGCTGGTCATCGGAGGAAGATAATCCAAATCCTTTCGTAAGCGCTGCCGTATTGAAATAAATTGATGCATTTAATTCATTTCTGATCATTAAATTTTTTTAATGCAATCTTCAGTCTCAACGTTGAACAAAATGTTTCTTTTAGGTCGCTGCTCTGTTCTTGAAATAAACAAAGGGTCGTATTATATATAAAGGTTATTGAATTGTTAAAAATGTGACACATTAGAAAGCCGTATGGTTTAACAATGCGATGCGAAGAAGTACTTCTACATATGGGAGCACAGATATAACTGAGTGGAGACCAGAAATTCCAACATTGCGATTTCACCAAAAGAAGGGGATTACACTATTTAAGAGGGGCGTAAGTTGCTACAGCAATCTTAACATTTTGGCACCAAAAAATTTCAAACTAAGTTCAAACATTGAGTGTTACAAAAGAAAAAAAAAAGAACACCTTTTGCCGATACTTTTCAAATTATTTAAGTAAGCGCTTGGTAAAACAAATGAATCGAAGTAGAGTGGCATTTATCAAGGGAAAAAAGTCGGTTCAAAAAGAACAGACGATGTATCGATGATGGTGGAATTTCAGGGTGATCATCAAAGCTCAGAATAAATGTGCAAATTGCCATTGTCAACAAAATGCGAAAACTTGCATAGAAAACTGTTGTCGAAGGTTCAGAACTTGTAGCTGTAAACGTTTGTGTGATTAGGAGAAACCTAAAACATCCGACTTTTGAAAGGCAAAGGTTTTGAGATTACTAGGCCCTAAATTAAAAAATAGCGAAATGTAAGAGAAAATTACCTGTCTTTCCAGGAGCTTTTAATTCAAAAGAGTTGAGGCATTGGAAAATGAATTAATCCATAAAACATCGAAATCATTAATCCAATAACGGTTGAGCATTCTCTATTTTATCATCTTTTTCATTTTCTGGACGAGGACACAGGCACAGGTAATTATTTACAAAGATTATTTACATATTTCTTTTCACGTGCTCTAATTCTAATATTCCAGACTTCTTGACATGGAATACAATCCCCTTTCGCTTCGTTCTTACACACACTTCACTAACAAACTTAAACTTACTTTTGTTTCTGTGGGATCATGGGTGTTTTTCCTGACGTCATCAAGGCGCGCGTGCGCATAAAAGTTGCATCATATTATGGTTAAGCGAGGAATTCCAACACAAGGTCTGACAATGCGTCAGCTTCCAGTTGTCAAATATTTTACAAAAATGTTCCCCCAATTCCCATACAGCTTATTCCCCCGATCTGGCACTATGTGATTTTCTTTAATATGAAGTATTTCAATAAGGTGTGACATTTACTGAGTTACGGAGAAATACAGTGAGTAGCAAATTGCAGGAGCCTATAATTTGACTTTACATCATTGTTTAAGCGACGTCAAAAATGTATACTTACACAGGCGGAGGCATTTCTAACTTGGCAGCTGCCTAAGGCCGTTGGATAAAGGGATGATCACTGATATATCAGTTATAAATATAATTTGCTTATACCTTAATAAATAAATTTGTAAAAGGTATAAATTTTATGAATTCATTATATTATATTAGATTATTATTAATTCTCAAATATAATTGAGCATTCACATTGTTTTTACGGTATAAACATTAAGAGTCGACTGAAATGCAATTATAACACAATTATGAATGTATGCATTCTTGAGTCGTTGTAAATTAATAAATAAATAAAAACATTCTACAGATTCACAAAATTAACAAAAAAAAATCTAAAAATCTAAATAAATAAAATCAAAAAAATAAATCAGCGTGTTGATTAAATTAAAAATATATACTAAAATGTGGATTAAATTAAATTAATAGGACTAATTGAATTGATCAACTTATTAAAAAAAGTTACCTCTTAGCCACGAGAGTTCGGGGTAACATCAAATAAATAGTATCTGTGTGTATTCTTCCACAGTAATACAAATACTGGAACTTTTTGAAAGCGATAGTGCTTTTTTACTTTCCCTTATACGTAGTATGGAGAAAGTATAGTAATCGTCAAAAATTTCGAATTCGAGATTTTGACGAATTTCCATGTTTTAAACCTCGCTGAGTTAGAAAAATATATTTTTGTGAAAGGTCCGTCCGTCTGTTTGTCTGTGACAAAGATCACTCAAGAAATGTTTGAACGAGACGGTTGAAATTTGGCATGCATTTTTTACACCAAATTTTGAGCAAAGTCTATTCAGAGAAAGTTTGTATGTCCGGCTATTCGATTATAAGTTTACACGATAACTACAAAACGAAGAGAGCTAGATAGATAAGATTTGATGCACAGATTTAACATCTATAATGCAGATACCTGTCCAATTTTGGGCCAAATCCAACAACGTATTTATTGTCTGTCGATCTGTATTTTCAAAAACATGTAAACACGATCATTCGAAAATGCAGTGACTTAAATATATCAAATTTGGCATAGAAATTTGTGAAAAACAAGTGCACTTTTGAGTCAAATTTTTGTTTCAATCCATTGAGAAAAACGTGTTTAAAACATAAATTCGATTTTCGGATACTATTAATCACTTCCTAGGGATTATTCTCGAAAACACTTGCCAAGGATAAAGCGACAGTGTAGTAAAATTGCTAATTTCACACCAAAAGTTAATATTTCGTAGCTTTTAAATAAACCAAAGCGTTTTCTGGCATGACAGGTTTATTAGAGAGTATGCGAGAAAGTTTTGGGAAGACTATTTTAGCTCGTTTATATAAAAGAAATGAAACCGAAATAACGCATATGCGTGATTTTATACTAGATTATTTAAGCTTTATCATATGGCCATAATTGTATTTAGTCATAACTTTTGTTTTACACATATGGATTAGATCATTAATTAATTTATAATCTAAACAAATACTCGACTGAGTGCGAGTTTTAATTCAACGATGTGAAAAACTCTACAGTTTAAAACATTTACAAATGGGAAACAGTAAACTTAATTCAAATTTCTAGAAAGAAAAGAAAAGAAAAGACGAAAGCTAAATTGATCGCAGCAGGACCTTAGCTGATTTTGGACGACTGCCAGATCCATTTCTGTGGAGTAAAGAACTATTATTTATAACAATGACAAATGGAAAAATACCATAACATCTAAATGAAATCCTAAACAATTCCGAAATGATGAATGCTTTCCTTTCTACAAATAATGCATGGAAATGAGCTGAGCATGCATATTGCAAAAATTACCCAAAGAACCACTAAAATTATACCATCGTTTCTAATTCATCACAGTTCAATTCCAGTGTTTAATAAGCATCACAAAATTCCATTTGTATTTCGAGGATATTCTGTATGTTAATGAAGGAATGAAAACTACTGTTTATACGAAAGAGCAGAATTATCAATGGAAATATTTTGCAGTTCCTAAGATAATATTTACATCTTTGTTTGTAGAAATATTACACAAATATCATGGAAAATTTAATTGTCTGGAAGAATTCTGGACAACAGAAATAATGTTCTGTTTAGAAAATGGTAAATTGCAAAATAGAATAAAATCAAAGCCCAAGTCTTGTTGTCATGCAATTTTGTTAGCAGAAAATATACCGGTATCCACTTTGATAGTGATCCAACGGCTAGTTTTTAAACTGTTAGACGTATAAATGTGTTCTCAGTTGGAAAAAATGCTCCACATAAAGCAAAGTGATATATTTTGTGTTGCTTGAATTAAAAAAATGTAATGCTTACAAATTTAAGTTGTTTAATCTTTAAAAAGTTCTCTGGCCCTTTCTTTAATCAATACTAAATGTGAATACGTGTGTATGTGCGTGTGTGTGCCGAATTTCATTTGCCAAATTTATTACTTTGAGTTACATGATATGGAAGTATAGATGACAGACATCCCCTGACGAATGTGTATTCGAACAGTCAGACAGACTTTCTTCGAATGCATTTTTTTTTAAAATTTGATAGAAATTTACAAATTTCGCAGATACACCACATACCAAATTTCGTTTTTCTTGCACAAAGAATTTATGAATTATTATGTTTACGATAAACAGTCAGATATAAGTCCAGTATTAAGTTTTTCTGACTCAGGGTGGTCTGAAACTTGGAGATTTGTCAAACTCTCGAATTCGAATTTTATGACGATTATAATCCATTCTTTGTTTAGTTCATACGCAAGAAAGTATTTTTAAGAAAGTAAAATTAACGAGTAAAGAAATACAGTAAATAATACTCCCATATTTATTGGAAATAACCCTTTTAAACCGACAAAAATCATTGGATGGAAGATGCAACAGAATAAATTCATTATATAACAAATGTATAATTCGGATATCTTTCGTCTTACATAGAAATATGTTGTGTCACAAACTGACTATTCCGAACCGCCAGAAAGCACACGGAAAAACTTGAATTACCGGCCTCTGCAACAGCAACACTGGAGGACACTGTGGTTCAGTCCTAAAGGCCATCACCGGTAACGGTACAACCCTTCTCTCGTCCCGTCATCAATGGGAGGAAACCAGACACTTACTTTTTCGTGTACCCACAAGTGTAGCGAGAACCAACTACCATGCCGAAAGCTTCTCATCCTCAATTACGAGGTCTCCCCCCCTCCCCGTGGGACCGAAGAAAATTAAAAAATTTGACAATTAAAATACAAGACAATTTAAAATGTTGACTGTTTGCCACGCTTTGAACCAGCGGGGAAGTTCTTTCTTCGATTTTTCCACACACTCAAACAACATATACTTTCTTTTTGGTTCAATTATAAGTCTGCATAATACAAGAGTTGAAGTAGAAAGTGAGAACCCTCGATATTTACCGATCAATAGATTGCGGTAAAGTCCGCAAGGGGGAGTATTTCTCCGTCGATTTCATGTGTAGTGACATAATAATGTGAATTTCGGACGTCCTTCTTTTGACTGATTAAAAACAATTTTTAATTTAAAACTACATTTTGGCTACTCTACCATCTATGCATCTGAGTAAGTCAAGATCCAAATTAGATCGCAATATCCTATTCGTAATTTGATTTATTTTAGCTCTTGCGATTTCTAGTTGTCATGTTCAAATACACGCATATGTACAGATAGACAAATGGTTATCCCGCAATAGATTTCTACATTTCTAATGATAATATTGTGCTAAATTCCATCTATATAGCTCTTTGTAATTTTTAGCTATCTTCTTCACATGCATGCGAACAAACAGACTTCCTTTATACGCATTTTATCAAAATTGGATAGAACTCAACAATCTGGTGCAATCCACAAATTTTATCAACCATCATTCCTCTAATTCAATGTATTTTTAAAATATCATGTTGACAAATATAATTCTAAAAATGTGTTTTTCAGACTCAGGACATCTGGCACATGGAAATTTATCAAAATTTCGAAGTCTAATCCTTTGATAATTGTTATACTTGTCTTCATATAAAAGAATAAAAAGTGAACCGGATTTTCATTTTAAGCAAAAGGCTTTTATGAAACTCCAAAATAATTGGATTTAAAGAAAGGTAAATAAATGTTTAATATAATTTTAAATGAAATATAATTTAAACACGAAATAAATGCTACTTTTAACTTTAAAAATGTATATTGACCTGATATCTTGAAATAGCCAAGACAATTAAGTTTTCAAATGCTATTTCTGTTAATGAAATTGCTCTGAATTGAAAAAGTGCTACACTTTAATAAAATGTCGTCCCATTTAATATTCGTCACTAAATAACTCATTTAAAAAGGATTACATTTAAAACTTTAGATTTAAAATTAAAAATTAAATTTTTAGTAATTTTATATTAATACTTTTACTACATATAAGAAATTTCTTAATATAAGCAATGTGAATGAATCAAGATGCAGAAACCAGTAGGAGTGGTCTCCTCGAAACTTTCCCGCATACTCTCTAATAAACATGTTATTCTCTCTCATTTCACATAAAATTATAAATCTTAAGCAAAACTGTAAACACTACGGGTGGGGCAGGATAGCCTGGTTGGTTGGACGTTGGGTTCGCGTCCTTTGGGTTGAGAGTTCGAACCCCACTGACCGAAGCCTCTTCGTGTGTGCAGTGGCTGGCGCATGTATAAATCCGTCGTGATCACAAAACCCTCCATGTCGAGAGTAATGCCACTGGAGTTACTGCTACCGGGATGATCGTTCTCTAATTCAGGTCTAAATTAGAATCTGTAGATGAGTGAACGAAATGCATGAATGAAGTCCGCCCTGCAGGGTTGTGACGTGTGTGTAGCTAATTAGTACTCTTGGCCTAGATGGCGCTACTGCAAAACGAGAGACACAAAGATTTCGGCTTAAATTCGCGAACTTAGACAGTGGGCTTGTCTCTGACAAGTGTCATCAGAAACAACAGCAAACTGAATATGTGTTTTGGACATTCATTTTTCGAACAATTGGAACCAAATTTTGACACAGAACCACAAACGTATTCATAAGGTCACTTGCCATTTTTGTTTTATTTAAATCATTGTTATTTTCTGAATAACCGGATTTACATGAATGCAGAAGTGTAGATCAATAGACGCTCAACTTTCTGATACATTTGGTTCAATATTTGATGAGGATCTATGTATATTTATAAGGATTTAGGTAATCAAACTCTATACCAGATTTCATTTATCTAAATTGTTGCGTTTACATGTATGTGAAAATATGGTCAATGATGGACAGATGGTCAATTTCTTGACGAATTTGGATCCAAATATATATTTTAAGGATATGGATATATATTTTAAGCGTTAAATCTGGGAACAAAATTTTATCCATCTAGTTTTTTTATGTTTCATAATTATCATGCTCATAGCATGCAGACGGACATAGCATAGACATAAACTTTCTGGGAATGAAATTATTTAAAATTTGATCGAAATCTACAAATTTGGTTTAAGACCATACATCTGTCTAAGATTTCAAAATGTATTTATTTATTGTTGTTTCTCATGGCATTTATCATATACAAGCCTACTGACTTTGGAAGTCAGTGATTTTAAGCCAAGGGTGCATCGCTTGTTTTTTCAGTAGCGCCATCTAGGCCAAGAGTATGAATTAGCTACACACACGTCACAGCCCTTTTTACGGGGCGCACTTCATTCATGCATTTCATCCACTGATCGTAATTTAGACCTGAATCAGAGAACGATCACCCCTGAACCAGTATCCCCAGTGGTATTACTCTCGGAGAACTTCGTGACCACGACAAATTTATAGATGCGCCAGCCACCACACACACACATGGAGAATTTTCTGCCTGCAAGGTTCGAACTCGCAATCCAAGGGGCGCGAATCCAACGCCCTACTGTTCGTCAACGGATTCTGATTCAACACATTTCGACAACTTCATCTTATTAAGGGGTGAGACGCGGAACGATGAGTGCATTTCTGGTATTCCCTTTGACCTTGGATTTTCCCTATTACATACTAGTAAATGTAAACATCTCCTCCTTTCATCTTTGATTTCACCCCTATTTTGAAGAATTAAACCCATAGTAACGCATACGCAAAAATGCGGAGGGTTTAATAATCCGTTGTTGAACTATACCAACCAGGCTATCTCGGCTCTTTATTTATTTATTTGTCATTTATCGTATTCACAGACGAACACAACTTCAAAAGATATGTCCTTCGGACTCCGGGAGGCCTGAAACGTGAAAATTCCTCAAAATCATAATTTCGAATATTTTAGTACTTTCTGTTTGTATACTTCATATCCTAGAAAGTAAAATATAATGTTTGCTATTATTTGACTTCTTCGGCATTTTACTCATTTTCCCTAATTAATCACTATATTGATTCTGATAATTTTAATCTAACTTTTGGATTTTTGTATAAGATTCCTTTCTGCATTCCCTTTATCATTGTTCGACTTTGAAGCTCAGAAAATCTGGTGATTTAATTAAAACTAATTTGGAAAATTAGGTCACAAACACTTTAAAGCTGAGAAGTGCTGATACAAATACTCATTTTAGTGCATATTTTATTTTATTCAGTAATAACAAATGTCCTCTTCAGCAAAGAGATATGTCCTTGATTCTGACAACAATCATCTGAATCCTTCACGTGCAATCCTTCGACCTACATAAAGAGATCACAAGCCAAACAAAAATATCTTGCTAATTTAAGCCCCTTCTGTTGAGAATGATAAATGAATCTCGGCATTCTACAAACTTGAACGTGTTGAGAATCTCGTTAACTTAAGGCTTAATGGTGGACACGCCTGGATTTTACATTTTGACTGAGAGCCAAATGAAAGAGAGCAGTTAAAAGTCGATTAGACTAGTTATTGTTGATTTGAGGGGCATCATTAACTAGGCTCTGTGGGTGGTCAGGTCTATTAAGAATCTAAACACGGCGAGTGACCGTATTTAACACAAATTTAAAATATTAGAAATCAAAAGTAGCTATTTCAGAGATTGATTTAATATGGAAACAGAATAAAAAACAAATAATTTTACTTGAGTAGCAAATGATTTACTTGTAATAAACTGGCTAAACAAAAGCAGGCTATGACGCACAGTTGATTTGCCAGGCCTTTAAAGAAATTTCGTGCAAAAAATTAATTTATTGCCTTTAGCTATTTATTACATTTAATTATATGAGGAATAAATGAAAACGGATTATATAATAATAAAATTAATTTATATAAATAATTAAATTGTTTCTATAAATTTAACATTTAAATTATATAAATCAGGGAGAGTGATCACCTTGAAACTTTCTTGCACATTCCCTATGAAAAAGTGTTATCTCCCTTCCACAGCATAAAAGCTGCGGGCCTTGAGTAAAAGCATGAACGTTCAGATTTTTATTTTCAGTTTAGTTTAATTATATTAACGTCAGGTTTTAATTGCAATTTTGAACCGCAGTCAGATGGCGAAAATGGCAATAATGAGCTGGCATCCCCCTCTAAATACTTCCACAAAGTCCCGACGGATTTAACGTACACCGGGCCCGCTTACACGACGGTTCTTCGGTGGAATCGGGTCTCAAACCTAAAACCCTCCGGTTCAGAAAGCCGAGAATTTACCACCAAGCCATCGCGTCCCTTTTTATTTTCAGAGTTCCGCACATGAGCAATTTGTATTCCATAGTATAATGAAGAAAACTGAATATGAAATTTGACATCTTTTTTCCGACCAACTGAAATCAAATTTGATCCAGAATTATAATTTTAGTAAAAAGATCACGTATAAAAATTTGTTTTTCTAAATCATTAGGGTTTTGAACTATCATGTTTAGATACAGGCGAATGCGCAGACCAACATATGGTCGAAACATTGACGGACTTTATTTAAAAAGAAATTTCTTCCGGATCTATATTTTAGGTGCTAAAACTGTTTGCCAAATTTTATCTATCTAACTCTTTACGTTTTATAATTATTGTGGTCATTGGGATTTAGATAGACAGGCACACTTACTTGGAATGGGTTTCGTTCGAAATTTGATAGATATCTGCAAATCATGTGCTAATGCCACGTAACAAATTTAATATGTACCTAGCTGAAAACATTTTATTGTATTCACAGTCATAATTTCTAAAATGTATTTTTCGAACTCAGAGGAGTCTAAAATGTGGAGATCATCCAAATAATATTAAAGTCGGATTTTTTTTTTACAATTGCACTACTTTCTCTTTGTATACGAGGAAATAATAATATCTAATATATAAAAAAATAAAGTTATTACAGTATAAACATATAAAATAAATATAAATTGATTTGCAAATAATACTCTTGTTTCATTCCTTCACAAGTATTATGGCAAAAATCGATGATAATAACATCATAATTTAATAATATCATCATGTTTGTTTTCTATTTAACTCAAATCTGATGAATAACACATCTAAGATTATATATACTCTTAACCTTTGTTAGATTTAAAATAATTTTTTCTTTATCTTCAATCTTATAGTGAGATTCAAAGTAGCCCTCTTTGCTTGTTAAACCTAAAATGGCCAAAATTCACGAGATTTTATTAAAATATATGCATATTCGGATTAAAACAAAACAAAAAGAGTATTTTTCTTTTAAAAAAAATCAGTCAGTAGCTCGTGGTTTTGCTCCGTACCACTGTTCCAACTTCCCTTCTCGTGCCCGTCATGACAGTGGCAGGCCGTAATGGATGATGATCGGCTTTGCGACGCCATCTGGAGTTTCAAAAACTTTCACATAAACTGCTTCCAAATTCTTTAATATTTTTAAATAAAATGTTCAAAAACTTATTTTTGATATCAGCATTTAATTAAAATTCGCTTTCTAACTAGTTTAGGTTAATTTCATTTAACTTCCCATTGTTAAATTATTTTATTATAGCAAGATAAAAAAATCCGAGAAACCTATGAAAAATTTCAGATTGTATTTCCTATGCATTGGCGGATTTAAGGATTTTGCGACCCTCTATCAATTAACATGTTAAGAATTTATTGTAATTTTTTTACTTTAGTAGTTTTGTAAAAAATGTATATGTTTTTATTTACTTTTTAAAATATGCACATTATGGGAAAAATGATAAAGGCAATAAATTCTTCTAAGATAATAATCTTATTCACAAATAAAGACATTTATTTGTTTGAATGAGGGGGATTTAGGGATTTTTAGCTACAAAGGCTGTCATCCCAAAGACATTTAGTTATTATAATAAAATATAAGTAAATAATTCTTCAAACAAAAATGATATTAAAAATTATTACTTGACAAGACATGGTAAACGAATTATAACGAACATAATTAATTAAATGAATAATTAATGATCCAATATATTAGGGATAGTAGTTAATCATATTTATATAATCCTTAATAGCTGAAATATTATTACCAATATGTAATACAGCTTCCCTTGTGACGGATTGGGATGTGCGAGGATAGAACCTGGAACATTGTTAACTGGCTTATAAGCTATTCACTACACCCTCAACAGTTAATTTCATAGTAAGGAAGAGATATTTACAGACATTCTCAATGTATATATTCCAAATAAATGTATAGTCAGTGATACGCAGTACTATCGACAAGCTTGTCTCCTTTGGCGACTGATATGAAAATTCTCGAAAATACAAGAATTAGGACGATATCTCTATTAGAAGCCGAGAATTTTTCAAAGTTCGATGGAAAATCCCACACCGTATTTGATAAAATATTTAAGTTATTGCGTTTTTGAGTTATCGTGTTTTTACACGTTCCTGAAAGTACCCCACAGACAATCAACCCCTTATTGGATTTAGTTCAAAATTTGATAAGTCTCTGCATTATAAATGTCAATTGTGTACACAGAGTTTTATTCATCTTGCCGTCTTCGTTTTTTGTTATCATGTTAACTTGTATTCCAATAGCCGAAAGGACAGATTTTTTTCTAATGTATTATGCTCAAAATTTGATACAAATGTGATGTAAAGGTCGTATACTGAATTTCATCCATCTAGTTCAATACATTTTTGAGCTTCTTTGTCACAGATAAACATTTTCTAGAAAACCTTTGAAAACTCTCAGGGAGGTTTAAAACGTGGAGATTCAAAAACTCGAATTCGAATTTTATGATGATTATATATATTCTCTCCATAATTCGTATACGAGAAAATAAATAAATAAAATTAATAATCAATCGAAAACGGATGAAATCTTATGTAAATTAATATTGTATGCCAACTGATGAATTATCTAAATAAGCAATTCAAAGCAAAATTGTGACTCTTGATAATCTGTTCAGTACGAATTTGAAGGTGTATCACGGATATTGAATTCTGCAACAGATAGGAACGCCGAGACAACCGGGCGCACAGAAAAACAATTTATATTGTACTCCTTCAAGTTAGTTTTAAAATTAGCTGGATGAAGAAAGCTGTACGTTATTTATTACAGGATAATTTCCTTCGGCTATTTGCAAGCCAACATAACATCTGTTCATTCGCACATTTTAAGAACTTCTTAGCCCTTTCACAGGATTGCATTGTAGGATATTTATTTGCAACATCTTACCCTGAATGAAAGCCCTATCCTTCAGACAAAGTCATGCTGTACTTAAGAGGCACGAGACTCATTTGGAAACAATAACAGTTTGTTTCCAATAGGATACACCATGATGGCTTCCCATAAAATTGCAACGCCCACGGACCCACTTTCTTTCGACATTTTACTTTCTCATATACCTAATATAAAAAAAGTACAGAAATCGTCAAAAAATTTGAATTCGGCGAATCTCCACGTTTCAGACCTCTATGAGTTCGAAAAACACATTTTTGGAAAATGTCCGTCTGTCAGACAACGATAACTTAAAAACGATTTAAGCTGGAAATTGGTATACCATCTTTGCTCCAAATTTGCAGATATATATCAAAATTTGAGTAAAATCTGTTCAGAGGATATCGAGTGTTAGTTTACACGATAATTACAAAATGAAGAGAGCTAGATAGATAAAATTCGGCACATAGATTTAAACATCTATTGTGTAGACACCTGTTAAATTTTGAGCCAAATCCAACTAAGAGTTGACTGTCTGTCGGTGTATAGTTTTAGAAATAAGTAAATGCGATAGTTCGAAAACACAAAGACTTAAATATATTAAATTTGTTATGAGAATTTGTAACTACAAGTGCAGCTTTTTGTCAAATTTTTGTTTCAATAGGTTGAGAAAAACATGTGTAAAACACAGATTTAATTTTGGGATATTATTAACGCATGCTAGAAATTAATTGCCAAAGAACTCACCAAGTATCAGACGATAGATTCAGTACAAATGCTAACTCCACGCCAAAAGAAAATATTTTTAACTATTGAAAGTCGGTGTCCTATAAGGTATTTTTTGACATGACAAATTTAATTAAAGCTTGCAAGAAAATTTTTAGGAGACCACTCCGGCTGATTTACATTTGGAATGAATAATCGATAGGAGAAATTTTACTAATAAAACAAATTATTCTAAAATGTTCACATCAGTATCGTCATATATTCTATTTACAGGTAGTAAAATTATCACCAAAACAGATGAGGTAAAGTGAAGGAGACTCTTTAAAAATTTTATGATGCAAGAATCGGAGTAAGATTATCAGGAAACTGCAATAAAAGTTCCAAAATATTCTTTAGTTATTGATGATAATTTATGAAACATGATCAAAATTTTTGTGTTTTCTAATAATAGTGCAAAGATGAAATTCAAGGAAACCACAATGAATACGCATCCATTAAAGTCACTACTAATGAATATTATTTTAATAATACCTATCTTATTTTCAGTCAGAATAAATACTAAATAATGGGAAAATAATAATAATAAAAACATTCATTATATCTCCAACGACTGTTTAATAATCTTAACTTGATACCAAATTGAAGATTCAGTTATTATCCTAAAAAAAAAAAAAAACAGTTCTCACATTGTCATGTTTTATTCACACTGATGGGCAAAAAAAAAAAAAAAAAAAACCATGAACAAAGGTAGTAACGATATTATAACTGATACAAGACTTGCGGAATGCAGACCATCAGACATCCCTGTGAAGCAGATAAACAAAAGCCGGAACCGCTGCAACAAGAGGGAGAGACTATTAAAGCACTGAAAGACCCAAAAACCATCTATCACTGAACATAGAGCCATTACATATTTGGCAAATGTTTGCTGATGACTAGAATAATGTGTGGAAAAACTGTCCTCCAATCTGATATCAAATGAAGCTCTATTTGTCCGCCTCGTTTAATGTAGCCGATCAATATCGATTTCGCAAAGCACTTTTCATTTTCCGAGGGAGAGAGTTATTTTTGAAGCCAATCATTACACGTTCCATATTTGAAATCGACCATTAATCTTCTTTGCGGGTCTGATCGAAATCGCGAGCGACGCCTGAATACGCCACAATTAAGCGGGATGTGTTTTAATCTTCGTGATAAATCTCGCTTATCGCATTTTGAAAAGAAAAAAAAAAGCCTCGGATATTGGTTACACTATTTATATCAAGACGGTTTTTCTTAACGTGATTATGAGGGTTCTGACCATTCAATTATTGTTCCCAGAGCAGATAGTTCCATCAGAAAGATGGGCGAAATGATTTACAATGGAGCCGCGATTAGTCGAGCTGAAATGCACTCAAGACGATTTGAATAATACGAAAAATCGAGAAAAAAATTACATTTGGGGTGAATAAATACATATAAAATGTATTACGAATGAATAATCGAGGAAGATGCAAAACACCCACATTACTTTTTTACTTATACAATAGGATTCGAAATAAATTCGATTGAGTAGCTTTCATAATAAATTCTAGTATTTTTTTTTTTCTAAACAAAGTTTAATATTTTTTTGTTATTATTTAAGGTATGTGCCTGCCTACGGAGACAGATTTTTGAAAAATCCTCTAATCAGCTATTTCAGTTCATTTTCTGGATAAGTGTGATTGCAAATAATGAAAAATAATGATCAGGGAATTCTGTGCCAATTGAGATTCTGTAAAATGTGTTTTGGGTAAAAAAATATTGAAAATTGCAGCAAAAAGCAAAACACTTTATAAAAAATTCTGTTGCACATATTCCAATTATTTTTATACACAACATACTCACAGCTATGGTGAAGGGAAAGAACAGGAATCTAAGAAATATGTGCATTTTCAAAAACGTTATAGCTAATCGAGTATTTCTGTATAAGAAATTTCACAAAATTTGTTGTTGAAAATTATATTAGGCAGCTAGCTCTAAAACAAAAACTACTAAATTCAAAGTTATATCCCTAGTTAATTGACTTTGGAACACTTAAGGTAATATATGTGCAAATTTCAAGGTAATATATTAATAAGTTTTTAAGATATTATGCTTCGCGAATAAATTTTTTTTAATGAAATCCAAGTTTTTCAAAAAGTATATTGAAAGCTTTCATTTGTCTTGTACTAAAAATGCTTTGCAAGCATAAAAAATGTTCAAAAACAGATGTAATTTCCAATCTTTTCGATATAAAAACTATTCAAAACGTATTCTAATACGCGTGGCCTGCTGATACAACATATTATAAAATAAATTATAATTCAGAGAGGCGTGTATTCGATAAAAAGTTGAAAAACATCAGTTTCTTTTTCAGCTACAGTGGTTTATAAAAAAATTACCTAACCCGATTTCTATTTATCGTAGAATTAAAACAAACACAGATTTGGAAAACCAAATAAATGGCTTTTAAAATAAAACAATAAAAAAAATTTGCGAATTTTGACCCAAAACTGCCTTTTACACGTAGACAGATACCTTAAGATGAAACTTACTTTAACTAATATATTATTTATTATATATTATTTATATAAAATCATATAAGATTCCCTTGCCTAAATCGACAAGTGGTAAAAAAAAATCCCTACCAAAATCTTATAATAAAATCACCGAAGGGAAATATTTCTGCCACTTTGTTCTTGTTTCGCGATGTAAACAGATGTCATTTTATTATCTCTTCTCCCTTGTATAAATTATAATTACTGTGGTGAAATAAATTGAAATTAAAATTTCAAAAGTTTCTTCTTTTCGGCCACGCATCTACAAAATTATGTTTATATATACGTGTGTGAGTTACGGTAAATTTATTAAACTGATGATATCCATAATCATCAATAAGGTGATTATGCATAATTATTTCTGGTTATTCATAATTATCAATAAAATTATTATGCATAATTATCTGATTATTCATAATTATCAATAAAATGATTATGCATAATTATCTCTGATTATTCATAATTATCAATAAGGTGATTACGAATTATCACCAGATTAATCACATGTACCTTAACATATATATTTTTCTGGTAGAAAAAGAAATAAAATGTAGAAATTCGTCAAACTTTCTAGGTTAAATTTATTGCGGACTGCAACATTTTGTTTATCCTTTTGTATATTTTACATGCTACAAAATAATATAAAGAGTAGTTCTTAAATTAATTTTGCTCCCTTTGAAAATACGTGCAAGGCATTTGCCTTACTTAATCCAGTTCTAGTAATATCACTGAATTAAGCTGAGTTCTGCAGCACTCTAGTGCTCCCAAGTGTGTGCAATGAGTTAAAAGACGTCACTAATTGTACCATTTTAATAAACGTACAATTTCCCCCGATTTTTGTTAATTAAAAAAAATTGGATTTATTTCCAATAATTGATATTTCCATGCATCTATCAACTGTCGAAATTTGTGGAAACTATCGAAAATTCAATCATGATATCTTCATAAGAACCAAAATGATTAAGATGCATAAATAGAATTTTTTGCAAATAATTTCCTTAAGAAAATTGCGCAGTAAATTCAGGGACGAAAATTTTATTTTTAAATGTTCTTAAACTGCTACTAATAATAAAGGGAAACGCGAGTGTTGGCGCTATACAAGCCAAGGAGTTCAGTTAAAAATGATCGAACCTGACACATACACATTTTGGACAATAAGAATATAAATCTGAATTTTTGTAAAATTAAGCGAATTTATTTTAAATGCACTTAAAATAAATTCGCTTGATTAAAAGTTTATTAACCGGGTATAATTAAAAGTTTTTAATAATATTCACTAATTAAATTAAAAACTTATTATATTAATTAAATTTTAATTAAAAGTTAAGCGAAATTTTAAAGTTTTTCCACAATAACTTCCGAAAATATTACAACAAAAAATTTTTTTATCATATCTTTAAACAAAATAATCGAAACCAAATATTTTGCCATAAAATTATTTTTCATATTTTTTTTAATATCGTAAGCGTATTTTACAACAGTTTCTTTTATTGAAGTGAAATGCAAATTGTTTTCATTATACCTACTAACATTTCATCTCGATTTTTTTTCCATTGTTGATGATTAAAATATAAAAATTCATTTTATTTTGTCATGTTGTTTATGTTTCAGTATAAATGTATATCTTTAATAAATTTTTTAAATTGTATGGTACTTAGAACAAAAGTTTAATTTCAGGAGTAAGCAACGATGAATTATGCTTAATGTTAGAACATTTTGAAACACTTCGATAGTATTGTTCTTTTAACATGATGTTCTGTTTGCTTCACAGCAGCACACTAAATTCTTTTTAAAAAAATTTAATCAGAGGAATTATTACAGAATAATGTTCTAATATATTACGTAAATCATGAAATATTTCAGCAAAATATATGAACTTCAGAAATTGATGATTCTTCTTTCTGTTCTTGTATATTTCTTTAAGAACGGCTTCGATTTAGCAAGAAGGTTATTGAATTCATTGAAGTTTGTACAATAAAAAGTGATTAAATCGCAACCTCAGATGACAGAAAATTAAGGAGGCGTATAATAGAATGAATTTTTAAAATTGTGCTATCAAAATTAGGTTTAAAAATAACTTACTGAGGAAGTCATTAATAATATTTTAAGTTTAAATGAAATTTTACATTATCAATAATTTTAGCGAATCAGCTGGTCGCCAAAGCCGGCAGTCACTAATAAAGTATTGGTGACACTAAGTTAGTAAGAAAAAAAAATCACTGAAACTTTTGGAAATGAATGTCACCTGATAAATAAATAATGCATATAAAAAACATGATAAACTTAATTATGTCGCATATAAAATGAATGCCGCTGAATAGAGACGTAACTTCGGCAGAGAAAAAATTCAGTACTATTCATCAAATGAATAAAATATATACTATGCGTGTTATTTTGCATACCAGACATTTTGATGCAATTGATTGAATAGAATAATGTAATTATTAGACATTTTTGTAAAAAAAAAAAGAAAAGAAAAGAAAAGAAAAAAAGACCTGCATAATTGCAATGAATGTCAAAAAACTTTTGTGCTAGAAGGAAAAAAAAAAAGAAAAATAATGTAGCTTTTCTAAAAATTTTTTGGAGTAAATCTCAATAGAATCCAGTCATTTGATGATCAGCCCTTATGTTTTTTCTTTCAGAGGTTTAATCTATGAGTCGCATGCTCAATATAATTCAGGTAAATGTGCCGAATATTACTTATTTGATTACAGATATAATATAAAAAGTTATTGTAGAAAGCAAATTTTTTTTCCATTAAGGTAGCAATAATGATTCAAGTAAAAAATGTTGTCATGACGATATCTACTTTTTAAATAAAGGGCAATGGTTAATAATAAAAATATCACTAAAAGCTACAAACAGAGTTGTTTTGGAAAATTTTAGATGTCACTTCAATGGAAATTTTATGAAACATTGCAACCACTGAGCAGTGAATAGCACATTTATGCAAATATTGCTAGCAGTTGAAATTTTACAAATCACGACCAAAATATTGAGATAACAATGATATTGCAATACATTTCAGAAACGGTGTTGAAAAATTAGAAAAACTAAAAAAATTACTTCCACTTCATAAAAAAAGACATATTGTGAGAGATGGTTTAGAAGAAAATATTATTGCCATAAAAAATAACTTGCTGATTTCCCAAGAGGCTAAATATATGATATGATTAACAATTTGAAAGAAATGCTGTAATCTTTATATAAGGATTTAACAATAAATCAAGATCCTGATCATTAGGGTTGCAATATAAATCTTGGCCACCATAAAATACAAAGCTTAACTCTGTGAATAAATATATGGGAAATGCTGGAAATAACTGTTCTGTTTAAAAGTTTTTGTGCTTTGTTTATCCAGTGCTGGTATTTTCTGATCTTAGATGCACTCCAAAACCTTTTAAATTCTATTTGTAATCACTATGCACTGCATAGTGGATTAAAGAGATCATAATCAAATATTGAACTTACGTTTTTACTTCATAGACAAGAATCTGTATCTCCTAGTCCAAGGATTTGAGCTTTTAAAATTTTGTACATATAAATAAGAATAAAAATACCATTTACCCTCATAAAAACATTTTCTGATTAAAATCCACAATTGTATCCGAAATGCAATGTTTATGATTAATGAATAAAATATATAACAATTAATTATTCAATAGTCTGAAGTTGCAACGAATTATATTATTACGAATCTGTAATATTACTTTTCAGCACAGTAAGAAGATTCCTGGTAAGAGTTATATTTTAATAGATATCTCTAATCTACCCAATGCGAAGTCAATGACCTCCGGTCAAGACAACCATTTGACGACAAAATTTCTGAAACTACTGGAATTTTGGGAATATATCAATTAGGAGCGAAGATATAGATTTCTAAACGCATCTTTGCCCTATCACGAAAACTATAAAAATTGGTGAGACAGAGTTGAAAGCAGTCAGTAGTGTGTCTGCAATTGATTTCAGCTTAAACAAGTAGTCAGTTTAGAACAGTAGGCGATGATTCGACAGATGTAAGTAGTTGAGCGAAGTATCTCTCCTGTGTGTTCTCCCAGAGCGATTCGTCTTGTTACGGTGATTTTTTACCGATTTGCTAGCATGTTATTCTTTATTACGATTGTTGTTCTTGTGTACACTTCAACTGTGTATTTTGTTACTTGTGTTTCGTGAAGAACAAAGCATAATTATTTGTCATTGGAAATGCTGGATTTTTTTTTATCATGCAGCAAACGAACAGATTTTGGAGAGATTTCAATAATAATTTGTATAATATCAATAATTTTTTTTAATAAGTGTTAAAAATGGTGTCAATTTACATTCATTAAATCTTAAGTATAAAAATTTTAGTGCCAAAAATAATGTAATGTAAAATAATGTAAATGTGGCAAATGTCTCATAGTTGAAACACTTGCTTTAAAACAATCTAATCTAGGCAGAAATTCGAATTCTGTGAAAAAATCCACATTTTCGTTCCAAGTTATGTACTTAGTTCAAATTAAATTTAAAAAAAAAATCTTTTTTTTAATCAATTGTCCAGAGGGTAAATCGAGTGAAATGAATGAAAAGAGACAGAAACACATTTTTAATGTAAAGACTAGTTAATTCTTTATTTGAAATGTAGCACTTACTGTTGATAACATTAAAATCTATAAATCCATATTACTGTACATTTATCAATAGCACATTCACATAATCCCATTTAATAATTCTAAACCAATAAAAGAAACATATTTAAAAAACAAAACGACATCAAACTATACAATGAAAAATATATTTGTTCAGATCAAAAGAAGAAAAGAAAATGAGACCAAACACATGATGTTTAACACTTATGGTTCAGGTCTAAAAAATGATTTTTAAAAAATTAATTTTATGCATGTAAAACACATATAAAGTGTTTGCAAATACTCTCTAACATTGTTACAAATGTGCAAGGTTGCAATACAAAGGGAAAGTCTTGTAATAGTTTGAACTTTCAAAAGGTCGCTCTATGTATTGCAAGTAATTAACATTGGCAGTTTCAGAAATAATTTGAAAACAAAATTTGTTCAGAAATAACTCGAAATAAAAATGTTATACATAGTAAATATTTAATAAAACTAAAAAAACTATAAAATTTAGTGCAAATGAAAAAAGTAATCATCCATGTCACTGAATTTAAAAAAAAAATCACATGATAAAATATCTCATAATTACACACAAATGAGTAATATCTTTATGTTTCTAAGAAATACTTTGTTATATTCACAATGACTGCAGAAGATGAAAATAGATAAATTGGCATAATGTTAATACATAATCAAAATAAAAAAAATGATTTTATATAAAATTATGATGATGCTTTTTTAAGCTACATTATACCACAGACTATTAGAGGCAGATTTTATTATGACGAAGAACCCAAACTTGCTTTCTGCAGGTTTTTGATTCTCCATATTTTAATAAGCAGATTAATTATAATTACATTGAATCGTATAAAATATTTGAATGAGACAGGTACAGAAGAACACAATTTTCATTAATTGATGAAAGATTTTTCAAAACGTTTGTATAGTTTGGACACAAATTTGTAATAATAAGAATATTTGTAAATTTAAAAAAAAGATAATTGAAAGAAAAAAATAGCATATTAGGAAGATGAGGAAAAATCAGATTAAATTATGGTTTGAAAAAAATATCTTTTTACAAAATTTAGATAATTTAAATAAAATTTGAAATTAAATCTTGATTTTTACAACTATTTACTAATAGAAGTTTCTGAAATTCGCAACAAAATCACTTTTAAAAATCAAATGATAATAAAGTATGGAATTTCAAAGCCACAAATGTTTACTTCTTATAAAATGGAACAATATATATATATATATATATATATAATGCTTTTCTTTCAAATTCAGCAGTTTCTTTTTTAACTCTCAACAAAAAGGGAGAACAAAACCTATTCTATAGCCTATGGTGGAAATGTTTTGAACACTAACTCTAACAACTGGCTCTGTTACCCTTTTATTGAAATAAAAATATTGGTATCAATCAGTTGTCATTCATTTTCACACATCAACATTCTCAAAGTTCATTGTAATACTTATGTTGCTATACTTCAATAGAGGAAGAATCACAGTGATGGATGATGTGCGATTCAAACAAGTTGATAGTAAAATCAGATTATTTTTGTGAGGTTTATTAGGTTACTTTATTTAGCTGCAATTAGGACAGGTTTATTTAGTTACAAGAAGAAATAATAATTTTAATAATAAAGAAATTAGCAAAAAAAAAAGGGATAGTCTAAATTAATGCATATTTATTTAAATAAAAGTAACAAAATTTATGCAGTGAAACTTGGTTTTTTAAAGCTGTTATGACACGTGACTTCAATAAAAATTTCCTAAAATGGTTCAAAAGATTAGTACAGTTGATAATTTTTTAAACTAAAAATAGCAACAACATTTTGTTTTTAATTTTTAAAAAATAATAAATTTAAAAACAATAAGTAATTTTAACTATTTAATTAATAATTATAATTAAATTTTCAAAAAAAATTTAAAATATATTTTAAGAAACAAATAGTATTCAACTGCTTGAATACAACAATTACACAATGAAAATTTAAAGTAAATAAAATTTACATCTAACTAATTCAAAGATTTTTGGTAAATGAGAATTTATTTTTTACTTATGTTTCTTTTAATTAAATACACTGTAAAGAAGTAAGTTCTTCTGAGCCTTATTAATTAAATTACAAACAACATCTTTTTTTAACAGGACAGCAAAATCTTGGATACTGTTCAAAATTGGTTTCAGTCAAACAACTTCTATAAACAGATATTCAAAGTTTGGTAGGAAAAGTGCTTCTGTAATTTTGATTATTATTATTTTTTAAAAATAACTTATACCATTTCATTCTATGACATCTATTCTTTTTTCATTTGATCCACAATTATAAATTCAAATTATTAATGACATTTTAAAATTATGCTTATAGAAATTCAAGGACTGAAGAAAAAATTCTTATTGCCAACGAATTTGAACTTAAAGAAGTAAGTGAAATGAATTTGAATTTAAATTAATACCAAGTCTCACAGCAAAATCAATATGTAAAGCGGAAATTAAACAAATAATTAAATATTTTCTCTGATAGAACATAAAAAAAAAATCAATTTCGAAATTATAAGATTCAAAATTTTAAAAAGGCAAAAATAATTAAAAAAGCATAAATGAAAGAAAAATGTGGATTTTGCACATCTCACTCTATCTAAATAAATTTCCCAAAGTTTTTTTCAACAGAAATTAAATTTGTCTTTAAACTTTTTTAAAACCTCAATGTGCAACTTAATTTAAAATCCAGAGACAATGACTATAAAAATGGCTTTGAGACAAAACAATCCTATTTTATTTTATTAAATTCATAGTTAAACCGTAATTATCCAACAATGACAAAAATAACAAAGATGAATTACAGATTTAAAAATTACTGCCAAAAATGTGAGACTAATAGAAATACTGCAAAATGCAGCAAACTTTCAACAAAATATGCAACCGACTTTGTTTAAAAAGTGGCTCTTCAGGAAAAACTAACATTCTACTTCCTCTATAACTACACCTCCTGTACATGAATGTAACAAACATGTATTCAACTGTAGTTATACAAATTGTGCACTCTAGAAATAGGAATGTAAAAATAGTTAATGTGCTTGGTCAATTGACTACAGTACAGGTTAAGTGCAAACTATAAATAGTGATTTAGAGAGATAAGAGAGAACAAGGGGGGGGGAAGTAGGAACAAAAACTAATTTAAATTCTTCACCTTATATCATCCAGAAAAAATAAAAACACATTTTTATATACAATTCATAACATCAACATACATAGTGTAAAGATATAATGCATGGTACTTATTCCATGGAAATACATGCTTCATAAATAAAACTGATGAAAATACAAATGGCAAATAGTTTCGATGCAAAACATGATAAATTTTGAAAATCATTTGTTTAAAAATATTGACTTTCGATTAAAATGATAGCACCTAATAAAATGTTAAAATCCTATTTTCTATAAAACAGTGCGATGATACAATCTGTAAGAGACAATGTTCTGCTACAAATGTTGCATATCAGTAACTATGGGACACATATAGGTTGCTTAATAATGTCTACCATTTGCATGGATGAATGAATTGAACACTTTGATGAAACATCACATCATAATTCTATGTTCATGATATGAGAGAGGACATATAAGCCCACACACAAGTAAATTGAGAGGGCATTTACAAATATTTACACTACAACATCCTCAAAGAGTGGGTATTCTGGCAAGAGAAAAAAAATTATTTTAAAATATAAATATATTTATTTAAATTATGCAGTTATTTAAGAATGAAGAATTAATTTTTCTAAAAACCTTTCTTAATAAGCTAAGTTAAAAATAAAAATTAAGGTAATTTGAATTCTAATAAATCATTATCACAAATCATATTAAATCTCTTTTTAAAATTTATTTTTCATAAAAATATTAACAATATTACTTTAATTAATACAAACAAAAATCAGTTTAAAGTTGTTTCTATTAGTTCATACTTAATTTATGGATGAAATATTTTGAATGAATGATTCTCCTCTTATAGAAAATTTTATTTTATATTTTGTAGTTTGTCGTATTTTTTTGTATACTCATGAGCAAATAAAAAAAGTCTGCATTATTTACTAAATTTTAGATTTTTTTCTGAATGATCTTCATTTAGTAGTTTGGAAAAAGGATAACCAATCTCACTGATTAACTAAAAAAATTATTTTAATTAAACAATAATCTTATATAAAATGTATAAAAAATCATCCATCCCCCCCAAAAAAAAGAACTTTTAAGCAAGCAGATAGCAGAATAAAACTTTAAAAAAAAGAAAAAAAAAGAAGTTTGTTTATGAAGAATGCTATTAAAACATATGGAATTTTAGAATTTTTTAAAATAAAGCTATTAGTAAATCTTGTAGTAGTAGTAAATTACAAAATATTAACCCCAATGATTAAAAAAATTGTAATAGCTAACAACAAAATGCAAGGTTATTAAATTAAAATGAAAAAAAATTATTACAGTATATTTTTAAAATATTTCTATCATTATTGAAATACATACGGATTTCAAATAGTTTTAAGAGAACCATTTTTGAGAGTTTAAATATGAAAATTAGAACAATTTTTCATTTTATAATGTTGATAAAATTTTTATAACTTATAAATTTAAAACATAGAAATATACAAAAGCTTATTTCAATGATTGCTCAGTCAACACTTTTTGCAAAACATATCAAAATGACATAGGCAGTTTAAATAAATCATAAAGCTACATAATGGTACAAAACAGATATTTAAAAAATACTATTAATATATTACTAAAATATATTAATTGTCATTCGTTGTTAATACATACATTTTCAAGTTTCACTTTGTTACTATCACAGGGATACGTTTTAAACTGATGCTAAAAAAAATCCTTCTATTCTATCAAATAATCAATTTTTAAAAACCAGAAACTGAATTAGAACTTATAAATTAACAAATCATATGTATATTTAATTACAGAAGCATTAAATAACAATTTGTTATGTAGTTCAAGGACGAAAAAATATAAAATAAGACCGAAATTGCATTTCAATGAAAATTTAAAACTTAAAATCATAAATTTGAAATAATTGCAACAATACATTGCATTAATCTTTTCAAAATTGTCATTCTTTACAAACTTAGCAATACAATTATAGAATTTTTCAAAAATTAAAAAAAAAATACAAGATTACATATTTATAAAAATCATTCAAATGAATAATTGGGCAATCAATGCAATTTTTACACACATATATTAATGATTTATAATAAAAGAATGAAATAATTTAAAACTGGCCGCATTATCACAATGAAACAGAAATTTGCATTATTATATTTTATTGTTAATAATTCCATTGTTTTGGAATTGTATTTCTTTTTAAAATATTCATGATATAATAAGGCAATCATTCTAAACCCTTCATCCGAGCCATAGAAGGAGGGGGCACCAAAGAATTGAAAAACCTAATTCTATCAAAATATATACCATGTATATGAGCTAGTTGCACAACAGATTCATATGTATATATGTACATTAAATCTATTGTTATATATCCTCTTGCTATTGTGAATCTATGGATAGGAGAGCAATGTTCAGAAGTCATTCTTGACATTTGAACATTGTTCAAAATTATAAGGCCAATTGCAAAATATATTTTTATTAATTTGAAGCAAGACTAACCAATCCAACTTCATCTCAATCCTTTTTACTTACTCAATCCTTTTTAAAATTTTGTGCCCTTACCCGACTTTTGAAAATTTAAAATATTAAGTCGGTCAATAACTTTAGAATTATTTTATGTGTATTTTTATGGTGAAATTCTAACTTTTCTTACTTTTGGTTGAATTCTAAAACATTTTCACTTTTGATATTGGTTTCTGCATTTATTTCCTTTGCATTCTTTTGATGAATTCTTTGCTCACTTCTGGAGAAAAAGGTACGAGCCCTAAAGTCTAAGAAACACTGCCAAAGAACAAAATATTGTATGTTTTAATACATACAAATTGATAATAAAAACCTTCTTTTTTTACAACTAAACTGGAATTTACAGGTTATTGTAAAATTAATACAATGAGCTTTCAGGGGTAGTACAAAAAATGGATAGAAATGAGTTTTATCATTGAATGCATAATTGCAAGTTACGCATTATGCACAAGAGTTTTTTAAATGCACTGAAGTACAAAATAAGTAATGCATATTTCTTTAGCAATTTCTATTGAATCAAAACTTTATTTTAGTGAAGATAGGCAAATATTTTGAGATTTCCAGAATAAACAAAAATACTCATGCCTATTATGCAGTAAGTATATCAGATTTATCAGCAGTGAAGCTCGGTAGCTTTTATATGTAAAATTGTCAAGAATTTCTTAATATTCTCCATTGTCTTGGTAAAAAAACCCTTGTTTGGAATTTTTATGTAAATTCTGCTTTTATATTGTAGAAATTTATACAAGCTTGAGAAAGAGATGAAAAAAGTTATTAAGTATATTCTACTATGCCTGAAAGATTCCTGCATCAATTTTGAAACATCCTGCCTAATTTCAAAATCATATTATATTCCAATAAATTATCAATTTATTATGTGGATCACTGGACATCAAACGGCACTTAAAGGACTTGATGAAAAAGCTAGCTGCCTCTTCACATATGATATGTGATTTTTAAACAGTGAAAAATTGAAATAATAACAATGTTACATAGGTTAACGATTCACCCAACGTCTCATAGTTTCTTCCCAATCAGTGTTGCAACCATCATCATCATCATCTGTTCGAACATAGCTTTCATCATCAGTTGTCAAGGAAGAATGATGTTGAAAGAGGTCCAGATCCTATAAATGGAATTCAATACTGGACACTTACTTGTGGACGGTGCTTTATGAGGTGATTAAAGTTTGAGTCTCATTTGGGGTGCAGGAAATGGTGCAGGACAAAAGATAAAAAAAAGAAGGAAAAATAATAAACATAAAGTTTGTTATGCGGGTAAAAATGAAAATAATAATAAAAAATATCATGCATTTTATAAAATTAAAAAAAGTGTACAGGCAAAAAAATTAAGGAAAAAAGGAACATGCAATAAAAAGAAATAAGAAAATCAAATTAAATTAAAAAAATATTTTTAAGAAATAAAACTAAAAAAAATCGCCAATGAAGTGCAAAAATCAAATTTCCAGAAAAAGACTAAAGAAATGCAATATAAAATGATATATGTTAAGCAGATTTCATAGCAGAATAATGTCTTTGCATTCTTGCACAAAGACAATATGGGAAAAAATAACAAATTAAAATTTTCAACCATAAAGGCAATTAATAATTCATAAAATATTTCATATCGTTTTATTATGAAATTATTATTATTATTATGAACTAATTAAAACTTTTATTGATATACAAATTTATTAGTGAACTTTAAAGAAAAGACCCAATTCATATACTTATATTTTAATTTAGATCAGTCAGAGACATTCATTTCCACTGGTTTAATTTTATTTCTTCTTCATTTTTTTATTTAAAAAAAAAGCAATAGAAAATCAAAATATATCAGAAAAAAATGAAAATTCAAAATTCAACATGTTGACATCGGTTTAGCAAAAGAAAAAATCAAACTAAATGCAAATAAAATTTATTAGAAAATGTTTACTTTTTCACTAAACATTTTGAGGAGAAATTCAAACAGTTATAAATGCAAATCAATAAGATTTACTATTAAACTTCTTAGGATTCCTAAAGGTGAACTATTCAGAAGAAAAGTGATTAAAGATATTTGCAATTTTAAAAGCCCCATCTAGATTATGTTCTTCATGTATATAATTCTATTATGCACCTTCGTTTATAATATTTACTTTTTAAATATAAATAAATATTAATTAACTTTTAACTAAAATGTTAAATATACATTGTAAAGTTTATTTAAAGATGCCAAATATACTTCTATGTGAAGACTTTACTATATATTAAATGATTCAATAACAAATTATCAAGTTATTTTTATCCTATACACATCAAGAAATTAAAATCCATAATATCAAAACATTTAATTGATTAATTGATTCTTTTAACAAATAAATCTTTTGACAAAAATGAAAATCTGTATTAAATGTAAATCTTTAAACATAATTATTAAAATATATCTCTACTAATTTATGAATAGGTAACAAAATACTGATAGTAGAATTGTTTGTTTGTTTGGTGTTTTTTTGGCGCAAGAGCCATATTTGGCTATTCTGTGCCAAGCAAATACTGATAGTAGAAACTGGCTGTTTCACAAACTAGTTGCTCAAATATAGTTAACCCATAAAAATAACTTATAGACATTAATTTTTTAAATAAGGAATGCTACTTTTTGTCACATTAGATCAATTGGTTCATTTCCTGTATTTCCTCATTTTTCATGATATTTTAAAAATAATCAGAACCTGATCAAATTAGGATTTTATTTATATATTAATCACTGCCTTATAAAAATCCTCAACAAGAATAGCATTTAAAAAATAGTACTTTTCTGCACAAATATTATTTTTATAATAATTAAAGCGCAACAGCTTGCAGTTTACATCTTTTTGCTCCCACAATGTCAATTGAAAAATGGGGTCAGAGAACAAATATTTTCATCACATGATATTTCTTCAAGTGTCAAGCAATTTGTTAATAAGAAAATCAATATTAGATACTTACTCTAGGATCATTATCATACAATTCTTGATTATCTTCATGAATTTTATTTGTATCAAGATGTGAAGAATTATTACGTGCTTGTATTTCTTTCAGAAAATGGTTTTCTTGTGCTCTCTGGCGTTCTTCTCGCCAAAGAGTAACTCCACCTTCTAAACTTTCAACAGCACTTTCTTCTTCAGTTTCAAAATCTATATATTAAAAAAAGTGAGAAAAGCATTAAAAATGCCATTTAAATGAAAAATATTAAATATAAAGAAATCAGTTTATGTTTACTGAATAGGTTAAATGTGTCTGCTTGAATATAGATTAAAAATATTCATTATATAGCACATAATGGCAGTGGAATTTTAAAATTTCTACTTAAATTGTCATCAAATTAGAAAAAAAAATCCTCAAAAGTAACTGCTTAACATTATAACTAATGGTGAGTTATTTTTTGAATATACATCTATTAAAAAATTTTGAAAATTTTAAAGTTAAACAAACCATAATTTTAAAAAGTGAAGTAGTTCTGTAAATATTTAAAAAAAATGAAAAATCAAATTGCTTCAATATGACAATAAATGGTTTAGGTAGCAATTAAAATTTTACCAGAAAAGAGGGGAAAAAATACCCTACTGTTAAATTTATTTGTATTTTTTATTTTAATAAGCATTAATCTAGCATTTTAATGTATATCAAATAATATTTCAAATAATTTTTCTTATATTATATTTATTGATAAAAAATGCTGCATAAAGAGACTACAAAACATTTATTATAAAATATAAAATTACACATTGATAAATAAAGATGACAATAAATGCACTGTAAGGCTCAATAAATACAAAGCAGCATTAGTAAACACATGGCCTTAATTTTTTTTTATTTAAAAGTATTCAGGTATTACTTTGAACAATTAATGCAAAGACTTAAAGCATTCAAATTGAATTCTGTTATTCTGCATATGATTATATAAAAAAATTAATTCATATTGAAAGGACTCCATGAGGAAAATTTATATATACAATAAACAAAACAGGTGTAAAATTATTATAGCCTTAATATCTATTCCAATTTGATATTCAAAAGTACTTTTTTTAGAGAAAATTATAGACATTAAATTATTTATAAAGCATTTAATTGAAATTAAATACAACCAATATTTACATTACATAACACATATTGGCAAAAGAATTTAAAAATTTCTACTTAAATCATCATCAAATTAGGTAGCAAATCATCACAAGAATTACTAGTTCAACATTATAACTAATAAAGAGTTATTTTTTGACTATATTACATATATAAATAAATAAATAAATAGATAAAGTTTTGAAAATTATTCCTACAACTATAATATTAACTTCATTAAAAAAAATCCTGAAATGATGCAAAATTCCTTTTTTTAATATTCTCAATAATATTTTCGAAAGTTATCCTGGAAAAATGCTAAAATTTAGCTTAAATTTTAATTAAAATTTTATAAAAAATTACTTTGAGGTGCATATTTCCACCCTCTAAAGGTTCATATGTGCCAAATTAGGTAGCTGTAGATCAAACTATCTGGCCTATAGAGTACCAATATATTATATATATATATATATATATATATATATATATATATATATATACATACACTCACACACACATGAGCACACATTTAACTTCATTTTTATTTGAGATTTACTACCTCTGATGACCAGGTTTAATTACTCAAATTAAAGGTTTCTAAAATTTTGAATAGTATATTTTGTGTTTATTTACAGCAAAATATTTTTCAAATTTTAACAGAAATTAATTTTTGAATTTTAAATTTGAAACTTTATTAGAGCAAATTTTTATCATTTAAAAACTATGATAGAAATCAGATTATTACCTCGACTACTACTTAATACTTTGCTGTCGCAATTTCCATCTTCATCTTCCGAGCCTACAAAATAGAGAGCAAAATAATTTTGGGAAAAAAAAAAAAAACTGAAATACAATTTTTTCAGATAAATTGAAAATACTCAGTCTATTAAAAAGTGTAAAATAACATTAATAAGATATGCAATAAAAATTTATAACAAATTAATGCAAAAAGCTACTAAAATTTATCAATATGTATTTATTAATAATTAAACTATATATTTGTTCCTTAAATAATCCATTAAATGTAGAAGATTTTTTTATGTTCATTTCTTCCTCAAAGAATTTTCTTCATTTCTTATTCTCATTATAAAATAATTTTAGCAGTGAGACCTGCTTAGATTATCTGCTAAACAAAGCTTAACACATATTTGGTAGGATAAACAAACATTAAATTAAAAAGAGCTTTATCAAATTCTGGAAATATAAACACACAAGAAAGGTGGAAAAAAGAATACCTGAATTTAGTTCTCGTACTAAAGAAGACATAGCATTTGTAACAGAATCTGCAGCTACCAGCAGATCATTCCTAAGACTCCTAGTACTTCCTGATTGGTCATAAGCCATCATGGCATTGTTAGGAACTCCTCCAGAGCTCTCAGACGTTGGAGGATTAGTATCAGGAGTCGTGGGAGCACTGCGGGATGAAGATACAGGATAAGGAGTTGATAAAGGTGGAGATTTGGATGTTGCAGAACGAGGAGAACTATTTGGAGTTGATCGAGGAGATGTCTGATGATTCTGAAAATTCAGTTTTGTTATAAATTTAGTAAATCCCATAATGCAATACCAAAACAAAAAATTTATTTAAAAAGACATATATGATATAAATTTTATCCCATCTCAAATATTTATATTTTATTTATATTAAGTGATATTAAAATCATCAATAATAATTAAAAGACATGCTTTCCATTCTTTAATTCTGTCTTTGGTAACAATGCAGATGAGTATATAACATTGAGTTTGCAAGTTTTAAACTTCAAAAATTTTGCACTGCTGATTTTCTTCTAATCTATTATAAACATTACAACATAAACATATTTTAATTACTGTAGAAACACTGATAATGATTAATGGATGATAGTTTCGTATGATTTCTGTAATTTTAAATTACAATTATTAGTCTGAACTTTTTGAGAATGTATCTTTTTCCTTATTCATATCATCTAAATCTTCTTAAATTTATCTATGATTCTTATTTAATATTTCATTGAAATTTAATAAACAGTTTTTGAAAACAATATTTTAAAAACATATATAAAAAAAGTGTTTACAATTTTACTATGAAATTTTTAAATAACATTTTATTGGAAACAATACATTATAACAATTGATTTTGTTGCTTAGCTTTTTCTTTCTTCTTTTCCCCTTATTGCCTCAATTACTGAATAACAACAAAATAATAGATGCGACAGATTTTAAAAATGAGATTTACACCTACTTTGAGCATTTTCATCAGTGCCTCCAACTGGACCATTAGTTCTCTTCGACTTTCTTGCAAAGTGGATAAATGACTTTCTAATTCTTCTTTTCTTTGCCTAAGAGCTCGTAATTCATTTAATAAGGTAGGATTCTGTTCATTTTGCATCACAGCATCTTCTTGCTCTTGTTGTTTTCTTAACCTCACAATTTCTCTCATAATTTCTCTATTTAGAAAATTAGAAAAGAAAATTATACAGATTATTATAATTAATCATATTATATATATATATATATACATATATGAGAGAAAGAGAGAGAGAATAATCAGCACATAAATAGTTCAGCACCCACCTATTTTTTGCCTCTAACTGAGCAATCAGATCTCGTTGTCTAGTTGTATCCATATTTAAACTCAAATCAGATGGACTTCTCATCTATGAAGTATTTTACAATCTTATAAAATGGAAAATGAATGTATCGATTTTACACATGAAAATGGATATAGAATATTAACTCTCAATATGAATTTTTACAAATAAAATTCATTTAACTTGAAACCAAACGTGAACTATTTTGGAATCAGACACACAAAGCAAACTACACAAATCAAAAACAGAAGCTGCATATGAAAAAATTTATATAAAAAAAATCTTACAAATAAAATTGGAAAAATAATGTCCATTTCAAGGTAATTAGATGGGACTTAATTTTCAATAATTTATCAATTTAACTGAAAATTATAAATTACAAATACAACAAAAACACAAATTTCATGCCAATAATTTGACTAAATATTTATTCATAAAAATGGAAAATACTTTTTTAGGGAAATTAATAGAATAATAGAATAATTCCCATATTAGTTTTTAGAATTTAAACTAGAGATAGGTCAACACTTATATGTTGAATAAATGTTTTCCAGTTGAATGATGTTAAATTTTAGCAGAAATTTCAAGCTTCTGACACAATGTCGGAGCAGTTTATATCATATTTATTTTTATTATCTTTAAATCTGCTATCATAAGATATTATTAAAAAATAGTTCATCCTTTGAAAATGTTAATATTTATTGTGGAATAGAAAGTCAATACAAAAAGTATAGAAATCTTTTCATTTATTGGGAATGTAATTTTCAAATCATGACATCTATTAGGGTTAATATCTATTAAAAAAACATTCAACACTTACTGTACTTCTGGTATCTGCTAATCGTGCAGCATATCTAGCGATTAATCTATGTTCATCATCGCCACGATTCGATTCTAAGCTGTGACAACAAAATATTAATAAAAATTGAATTAAATGTAGTTATATAAAAGTACTCACAATTTTTTTAAAAAAAGAAATTTCTTAAGACATCACTAAAATTAATTTCAATGCAAAGATTTATTATTAGCCTCATTTCATGAAGTATACTAAGGAAGAAATATGACAAAAATTATCAAATTAACATGTCAAAAGGCACAGCCATTTGATAGTAACAAATTACAAATTAGATTGCACATCCTATCACAATGTTACTACTATTCATGGCCTAACAAAGAGATAAACAGATAGGAAGAAAATTCTTGCAATATTATAAATACAGTAGTGTTATTAACTATTTCTTGCATTATAAAACATTTACTTAAAAATATGCGAGTTAAGCACATTAACTGCCTATATACATCAGCCAATTCCTTGCTAATTTTTAGAGAATATTCCAGATATGAAAAGACTATATCGTATATTTTTATCATTTCAAATGTAGATTTTTTTTTAAATTTTGCAAAACATTTACTTTGATTAATTTTTTATCTTTAAGGTATTAAGACAAAAATAAATGTTATCATGTTATTAGTAAAAATAAATTACAGACCATTATCCATTTTATAAATTTTTGCAAAACATTGCATAACATAAACATAAGATTCAATTTACAGATTTTAATTATTCTCTATAGCAACTTTTTTTTAATTACACAATAGCTTTAATAAAGTATACACTTTTTTGAGATTCTAATAAAAAATATTTTTATATTATTACTACATTTAGTATAAAAAAATGTGCATCATGTGATATTATATATTTTTCTTTAAAAGTATATGATCACAGATTAAATATATGAAATAGCACATTTAAAAGATGTTGGATCAAAACAAAATGGATAAAATTTCCATTCCTACCTTCTTGTAGTTGATCTATCATCTAATGAAGACATATCAAAAGAATTATTAGCTACATCATGAAAACCATTGTGACTGGGAATAGGAGAGGGAGGCCTAAAATATGGCAAATAAGTTGTCTTATTCACAAAATATTTAAAATTGTTTGTAAAATATCATAAACAAAACATTCGTGAAAGTATTAAATTATGTAGACAAAACAATTATTTAATATAACATGACTTTTATTTCTGTAGATTAGATGTAATCTGTGTAAAAAAAAAAAAAAAAAAAACGAGCTTGAGTTTTGAGATATTCCAACACTTCTATAGCTTGTATTATCACAAGGGTCACCCTGCCTGAGGGTGACCCTTGAAAAAGTTTTCAGGCCGGATTCTTTTTTATATTTTTTTATTTGGTTTATTTGTTTTTCCTTTTAACTTGATTTTTATACTTTTGTATTATCACATATATATTTTGGAAATCATTGCATATCCAATATAGTTCTGTAATCAGATATTTAATGAATTGCAATTAGATGAAATGCTACTACAAAATGCAACATAGATTTTATATAATTTTCTAATATACAATATAAATTTATAGTAATAATTACAATGTATAAAGAATTAACTTTATGAAATAGCTTAATACAAATTACATAACAGTATGCCTTTTTCTTATTAAATTCTTAACTGAAATGATGTCAATTTACAAATAAACTTTACAATTATAAGTAAGAAGTAATATTATTTAAAAAAAAGAAATATTATATTTAAGAAATAATAAACTTTTGTATTTGAAATATTCTCTGTGATATGAATATTCGGTGTAATATAAATATTTTAAATACAAAACAAAATGATGTTAGTGAAGAAGCACTAAAATCAAGAATAAGTGTTAAAAGGACATTGGTAAATAGATTTATTTTAAAGCATATTTAAGTACTCAAGCTTTCTGCTGAATGATTTTCAGTAATTCAAATCACAAATAAGAAACTAACTAATTAAATAAAATTTAAAATTTGGAATTGCTTTGTTCCTTTCTTTGTTTTCAATGAGCATGAACTGTGATACTGATATCACAACTTTAGAATTACTCAAAACTGATGAGTTTATAAAAGGCAAATTATCTTATGTTAATGTAGAATGAGGGAAAAAAACATGAAACATCAAAAGATTTTGAAGTTATTTTGATAATCCAAACAGTAATGAAAAAAACTTTCAAAGAATTGAATTCAAATCATAAAGATGCATATAATATTCACAGATAATCTACCAACCAAATGATGATTAAAGTTTTTTTTTTGTTGTTGTTGTTGTTGGAATAGATACCTACTTGAACCTCATATAAAATAATATATTATGCCACAAAGATAATTTTTTTCATTTATATAATGAATTTTTAGTTTTGAAACTTAATTATTCTGTTTCAACACTATTAATATACTAATATTCGCTTAAAAACTTCAAAATTATTACTTTAAAAAATTGCAAGAAGTTAACATTTAAAATATTAAATTTGTAATAATATATGATTTTGATACGTTCCTTTATGTCAATCTGTGAAAGATTTATAAAGAGTGCTTTATTTTGCCTTCAATAATATTATCGTAAAATAATATTCAAAATAAAGACATGATTTCACATACACAATATGTTGTAAATTCAAAGTCTTTTCAGGCTCTTCAGGAAACCTAGGAATTGAGCTGGTCTGTTTTTCTGGTACACATCGGAAAGATTTTTTCAGAGAATGACCTAATTGCTTACTTGGCGATTTCTACAATAAATTCATTTTAAAAGTAATTTATAAAAACTGTATATATATGAAATGATAGATATATATGAAAGCAACAGAAGATTTTTAATTATAATAGAAACTTGCATAATAAGTGTATTCCTTCATTTCATGCTGACTAGTATGATTCCCAGAAACTCGTCCTCTCCAAAAACAATCTTGGCACAACTGATAATTATAACACTTTTGGCATCTGTATCTGAATCCCAAAAATGCTTCTCGATTGCAGCCATCACATTGTACAGGATGTAGAACTAAATAAGAAAGAAAATATATTTTGAATTCCTCACTTTAATGATATTATAACCCCCATGAAAAAAAAAAAAAAGAAATTTCCTTGCAGTTTTGAATACCTAAAATTTAAATGTGTCATTTGACATATTAAATGTAAACGTGCAATCAGTAAATGAATAAATCTTTTATAAAAAATAGGGAAAGCTGATACAAGCAAAACAAAGATTCTAAAGCAGATAAATTTGTTACAAAATTTTGTCTACATAATAAATTCATTTTAATACAAATAAAAGCCATTCTGGTATGTTCTACATCCCTTCCTAAACAAATGGGCCGATTTCAACGAAAAATTTGTACACTCATTTTTTGATATAAAAATACCGTTAACCTTTCAAAGAGCAAAAGTTAATTAAATATTCAATTAATTGAAATTTTATCAGTTTTTTTTTTTGCAGTAAGTTTGAAGAAATTATTTTGCAAGAAATATTTTAATATCATCTTAAAATAAAAATTTTAGCCTTTTAGTGTTAACAAATTCATTTCTAATAATTTTTTCTTCAATTTTTATTACTTTCTTTCAAATTTAATGAATCTAATTTTAAATTGCAATAATATTAAACAATTCTGTTTTATTTTATCATAACTTTTTTTAATTAAAGTTTTATATCTTTTGGAATTTTTTTTATTGGTTTAAAGTAGTTATTTAACAGTGTCTAAAAGAACTGACAAAAAATTGTTATACATTATATTTTCAAATGATTTCAAGTGATCAAGGCCAAAGGGTAGTCAATCAAATGGCTTGGTATAATAAAGGGATTGTATACACTATATTTATACAGAATTATCTTTTATATTAAAAATATGGAGCATTAAAGTATTCTAAGCAACACTTGATATATCAAGTAATTCATTATAAATTCCAATAAAACTATGCATTTAAAATAATAATTGATAAATGAGCCATTTTATATTCTCTTATACTTTAATTATAACAAAAATTTGTACTAAAGGAAAAGACTAATTTATACAGGGCCCAAACATTCACAATACTAATAAGACTACTATATAAAAAATAATATGGATGTGCATTGCTTTAATGCACATAACATATTCTCATTATTTTGTTCACTACCATTTAAATAATACTACATTACAATAATTAAAATGGTTCAAGAATATATAATAATTAATATACAGTAAAATGAATTTTATATATTTTAATAACTTTTATATTAACAGGTAGCTATATAGTTTTCTTAAAATATACAATATGGCTTTAAAACTTCAAAAATTGTATATTTTATATGCTTTTCTTTACATGAATACATTCAATTGAAATGATACAGCAGATTTTTTTAAAGTTATAAACTTGATAATAGAAAAGCAATATAAAAAATGAATTGTTATTTGAGGAAATAAGAGGCAATAAATTGTTTGTCCCTGACCTATGGGCCAAAGACTGGCAAATTCCATTTGTTTTAGGAGTTGTTTTTTGAAAATTGAAGATGAGGGTGAATGTATTAGAAAGATTTACAAAGATTTCTGATTCACTGAACTTTTATATAGCCAGACTCTTAAATTGCTTTTTTTAAAAGAATAATAACCTTAGTTCCATTTTTGATTATTGTTTAATAACAGTTCTAGCAAATTCTAAATTTGTACTTAGAAATTAGAAAGAGTTTTCTACTATTTATCTGTGAAAATGCATTTTCTAACTTTTTTTAAAAACATAAATACAGAAACAAACTGAATAAGAAAGATCATTGAGGTTGAAGCTATCAAATCCAGATATTGATTCTCTTGTGGGAACAAATTATGTCAAAAACCCCACCTTTTTCATTGAACTAACAATTACAAATTAGTGGGACTATTAGTTAGTGGGACTATTTTTTCACAATAGGTAGGTAGCCTACACAATCAAGGTTGAGAACTACAGCAATATGTTATTACTGATATAAATATCGATAAAATGGAATAATTCAAGTAAAAATAACATAACAAAAATTACATGGAAGGTTTTAAATAATAAAAAAGAATGCTATAAAATTTCTAAATAAAGAGCTGAGTTTATAATAATTTTATAATATATTGCCATCACTTTGTTAATAAAAGAAGAAAAAGAAATCTACCGTTTTCCACACTAGCAAGCCTATGAAGTAATGGTAACCAAACTAGACAAGGAGGAGCAGGATCTGACATGATGATATCCAAAAAATCATTCACAGTCACTTTGCTTTGCTAAAAACAATAAAAAAATCATTGAGACAACTAGAATGTTTAATTGTTTGTGCACAAATGGCTAAAAGAAGAAGGTTATGAAATTATATATAAATGTTTAAAAGCAATACAGAATTTAAAAAATAATAAAAAAGTTTCGCTCCCAATAATTTAGTTTTCATCCTTGAAACCATTTCATATTAAAATTTGAAATTAAGTGTACCTTGCTTTCTTCAACACAATAAAATTTATATATATTTTTTGATAATGATAATTCATATCAAACTTACAATTTAAAATCACAAAGAAAATATTTTTTCATCAAAATGTCCTTATAAGTATAAAAATAATTAAGTTGTGGTTCTAAATACATTCCCATTTAAAATGTAAAATTAATAAAAAAATTAATGACTTTAATTTTTATAAAATGAAAAATGTTATAAACATACCAGTCAATGAATTAGAAACCTGTGTACAAATATTCTTTAACAGCAAGAGAATGCCAAACCTGATAATGATGTGGATGAAACATTATCAGAATGCTAAGTGTAGATAAAATGTGTGTACTATAGACTCATATTCAATGGATTTATTTTTTGAAATTTTATGGATAAAATATGTAATATATTAACTTAAAAAATATTCAACTTTCTGCAATATTAAAAAGATAATAAATGCTCTTTAATAGTTACATTGAGGAGGATTCAACAATATGAAATTTTGAGCAGAATATTTGAAAAATTGTTGACATAACTAAAACACATATCTCCCTCTTAAAGATTTAGTATTCAAAACATGAATAAGATTCAGCATTAATTCCCAATTGACAACTGGAGCTTCACACTGCATTTTTACTTTTTTTATTTGCTGATATCAATGTTTTTCAATTCAGATCTGCAATTATATCTTGCACTAGGTTTATTTTCATGTACCAGCTTAAAGATTTTAATTCATTGTTTCACTATTTTATATAATAAAACAAAAATATAAAAAAACAGTATAATTAAAAATATAAAAATGATATTTAAGTAACTGATAGCTCAATCCAAAAATAAATGCATAAAAATTTTTAAGCATAAAACAGAAACAAATATCTGTAATCTATATTTTGGTATAAAAATAAAATAAGCAGCAAAACATCCAACAAATATTGCTTCATATTTTAAAGAAATATATTCAAATAATAATATTTTAATTATGACTTAAATAAAAAAAAACACTGTTTCTGATAGAATTGTTGGATTAATTGTCTGTGAATAACCTGCTTTTAACTTTTACTTTAAATTTTCTTATTAAACTTGTTAATGTACTCTGACAATAATACAATAACCTATACTCTTATTTGTTTTTCATGATGTATTTTCATTTTTATGCATATATGTCAGATAGATGTAGAAATAAACAAATTTTGTTTCTGAATCAATGTGCAAATCTTCTTTAAATATGGTATAGTTAAGAATTAAAAATACATCAACTAAAGGGAGAAAACAGAAGTTTTAAAAAATTATGTAAAAATAACCATGCAATTTAGAAGCTGAGATGAGAAGAATATAAAAAGTAATCAAGGCAGTTCGATCATTCACTAACATACTTTAAAATGACTAAAAAAAGTTAAGATACCCCATCAATGATCATAGAAGGAAGATTATCACGATAGCCAAAAGTAGGAGATTCATGAACTGAACACGGAACTTGTAAAATTTCTCTCAGAAAGTCTGCAAATTTACTTTGAACCAAAAGCCCATTACTGTCACAAATAAGAGAAAATATATCTGAAAAGAAATAGAAAATTTAACTCATTTGTGTTGAATATCTTAAAAAAAAAAATACAAATGACATAAGATATAAAAAAAATAAACAAAACATAATATTATATAAAAAAAATAACATACATCTAAGTTTGTCCATCAATTTCCCAGAGCACATAGTAGCTAAGGCAATTTTTATAGAAAAGACTCTAACTTTACCAGTTTCTTCCCTGAAAAAAATATAAGTAATATTACAAAAGCAATGCTAAAAAGGATTTGCAATAACTATGACTTTTTGAAAAGCTGGATTTTGAGCTTTGAATATAAACAACAGGGGAAAAAAACATTATTGTAAATAATAACATTTGAAACCATTAAATAAATCAAATGAAATATACAGAATTATAACAGAAGATATTTTTTTTAAATAATCTGCTTTTGGTGACCATTATATGAAAATTAAAATTAATTCAAATAACCAGCAGACACCAAAACTGATAAATTATTTTCATTGAGATTGAAACATCCTTCTAGTATGTTTATTTTATTTGAATTATTAAAGACTTTCATTTAAAACAATATTCTCCAATGAACGGCTAGCATTTATTGGCGATTTATCCCGGGGGCAGTAAAAATAAGAGCATGAATTATAAATAGGTTCCTATTATCAGACGTACTCAAATGGCAAAGGAATAAATATAATATTTCTGAAAAAAAAAAAAAACTTCCATTAAAATTATTTATCATAATTTTAGCCAAAAAATAAAATATATAAAACATTGCACTGTAGTTTTGTTATCTACAATAAACTAACATTTTATCGACCAATGGTCCTATTCGTTTTTCTTCATAAAAATAATTACAACTATTCGTCAGGTTTTCAATCAATTGAATAAGAGGTGGTGGTACAAATACACAAATCTGAAGTTCAATGTCAAAACAATTTTAAAAATTTTAAATGAAATCTACGATTACAAATTTTAAGTTATTATGTGAGAACATTATTATTTTTAAGTCATTATTAATTTAAGTCATTAGCCAGTTTAAACCGGTTTGAAACAATTACAAGACTTCTCTATCCCTCCCACCCACTTCTCTCTCTATATACATAATAATAATATTTTTAAACTTTCATTTTCAATTTTTCGAGTTAGCTAACAAAGTTTTGGAGTTCGACCGATTTTGATATGAAAAAGATCATCGTTTTTCTAATTATCGACGCATGCGTAATCTGATAATCTCGTTATTGTTTCAAATCGATTTAAACTGGTGAATGACTTAAATTAATTAAGACAATACGTAAGAATTCAGAGAATGAATAATTCGGAAATCAAGTTGTAACTTTAGTTGGCGATAAATTGCCAAATGTGACAACCTTCTGCATTATTTTCTAATAACCCTAAAAGCAAAAAATTGATGCCTCAAAAGCGATAAATCGTCAATTTGATATAACATTTCTATCAAATATCACTTTTTCTATTTATTTTATTTCATACAATCATGTGCTGAAAATTACTAGGAATCTACATTTAATTTGCAGTAGTAATTAACTTATTTATTAATCAGAGCTTTTGAAAATGTAATGGTAACAAGTTAATAAAAGATAATTTTTTGCGATGCTTGTGTAGATTATATTTTATTTTTATTTTGTTTTTTTTTTAAATTTTTATTTTATTTTTTCAACATTAAATGTTGAAAAATATGATTTAATCATATTTTTAAAAGTTCATTAAAAATAGAAATTTAATTTATAGATCAAAACATTAGTATCATTGAAACGATTATTTTTTGAACTTCAATATGATGTAAAAATCAATTTTGTGCTGTAATATTTTATAATAATAAATAAATCGCTAATTTGTTAATTACGCATTTTGAGGCTTCAAAAGCTTCAAGCCAAAATAACATGTTCTAACATGATAATAACTTCCTTACTAATTCAATGATATTTTTAATAGTTCCTATTCATTGAATTCAGAAATAAGAATTCACTATTCTTGAGAATTCCCTAAATTTGATCTTAATTCATAAAAAATTATTTTAAAAGGTAAAGTTTTTTTAATATTTTTTTTTTCAAAATTACTACTGAAAGTAGATGACATTCTTATTTTTTCGAATATAGACTTCTCCAAATTAGGTTTGCCAACGGACATTTAAAATGTTTCTCATATATTTGAAGTAAAGGCGTAATGTGGGCAGAAGATACTCCCACACTATGGTGACTAAACAGTGGAAATCCAATATTTCAGGCTGAAATATATTTAATGATAAATCTATCTATACTAATAATAAAGATGAATATGTGTATGTGCGTGCGTGTATGTGTGTTGGTGCTATACAGGAAAGACCGTTTAAATTATAGCTATAAAATTTGGGACCTGTATACACTGGAGGTTGGAATTGTGTAAATCAGAGCGATTTTTTAAATACTATTTAAATTTAATTAATGTTCGTTGATTTCCAAAAATAAATCTTTTGCGTTTATTTCCGAAACGCACAAAATTAAATTTTATATTATTTCAAAATTAAAAAAAATTATCTTTTTAATGATGTAATTTGATACACTTGCAGTTTTTTGTAGAATTTTGGAAATTAAAAAAAACAAAAACAAATTAAGCCCAATTTCCATTAATAGATTACATTATTACCCCGAAGTTAAAACCGTTTTCATTGTTTCATTTCTATCAGATTGCCCCCCCCCCCCCCATTTTTAAATACTAAAGAAGAAGGATTTCGTTTATATCTATGTTCCTTACAAGATGAATAACAAATTGAAGTGTATAGGATAATGCGAAATTTACAGGATAGATGAAACATATATTTATGTTTTTAATAGCCCCATGTTATAACAATAAGCAGAACTTAAGAAAGGCAATTAAAATAAGATTGTTATATGTCAGCGTTACTGTCAGATAATTTAAAGGAATCATGAACATTAAGTCATATCTAAACCATTTACCTGGAATTAAATATAACCAATATACCTGGCGAACCCGGTCGTCTTTGAATACTAAACTTTATTAATAATAGAGATGAATGCGTGTGTTGTGTTGGAATTCTATATGCCAGAGTATTTGATATACAGTGATCAAACATTTCACATATATAATTTGGAGATTTTTTTTCAAATTTTAATCAATTAAAAATGTTTTTTCATGTCGCCTTAAACTCTGTTGCTCTTTTCTCTAATTATCCGCCCTACCCGAACTAATTCCGCCCTACTTGAAGACATTCGTATAAATCCGTATCACCGCAACAATGCGATAGCCTTGAAGAGAAATATAGTTCAATTCTAAGGACCATCACTTGACACGGTACAACCTTTCCAGTTTTAGACATGTCTCGTCACTGATGGTGAGTAGCCATTTCTGCAAAATTTCTGTAACCACCAGAGCGACGAGAACCAACCACCATCTCGGACGCTTCGTGCCCCCATTTTTGACGTAATAATAGTAAATATAAGAATATGGACCAAAAATTAGAGAAATGCATAGTTCATTGTAGAGAATGGCGTAAGGTTTCTAAATCAGTATGTCTATGCTATATATCTGCTAAATTTGAAATAGAAATGAATTTTGTTTGAAAATATTAAAATTAAATTACAGAAAAAAATTTAACTGAAGTATTTGGCAATCATTAATCCTGGCAAACTAACTGGTCGTCAAAGGCGGCTAGAATTAAATATAGGGGGGGGGGGTATTATAATAAAATAAATTGTACTCACGGATCATAAGCAGACGTCAGCCAGTTGAGCAATAAGGAAGTACATTGGTCTAAATCAATCTGTTGTGTTGATGGAAGGCGCTTATTGAGTTGAAAATAAATGGAGGATACAAGTGTTTCTAAACGAGGAATATTGATTTCCATTCGAGGTTCTAAGGAATTCAAACCATTTTCTCGGAAAGCTTCGATCACATTCCATATGTCTACTAAATGTACTAAAAGAGCAAAAATGCTAGTTATGTTAAAATAACAAACAACAATGGATTAAATCTATAAGATTAATATTTTAAAAAAATTACGAAGCAATAAATCACAGTAAAATTTTTCAAAACATTTTCAATTAACTGAAAGATTAAATGAAAAAAAAAAAAAAAAACGCAAGGCGGCAGAGAGATTTTGTCATTGAAGAACAATTTTAATTCAAAGTGGTGGTCGTAATAAGAGATTGTAATAATCAGAAACAGTTTTGCAGCGCTTACTTGATGCGATTCGAATATTTATATATATATTTATAAATAACTGATAAAAAAATAAAATAATTTTTGGAATAAAACTGACAAACAAATAGTGATGATGTTCTGATTGTGTTGTTATGTCTGTTTTGAAATTCTTTTTTCCATCCTTTATTTACTTAATACAACCTTTTTTAATAAACTTTATTTAAAAAGAAAACATGGAAAGTAGTTCGGGGAATATAGCTCATTAGAAGGAAAAAGTATCCCACCGATATTCAAAATAGTACTTTTATTTTCGGAGAAATGGTCAACGAATTAACATTAAAAAATATTAATATCCATCCGATGAGGAATATTTCCAAGATATTGTTTAACTATTTTCTTCTTTTCCATTTTTGTACTTCATTTTATGGTTATAAGTTAAAAGCTATTTTGCTATTTTTATTGACGTAGCTTATGAGCAAAACAAAAATATGATTTTCAATTTGTTTAAATCGCCCCACTCCCCATAATTTATGAACATTTCCAGCATTTTTTCCCCATAATATTATATATATATATATATTAACCTTCATGGGTCTAGGTTGCATGATGGGTGCTCCTAAACTTCTAAATCGAATCTTTGATGTTTTGAGCGAACCCGGGGAGGGGGAGGAGACTTTCTGAAACTAGTCGGAAAACTTCCAGACTGGAAACCCTCAGTTTTCACTTATTTGGATCCATGAAGTTCTTCAACAACCAGAATTTAAACTCTGAAGGCGACCTAAAACGGGTTGTGCAATAACGGTTCTACTCGCGTCCATCGTCGTTATATGAAACTTCCATTTTCAAAATGGATTAGCGACAGGACAAACGCCTAAATATGAAAGGCAATAAAGTCAAAAAGCAGTAAATTGGCAACATTTACATGCCCTTTTCATATTGTTATTCATTGTAGTTTTTGTGATCAAAATTACGTATGCTACTTGTTGATAGATCACTGAACATTAAAAATGGTAAATTAGAGCTAGCATCTTTTTTTTGATAAAGAATAAGATAATTATGAAAAAAAATTACAGAAGTAATAACTTACAGCTAATTCTCTTCTGTATGAACCTGAGTTTGCAAGCTGTACGGTAAGAAGAAAATTTCATAACATCAAAATTTTGAGCCTCTAAAAAAGAAGAAAAAAAAAACATAATTAAGAATTTAATATTTTATTGAAAAACTGTTTCAACACTAGATATAATTTCAGAACTTACTAAGTTCAGCCATAAGGTGGCAGTAATCTGCACTTGGTCCCTGAGACACAGAGCCGCCATAGCTCATGTTGTCGACGTACTGCGTAGATTCCATAAGCAGAGATTCAACTGAAAGATAAAGATTCCATTTCTTAAAAAAATGATATAAATGATGTAACAACAGGGCTGATACAATATTTGACATGCTTAATTTTAAAAAAGAATGATAATTTAATGATTCGAACTTCTAGTCCAGGGACTGATATATATATTTCCGTTTTTAGAATTATATGTACTAAAATAATAAGAAGTCAAAAGCTCGTAATTTGAATTATAAAAAAATACCTTTGTAAAAAATTAGTCAGAAAATGTCCCCCTCCCCCCTTTTTTTCCCACTTTTCTGTATAAGAAGTTATACAACGCATAGTAATATTTAGGACATATGGCAACGCATCAAAAATCCGACCTTGAAATTTTGATGAATCTCTACATTTTAGACCTCTCTGAATCTTAAAAACCAATTTTTGGAAATATGTCTGTCCAAAACTCTAAATCTAAATCTAAGATCACTCTAAATCACTTTGAGGTAGATGGATGAATTTTGGTAAGTGATTTTTATACCAAACTTGTAAATTTCTCTCAAAATTTTGTTAAATGAAATGTGCTATTTTATCTTATAACTGAAATTATAGTTATGAGTCAAATTTTGGAGCAAATCATTCCAAATAATAGATATATTCGATTTCTCAATGTAGTACAAAGCACTCATGTGCAGTGCGCTGAACATAAAAATTTAAGTGGCATTGGCATTTACGGATACATGTGGGTACGTACATTATTTACTGGATACAGCTTTGTCCAAGGTACACAATTTTTTTGTCAAAAAATAGCAACTTTATTAGAAAAGCGAAAAAATTTTGGGAAGAGGACCTTAGTTAATTTCTTATTAAACTGTGTTTATTTTTGCTTCACCGAAAGGTACTATATAAATGTCACTACAATTTTATCATGTATTCTCAATGCTATAATATTCATAACTATTAAATATAATTAAAAATGCAAATGTAAGTGATTTTAACTATTTATAAACTATTTAAATTAAGAATAATGAAAATTACAATTCATCACAAAGTTTTCAGTATAAAATAATTTAAAACTATTAGTTTCTCCCTTTTAACAGCAAATTGAATATATATTGTAATGTGATAGTCTTTGAATATATTATCACAATGTAGTAATAAAAGATGTTCAAATAATAGAAATAATGTAAAAGCAACCTAACCTCAAATGGTTACCAGTTGGAAATTAAAATCTCAACAATCAGTATTTAATAAAAGCGAGGGAATGGGGAGCTATATTAAACATTAACTTAATTCAGATCAGATTAAATGCCTTTTCTAAATATTACTAACAGTGATTTATTCTTACATGAAAAATCTAATCACAGCTTAATTTATTTAATAAATTGCAAGACATTTAATAAATTGTTTAAAATCGCCAGTCACATCCTTCATCTGAATTCAATTTACAAACAGCTCAGGGTTGCAATTTTTTAACCAAGATAAAGAATAATATTAATAAAAATTATTCCTAAACCGATATTTTCAAATACATTATGATAACTAATTTAATAAATTAGAATTTGTTAAATTATTATTTTTTATTTGTTTATTTAATTGGAATTTATTAAATTGGAATTTCCGTTTTTGCTTAATCTTATAATAACAAGTTGCTTCACGAAATACATATTTTTATATTTTCTTTTACGTTAAAAATTTCTATGATAACATGTAAATGACCTTAAAATTTTTTTCCCCGCTTTGAAACTTCTATGCATCCAAGTAGAAGCATTATGATTTAGGCTTGATTCGCTTATCTGTATTTTTAAAAAAAATTACTTTAGTGATTTTATTTTTTTAATGCGATAATGTGCACTAAAAATGCATTTAATATCATCGCAACGCACATATATATAAAAGCAGTTACTAAAACAGAAAAAAAAAAAGGAAATGTTGTAGAATATATTCAAAAGTATTTTTTTTTAAATTTATTAAAACTAAAGGAAAAATTATTGAAATTAAACAATATAAGTTACAAACTTAATTTTTATCTTTAAAATATATTAAAAGTAACAAGTCTTAAATTTAAAACAATCTTTTAAGTGTAAATTGAAAAAAATGTTCTTTTGTGTAATAATATGTTTCGAAGTTTATGAGGAAAACAAAAATTTCGATTTATTTTTAATTCGTTTAATTTTGATTAATTTTAATCGAATTAAAATTTAAAAAATATATTGTCCGTTTGAGCATTTACTATCTGAAAAATAACTACGTGCCAAATTCGATAGTTCTAGATTTAACAGACTGTTCTATAGAATATTTAGCACATTTTTAAATCATACATATACCACGTATGGTACAATTTACAAATAGCAAGCAAGCAGTAAATTAAAAAAAAAATATTATGTTAAAAGAATGATTATATTAAAGACACATTTGACTTCAGTGAGCTAATAAACTATTCTAATTCCTCCCGTATGGTGTCTATAAGTCAGCAAATTTTTTCAGAAGAATTAGTTATGTATAAAACCAACGGCGAAAGAACTAAATTTTACGAATCACTATGGTAAATACCATAGAGCTGAGATACTTATAGAGGGAGTGCAACCCTACTTTGGTGTAGGACAAGATAAAATCACGTGACTTGTGGACAGAACTTGTGTTCACTGAAACCGCATTCTCCGTTCCCCATTATATTTCAATGGCAGATTTTTTCTCGCTTTTAACTATTGGATTTTAAAACTTATTTAAGCCATGGTTAACTATTGCTGTGCAATTGGATGCAAAGAAAAAGCTTTTATGGATAGTATCATTTCACAGATATGTACAATAAACATGTTCCGTTTATATCCATTTTAAGTCAATTTAAAATTTTGTACCCTCCATCACTCAGTGATTTTGGTGTTAAAACTGAATAACATTTCATAGTTTGGTTTAGTTATTGTATTAAATTTATTTAATTTGTTATTAAGCTTCATTTAAACTGATGTAACTGCATTATATTTTGTTACTTATTTTATTTTAATCTCGAATGTGTTGCAAGTGCTTGGCTGCAAGCTTGGCGTGATTTTTTCTCGCCAATACAAGTTTTTACATAAAAACACTATTGGTAATGGTAAAAAAACACTATTGATCGATTAATAATTGTGTATTTATTAAAGTGAAAATAAAGCTCCTTATTATTTCCAATATGTTTTTTTTTTACCATAAATATTCGAATCGTATTATACCGTAAAAGATATTAAATCAACATTGTGAATGAAATCGTAAAAGTAAAACGTTTTATTGAAAATGTTATATAGTAAAATTTCATAAATGTGCTAGCAGTAATTGCATGATTTTATAAATTTTAATTAAGGCCTAATAAGAAACTAGTTGATATTCTAAAGATAAACTATTAAAGAAAGAAATGCTATCTTTACAGATAAAAATTTTGTCTGAATGTTAACTTTATTAATAACTTGCGATATGCACATACCCTAAAATCACCATTTTCGTAAAAATTTCGAATTTCCTTATTATTTTGTATTAAATCAACACATTTAAGATTCCAAAAATGATTTAATTTTGTTTCTGCGGAACTTAGAAGGAAAGTTACCACCAACACTATAAACCAGAAGCGAAATATTTAAAACTGATATTAACAAGGAGAAGGCACGAGGTTTAAAATTGAGTTCGGAATGAGATTTTGTATAATGATAGTATACATTTAGAATGTTTATTAATGAAAATATTAAGACTCAATAGTCAACCTTAAAACTTTCAAATTAGCTTATATACTAATAATGTGTTACCGGAACGAGCGCTCGAGTAGTGTAGTGGTTAGGGCACTGGCGCAGCATTCAGGAAACCTGGGTTCGATTCTGAGCTAACGTTTTTTTTTTTTTTTCTCTCTTACTAAATTATTTCAAAATAATTTAACAGTTTTAATTAATATCTTTTTCATTTTTATGAAAAAATAAATATTATTCTGAATATTCAAGGGAAAAAAAAAAGACTTGGGCCACTTTTATAATCTGCTTTTATTATAAAAAGTTTTTTTTTTTTATCTGCATGAGATAATGATAAAAGTATTTGAATATGTAATGTAAAATTAAAAGATGTTTTGGGGTAAAGAAATGAAATAAAATATTTACTTAAAGAAGAAAAATACTCACTTTTAATTAATGCACAAAAATAGTAAACATAATTTAAATCAACAAACTCAGCTACTGATGTAAAAAAAGAAAACATTATTTTCGAAACCAGTTTGCTTAGTTTTCAAAGAATGAATATATATATATATATATATATATATATAAATTATTTAGGAAATGTTAACCGGAAATGAAAACCGACCGGACACAATGCCGGGAAACAAAACGTTGCGGGGCAGTTTTTGAGTATGCCAAGATTTGCGATATGGCGCCAAAAAAGGCCTGATTTCTCACACGTGACTTGGCTCATGTTGCGTACACTTGTTTAGACTAGAAACAAGCGACTAGCTTCCTCCATTTATATCAGCTCTATGGTAAATACCAATCCATAAATAATAGCATAGTAGTCATTAGCAAGGACAATTCAAGTGGAACACAGAAATATTTTTCAGTATACCAGTAAAAAAAAAAAAAAATTCGTAGCAGTTATTTGCAAAATTTAAATGGAACACATAACAGGTGCATTTTTCATAACTAATAGACTAAAACTTGTTTTGTTTAACCACTTCCTATTCTTCGATCATTTTTCTAAGTAAATATGAGGAAAAAATTACAACGCATGTCTTCTCACTATGTTGAGTAGATCAACAGAAATTCATAAATATGTTATCTTTTTCATTCTAATATCAACAAACTTTAAAGAATAGAACCCAACCTCGTAAAATCAGCGGTAGATTTAGGTATGTTGTTGATGCTTAAAGCAAAGCAAATTATGGAGTTCCTCTTTTCATATCTCAGCAAAATTAATACACATGCCAATTATTTATTTGAATTTATGTAAAAAGTAAGGAAAATAATAAAGTTCTCGAGAAACTATAATTATAAATTCATAATTTCCGCACTGCAACTAAAAGCCATCAGTTATTACAATGAGATTATACGGAAAGATTATACTTCAACTAAATATTAAATTGAAAATTATTTTGAAGGACCTGTCAAGTAGAGTATAATGGAATTAGTTAGATGAACCATTAATATCCTAACTAATATAAATAAATTTCTCATCTTTAATTATTTAATAATTCTAAGTGCTTTTAGTTTATTTAACAATGATTTTAGTAATAAAAAGTAAACACATTCTACAGTTCTAACATTTTATAACTCATAAAATTTTTATTTTCACATATTTATTTATTTGGCAACATATTTAAGCAACATGCTAGCGGCTCTTTGCTGCTGTCTAATCGGAAATCCGCTACTGAGTAAAACCGAAATATTTATTTAAAGAAACAAGTTTTAACTGACAAACGAATCTAGCTTAGATATTAACGTTTATACTATGAGAGTTCTACCTTTTTCTTTAAAGATGTCGATTTAACAAAAACTGATTAAATGAATCAAATGATTTTAATATTTACATTAATATATTAATTATTACTTTCACTCATAAAAAGATAATATTTGTTCTTCTTAACTATGCCAATGGGAAAAGTTTTAAACCCGTGATTGAAAATTAAAATCAAGCAAAATAATGGCTACAAAGATAATAAAAGTTATAGAAATCAAAATGCTATTTATAGAAAAAGATATAAAATCCACTCGATAAAAATAAAATTCTTCACACAAAATATAGAACGGTAAGGACTTTTATCGTTGTTAGATATCAATACATTTACAAGACTAAACACAAATTGATCATTAAACTTTTGGAAACCTCTTCAGTAAAGCAGTGAGGGAAATAATGCTTAAAACGGTATCTTTTTTCGCCACGCTCGTAGAAAGACTCCAAAATATGACAATTAGGCAAATCACCATGTAGTGGTTTGTCAGGAATAAGGGCATACAAAAAGATTTTAATGTCGCAACCTTACAAGACTTGTGGCATCAACATGTATTTTCGAATATATATTAAAAAATCTATCAAATATTTCTAACAAAAAATACCACACTTTTCTGATAATTTAAACACTGTATATTTAATTATGCCAACGGAAGATTTTCTAATCTTTCTTATCATTTTTTCCCAAAGATTTTGTTATCAATTTCAACAATATGGGACATTTTGTCTTTAGACTGCGTCGTTCAGTGAAGGTTATTAACTATTATTTTCAACAGTAGCTCTTTTCTTTCATTGACTAGATCAAAATTAGATACAGACACGTAACACCGGTAAAAGAAAAAATAATTTCTCTTGTTGGTTTTTAAGTTATTGCATTTCATAACGATTGACAATCGAATAAATTATGCATTTGGCCTAAAATATGAAAAACGTCAAATATTCAAGTGATAAAAACTATATGCGAAATTTCACCCATGTAATTCTTTTTGTTTTTCATCTGTCGCAATTTCACGTTTATGAATGATATATTTTGCCATGACGGATTTGATTCAAATTTTGGTCAGAATTCTATAATTTTGGTATTAATGCAATACACGATTTCATCTACCTAGAATGATTATGAGTTAACCTTTCGATAGATAAACATGAATCAAATTTTTTTTCGCCCTGGAATGGAAAAATATCAAAATTGTGGACAATAACAGATTGAGGCATTTTGAGACCCTACTCAAAGTAGGTTATAAAGTCTTTAATTTTTAAAAATGTTCAATTTAATTACATATTTCAACACATTTTAAACATTTTGTTGATCTAAGTTTAGTATTTTAATAATTTTTTTTATTTTAATAACGTTTCAAAAATATATATGTTTTAATTAATTAATTTTTTTGCGTGTATATCAAGGAAGAAGTGACCAAAGCAGCAAAATTCTTTTAAAAAAATTAGTCACAATTATTAGTTAAATGTTCCTATTTACAAATATATTTAATTATTTTCAAAGCTTTATAAAAATAATAAATTTCAAAAAAATATAACATTAACAATAAGTAATTTATAGGACATCAATGAAATATAATATCCTTAATTTAGTGAATAACTAATATTCCGACATATTATAAAGAAGAAATTTCTTATTCTTTAATTATTATAATAATTTAATGCACACACTGTAATCCTAATTTCTACTACAATAAGGATGAATCTGTGTGTGGTTGTTGATGTTTCAACAGGTCAGACCATTTGACCTAGAGCTTTTGAACAAGGCACATATATATTTCGGAGGGTGAAAATGTGCACCTTGGTTCCAATTTTTTTGTAATTATAATTAATAAAAAAATCAAACGAAATTTTGACGTTTTTCTGCCATAATTTCCGAAAACATTATAGCCCAAAGAAAATTTTTAGGTCATCATAAAATTCGAAAATTTTTCTTTTCAATAAAATTAATTTAATGTACATGCAATTTTTTTTTAAATTTCGGCAATTTAAAAAAATATATAACAATAAATTAAATTTTAACCTAATTTTTAATAATAAATTAAATTGCTGCCCTAAAATTCAATCCGTTTCTATTGTTACACTAAATATTTTATGGCGTGATTTTGTTCCATTATAGCAAGCTAAAGAAGAAGGATTTTATTTAATACTGTTGAAGTTTACAAGCTGAATAAAAAAATTGAAATTATAATATGGCGAAAGTTTTAAAATTGATGAATGGGACATTTACATTTTTAAGATCACATAGCACATCTAAAAATAAATAAAAACATCGATTTTTTTTTGTCGTTGCATTTTTAATGGCACATATGGTTGGGAAACTATTAGATTTTATATCTAACTTCCAAATCTATAGATTTCATATCCAACAGCCCACCTTTTAGATTCCATATCTAAATAGTTTAAACGAAGTTTTATAGTTCGTCAAATAGAAAATTATTTCTAATTGTAATTAGTCTCAAATTATTAGAGTTAGTTTAGTGTTCATTTCGGAGCAATTTTCTATTCTCAAAATCCATAAACTAAAAATATTTTTGAAAAAATTAATTCCTTAGTTGAAATAATGATTATCTTTAACTAATCATATCGTTTCTACTTATACTCCGTGTTCTCTTTGAGTATACCATGACTTGTCAAGACTAGGCCTTTTCTAAGACTAATATTACTGTTTTCACACAAAATTATTTTATTTTAATTAGAAGTATCGCAGTTTATTGTTTTGTTGTTTCTCATTGGTTCTTCTGATGAAAAGAGAATACTAAGACAGAAATATTCTTAATGTTTTGAAGAGATAACAGATTAGTAAAGATAATAATTCTGAAAATCAACTTTCTGCAGATTCTAATGTGAAACTTCAGGATGCAAGTACAGCTATTGAGGATAAAATTGAAAATATCCCTATTGCATCAAACCACGTTATTGTGGATACTGAAGATAAAACAATATCGCGAAATTAATAAGATAAATGACACGCATATTCCTGTTTTATTAGTACTATGTGGTCATGGGATTGGTCCCCATTAGGAACGTTCATATACACTATGAACAAAATTTATGTAAGACAATTAAAATAACACGGCTTTAATGTCTTATAATTTGACATAATCGTGGACATGGTTATATCTAAACGATTTAATTGCCATTAATTATAACTATCAATCTTGGCAAACAGCAAATCAACAAAGGCAGCTAGTATTCAATAATTCAAAGAAATGTATTTCAAACAAATTTATTTATTCGACAATTAAGTTAATAATTTTTATTAAAAATCTAACTGTCTGCGGCCCCTTTCGGTAGCTGCCTAGTTGGAAATTAAAATTTGTAAATAAATTTAAGAAAAATATTTTAACGCCAAAACCAAATTTGACCACTAAGTCAATAATTTTTTTTTAAAATCTGTCTGCGGCCCCTTCCCTTTCAATCTGACGGATGTAGGCAGCTGCCTAGTTGGAAATCAAAATATGGAAGTAGATTTTTTAAAAAAAAATTATTTTTATATTTTGAAAAAGGAAAAAATAAAAATCGCAAGGTATTGACACCGAATACCAAATCCTCCTTCAAAATTTCCGTACACATAATCTCAGCTACTCCTTTTTCCGGCAAGCAAGAGAAAATGTCCCTGTTTTATATTTACTCCCCAACGGAAATCTACTGCCTTTCAACGCAGTAATTCAATTAATTCTCCGATCGCGGGCCAAGGTGAAATTCCACCCAGCTCTATTTTGAGGAAGGGAGAGAACACTCTGAAAACATCGAGAGCGGGGAATGTTGCAGACGCAGGTTCTCACACTTTGACCCCTAATTTTTTTTCTTGCTTTATTTATTACTAGCACCAAGCGATGGCATGGAACAGAAAAGTATATTTTTACTGGGAGCAGATTTCAGGCGATCTATATATAGGTAATACGCTGCACAAGAATGCTGGTATTGACAACCAATTTCATGGAAACATCACTCTTTGGGAAAAGGCTTCGTTAACGTTCTACACTGCCGACGAAATT
>JAPMOR010081792.1:407558-521231 GCA_026543865.1 Argiope aurantia
ATTTTTTCTCCATAAATGCATAGTGATTAAGAAAATGAATTAAATAAAGATGAAAAAATAAATTCAATTAAAAAGAATAATCATTTAGCAGATATCAAGGAAAATATTTAACCCATTTAAATCATTGCCCTAATGTGTTAAGTGCAATGAATTATAGCATTTTTAAATCTAAAAGTCGTACTTAGACATTTTAATTCGATACAAAAAATTATGGTTAATCCATAAATATTTCAAGTACTCTAAGGTCTGTTAATTGCTTAAATATGGCAACATATTGCCAAAAGAGAAGACATCAATTAAGAAAGAGGAATATAGATATATATTCCTTTGTTCCATATATATATATGTGTGTGTGTGTAATATTTAAAGGGTTAAAAATCCAGATCAAAGATTCTTATAACTATAGGTCACAACTTTCAACTGGATTAACATAATAATAGAAATATATCATATATTCGAAACCTGACAAATTTAATTTTTAACGATTTAATTTTATTATTATTATCATTCTTATTGCAAGTAATGACCTCTTTTCTCTAGTATGAAAAGCAATAAATTTGAACAATAAAATTAGTCAACATTTGATGCATATCACGTGGCCATGAAATAACTCTATTTTACAAACAGCAGTGATGATTAACATGCTAAATAAAACCTCAGGGCAATCACAATATTTGAGAACAATCTAAAGGCTGAATAAATAACAGCGGCATTAAAAAGGACTATAAAATTTCGGCTTCTTTAATCTGATTTGGAACGAGTTCATCACGCGTCTAATTATGCAGCGAAGGGTGGTTCAATTAATAAGGGGAAGAGAAGAATTTTATGGGCCATAAAGACTAATTGGTAAAAGGAAATTAAGGAAATGTCACGTAAAAAATCACGCCCGAGGCGCTTTTTACAGTTAGAGTGTAAAGTTACCAAGTGAAAAGTATGTATAAAAAATTTTATACGTTGAAAGAAGTTTCAGCAATTTTTTTCCCTATAAAGTTTAAAAGTAGACTACTGAAACTATAGCATTTTTTTTTATTTGATTTATCTGTGAATGTTCGTTCCAATTTACGATTAATCAAAACGCACTGAATTCATCTGTCAAATCACATAATCCGATTCGACAGCTCATTCGATAAGAATAAAGAGGCTAGTAACAAATATGGTGTAAATAATCAAATTTTCATAACAAATTTTCGTAAATTTTTCTATTCGTAATAGAATTTCTGATTTTTGGATATGATTACGCAAGGATATACAGAAGCGATTAAAAGGGAGAGCACAATAAAGATATTATCTTGCTAGTATCTCCAGTATAATAATCACAGATTAACTAACCCAATTTGAAGTAGAAAATCTCAGGCAGATTGGCAGGAAATAAATAAAAATTATTACTTATTATTACATTTTAAAAGGTAATACAGTAAGGTTAAAAATTTTTTTTTCTCTTACAGTAGAATATTCTCAATCCATTATGTTCATGAATTCATTATTTAATATGTATCACTCAATTTTTTATGTTCAATCCATTATATATTCCATTATGTTCAAATAAAAAAATAATAATCACTAAATTCGGTTTGAACTATATAGTGATCCTTTAAATGAAAGAAATTAGACAGAAACACAGACTTGGGGGGGGGGGAACGGTTGAATATTATAAAATAATGTAAAAAGGCCAAAAATTAAAGTATGATTAAATCCATAATCTTACAACTTTAAAAGTGCAATTCTTGTAAATAAATAAATTTATTTCGTGCATCTATGAAGCGGCTCTAACAATTTGGGTCAAATTTTATATTTAGATAAGGTTTTGGTTTTTAAGTTTATCTATATAGACGTCTTTTCTGGGGGGAAAAAACCCATGATTTTACATCCCTCTCCCCACCCATTTTTTGTAAATAATTTTTTACCTTTTTCTGTCTGCTCTCATGTTGGCAATGCCATATAGCGCCATCTAGTAAATTTTTGTGGTACTTGCATTATTGCTATAGATACTGATATCTCAAAATTTTGTGAGATGGCGCTATATGACATTATCCAAATAAGAATACGTTCGATTCACTTTTAATAGTAACAATGCAATTGTTGTGTTAACCAATTCGAATAACGAAATGCATTCATGATTTTTTTTTTATTTATTTAAATGACCAGTTCATATGTAGTGAAGATTGAAAATTATTCATATTTAAGCTGCATATGATTCGTATCTAAATATTTTCTCCGAGAAAACACGATTTTACAACAACAATAAAAAAAAAAGAAAAGAAAAGAAACTGCCGAGCGAATTTCGGTCTCCCTGGTACTGAACAATAAAATGTATAAACTTATGCAAAAGAAAATTAATCGAGCTCGAATGATAAAATTCGATTCCAAAAACGCTGAATTCCGCGTTTCTGCGAAAATGCAACGCCATATACAAAACCAGAAGAAGTGGTCTCCCAGAAACTTCCTCGCATACTCTTCAACGAAGCATCTTCCCCTCCGTAAGCATAAAAATTGGTGGATTTTGGTAATTCCGCGAAATCATTTCATGACATTGCAGAACGATAATAAAGAAACAAATTAGATCTTTGGTGTGAATCTAGCATTTTTATTCTATTTATCGTGAGAATTTGTATTTTTGACGCCTTTTTGCTAGCCTATTAATAGCAAAATTTAACAAAAAAAAAACTAAAATTACAGTTAGCCACGAGATTTACTACTAAATTTCAATGATTTAAATATTGTGTTTACATGTATGAGAAAATACAGACCGACAAATTGTTTAGTATCTATATTTGGGTTGCTAAATATTTGTTTTGTAGTTGTCGAGTTCACTTGTACTCCAGTAGATAGACTTCCTGTGAATGAATTTCGTTCAAAACTTGACAGAAATCTACAAATTCGGTTATAATGTCATTACCGAATTTCAGCCATTTAGTTCAAAGCGTTCTTGAGTTATCGTGTTCACAGCCAGACAGATATAATGACAAAAATGCGTTTTACAGACTCGGAGAAATCTGAAACCTGGAGATTTTATGAAAATTTCAAGTTAGAATTTTTTGATGATTGCAATAATTTCTCTATATTTCGTAATATAGTAATAAAAGCAATGTTATAAGAAAATATTAGCAAACCTCAACTCAATAACTTTTCCGCATTTAAAAAAAATGCAAAATAAAATGTGATTAAAAAAATGAAAATAAAATGTTCCATAATTATATAACATTCAGGAGCAATCAAATTACAACCAGTTATTAAAATCGGATAGAAACAAATAGTGATGTAACAAAAAAAAATGTATTTCGAAATTAAAAAAAAAAAAAAAACTCTTTAACGGAAGAAAAGAAAGAGCCATGTGCGCATTCATAAATACTTCCGGGTTTACTCAAGTATATTAATCACAAAACATCAAAAATGATTAATAAATAAAATTAAATTAAAAACTCAAACAGAAATTAGCTAGACGCCAAAAGAGTGTAATGGACATTTGTAGACAATTTTTACAAAAAGCAACAATTCTTTTCATCACATTCTCAATTAAATCATAATCATCGTGATAAAGTACTTGGTTTATCTAACTAAAAGAGCATAAAGATTCGGTATAAGTTATTTTCCGCTTTTCTGCATGTCATATATCTAAGAAGAAACTTTATACCTTTTGGTATATATATTATGACTTTGGAATTAGTCCCAATGGTTGCAGCAACAAAAGACAAATTGTCTGATAGTGAAGAAAAATATGTTGAAGTTATTTTCCTTATCTTTCAAGGGGGGCGCAGTGGCCTGGTGGTAAGGTCTCTGACCACGGTTCAAAATTACGAGGTTCGTCCAAAAATAGTCCCAATGTTGATTTAAACATTAATATAATTAAACTAAACTAAACTCCGCTTTTTAAAATGCAATAGAATTCTATTGATGCTTTGATTACATTTTATTTATCAAAATGTTCCAAGAAAAAACATCAATTCATCTCATAATATAGTACTAAATACTTACTGACAATCAGTAAGTTCGAAAAAAATAAATATTTTTTTATGCACATAAATCGTATAAAATAAATGCATAATTAGTATTCAAGATATGCGATTTAAGTATGACCTCTCTCTTTTTTTTTCTTCTTGTATACGTAATATAGAAAAAGTAGAGTAATCGACAAAAAATTCGAGCTCGAGATTTTGACGAATCTCGAGAAACTCATTTTTGGAAAATGTCCGTCTGTCTTTCTGTGACGGATAACTTAAACGCTTTGAGCTAGACGGCTGAAATTTGGTAAACGGCCTTTACACCAATTTTGCAGATTTCTAATAAACTTTCAGTAAAATCTGACCAGAAGAAGTTCGTCTGTCTGTCTGATAGAATATAAGTTAACAACAAAACGAAGGAAGCTAGATATATGAGATTCAGAACATAGATTTAACATCTATAGTGTCATCTATACTGTCAAATTTTCAGCTACAACCATCAAAGGTTTGACTGTTTGTCGGTATGTACTTTCTGAAACATGCAAATGCGATAATTCAATAACGCAATCCGATAGAAGATGTGTGGGATGCTTTGGGGAGACGCCTTGCGGCACGATTACATCCTCCTGGGAACACCCGACAACTTAAACAGATGCTGATTGAGGAATGGGCACTCTTACCTCAAGAACTGTTGGACAATCTGATGCTGAGTATGGGGAGACGGTGCAAAGCAACCATTGCAGTAAGGGGAGGGCATATCCCATACTAAGGAGCATCTGCTTGCTGTTCTTCCTCTTGGACAGACAATCATGTGTAACGATACTATGAGTTCAATAAAGCCTTTTTTTGTTTGATTCCATACTGTATGCATTGTATTCATTTCTGCGCAACTATGCTTTCTTCATTCTTTCAGAACAAAATGCTGTATCTCATTTCTGAATTTCATGTCTCTCAGATGATTTCTCGTGAAGTTATGGCAAAAAACATACCTGTTGCTTAAGTCTTGCACACCAGTGTATTTGTCGTCTGTGTATTCGTCGTCTTTGTGTTAGTGTCTTCGTGTTCAGTAAACGTCGTCGTTGTTTTCTACTGAAGTCTGTGCTGATTGTTTTCACACCACACACCCACTGCAAACGAACCCAGTGGGATCGTAATAATACTTTTTTTATAGTCCGTTGAAAGATACATACATGTTTCTTTACTGTAAGATTTTTATTCAACGCTGAGACAACGTGTAGTTATAAAAATAACTATAAATATAGCTCCCAAGCGTGAAGACGTGTTGCGTAAAGGGAAGATGTGCTTCGTAAATCTCTCCTAGAAGACGGATTTAATCTAAATTTGACACCGATTTACAACGTAGAAGTAATGATCAAAGCCTGAATTTTATCCAATCAGATTATTAGGTTTTTGAATAACCATTTTACAAAGAAACTCGAATATTTCTTCTTCCAGACAATGAAAAATTTTAAAACACTAATTAAAATCAAGTTGTCATATTTTATGCGCCACATTACTTACAATTGAGCCACTGCAGCATTATCACTAAACGGAATTATTAAACAGACTTTTTGTTCGCTTTATAATCTAATACAAGTTATAAACAGTGAATTTATAAATAAAAATCCACTATCGTTTAAACGCTTTTCTTAGGACGGGTATTTGCTTCAGTGTAATTAAGTGAATCATGATTTGAACTCAAATTTAAATAGAGAATGAACAAAAACATACATATACTTAGCAAAATTTGGCAACGAAAATTAAAAATAATGACTGAAGATACAAAAATATACAAAATAGTTAAAGAGTCAAAGTATAGAATTTTTTGGACTGAATACAGATTTCTTGCTTGCAACTTACCGATGTTCTTCAAAGGTTGAAAGAAAATTCAGGGAAACACCCTAGTCAATAATACTGACTCAATCTAAATCAAACGTTTGCCTTTATGCAAGTCTGCTATGACTATTAATGTTTGCAAACAGGATATGTTCAAGTCAAAAATTTGTTCGTTTTAAAACGGATTATAGAATAAAATACTCAGAATGAAAACAAGAAATAGAATAGCAAAGAAAAAACATACGCTGACATCGTTAAATGTTTTAAAATATCATTTTATTAATATGCTAATAATTAGGGGAAAAAAACCATACCTCTTTACTTTCTTGCATAAAAAAGTATAAAGAAAGTATTGTAATAAAAAAAAATCGAACCGGAGATTTTTAACGAATTTCCACGTTTTAGACCACTATAATTTCGAAAATCACACTTTTTTGGTATTATTTCTGACTATCAACAATATAATTCAAAAACACTTTAAGTTAGTAGGATGAAATTTAGTATAAGGTCTTTACACCAAATTTGTAGATTTCTATTAAATTTTGAGCCAAATAAATTCAAAGGAAATCTGGCCATTCAGATGCAAGTTAAGACGATAATTACAAAACGAAATGTGCTAGATGGCTCAGAAATTTATTTAGGATGTACATAATATCAAATTTGGAACGAAATTCGTTCAAAAGGTTGAAATTTTATCGGTCCGTATTATCACGAGCATATAAAAGCGAAACTCGAAACGCAATAACTTTAGTCACTATCCTGGTTCATTCCTTAATTTTAACGATCCTGTTTCATTCCTTAATTCTTAATCTTAAAGACCCGAAGAGTTTATATAATAAATTGCAATCTGCAAAAAAAAAAAAAAAAAAAGTGTGGAAACTTGGAAACTAATTTGAAAAGACAACGAAAGCCGTCAAAGCGAGAGAGAGAGATGCAATTAAAAATAAGGAATGCTTCATTGCTCCTCAAGAAATATGAATATTATTAATATTTGTAGTCATTTCGGAAGAGAAAAAAACGTTAAATGATATGTTTCTTTGTATGTTAATTTGGAGTCCAACCCAAAGTCTATCTTTGTAATAAGAATACGTTTTGCGAGAAAGGATTATGAACTCAAACTGATTAATACTTTTATACTATCCGGGATTAATTGCGTAAAAACTAGCCAATGATGACACGATAGACTGATTAAAAATGCTATATTCAAGCCAAAGGATAATATTTCGTAACTACTGTACGCCAATGCCACGCAAGGCGTTTTCTGGGAGTTATTTATTAGAGAGTATGCGAAAAAGTTTTAGAAAGACTACTCCTGCTGGTTACATTATTTTGATGATATTTATTTTAATATAGGTATGTAAAATTTATCAGTTCTTTTTCTTTATCTGTTGCGGATTTGAGAAAAAAAGAAAAATATCTGATTAAATTTCATAAACGTAGAACAGTTTTTGATTTAAGCAGCTCAGTTCCTGAATGGACTGCTATCGTAATATTTAATTTCAGTTTTTCTAAATAAGTGCATTCAAAATTATTAGTTTTCCTAAATTCCGGGAAGTAAAAAAGATTTATGCATTTAACGAATTGAAGACAAATTTAATTATTTTATCAATAAAATTAAGAGCATAAAAAAAATGCCTATTATAGATTTAATTTTCTTTAAAATGATGTCTCTTCATATTCTCGCAAATACCAAATTCAGCAAATATATATTCTTTCACATCTATTTTTTCAATCTTGAAAGATATTTGTAAGTAAACAAATTATAAATACGTATAAAAAATAAAATAATTCAAAATAAGCATTTAAACTTAATTTATATTCATTATAATTATTCCACAAAGTTTCACATGGATTCTGGAACATTTGAAGAAAAAAAAATACGCAAGCGGATTCATGCTTTTAATATTAACAAACATTATAAACATAAACACTGAACATTACAAAAACTATTGATTCAACTGCGAATTTTTTGAACTGCAAATTTGAATAGCTCAAATTCACATTTATGACTCGCCTGTTAAAGCAAGTTATTGAAGTTATGCACGAAAAGAAAAGCCCATAGGCAAGCCTATAAGTCGCCTATTTGTTTGGCCGCCTTCATGCATGTATCCTTTGGACGATCAACTGAACCGAGCCTGTATTTACACGCAAGATAGCTTCTAAGAATAATCGATAGCAAAATTCCATTTCTACAAACAAAAAGCAAATTAGGAATGTATAATAATAAACCACAATTCTTCCGTTTCAATTAACGTAAACACGTAACACAACACCTTGTTTAGGCACAAGAATTTAGGCAAGCAAGATTAATTGAAAATCAAATGAAGCAACTGAATCAGGAACAAATAGACGGACCCATCACAAGGCAGATGAGATTTCATCGGATGGCGAAAAAAACTGAATCAAGTTGCAATAAGAACCATTAACAGATGTCGCGAGATATCTATCATTGGTTAAGGAAGTTAATGTGATATTTTGTCACGAAGAAAGGGAGCATAAATGTTTATGAAGGGAAGCGAAGTAAAAACTAATCACATCTGAAAGAAAAAGAAAAAACCACTCGAATGCTTCTGATGTAATGAATCTCCTTTTGATCGTTTGAGAGAGCGAACTGATATGACGATCTTTCGCCCACATTTATTTATTTTGCATGCTTTAAAATAACCATCATCCTGACATCATCTCGATCTCAATAAAAATAGCTGACAACCAGTTTACTTCCAAAATAGATATCTCGACTAATAATATGAATGAATGTGTTCGGTATTAATGCTTTTCAATTCAGACTATTGACACCAATTTCTTTCCGCACACCTTACTTCAATTTAATTTTTTTTTTAAAGTTAAGTATATTTTACAGCTCTATCTGTCCTTGTTTCAATAACTACGTTTATACACACATGCATTGCAACATCCCCTATTTCTACTTAGAATAACGATAAATATATATGGCGTGTATTGGCGCAATACAAACTAAACTGTATGACCTAAAAATTACAAATTTACCATATACATATTTTGGCGGGCAAAAATGAGCATCTCGGAGCGAATTTTTAATAATTTAAAACAATTTTAATTAATTAAAAATTACACGAAACTTAGGTGTTTAAGCGCGATCATTTCTGAAACCATAACAACATAAAAAAAGAATTCTACAACATCTTAAAACTCAAAAAATTATCTTTTCAACTATCTAATTATTCAGCGGCGGAGTTATTTTATTTCATAATTAATTTTCAAAATATATTTTAAGCATACTTGCACACAATGTATTTCGTCTCTACTAATAGTAAAGGTTAATGTGCACGTGTTTGTACTGGCGTTTACAAGCCGGTTCATGTACTTTGGAAGGTGAGAAAATGCACCTCGGAGGGATTTCTATAGGGTTTTTTTTTTCTTTTTTAATGTCTATTAAAAATTAGTCTAAATTTTGAAAATATAAAGTAGAATTTTTTCTTCTTTTACATTTTAAAACTCAAGAAAATCATCCCTTCAATAATACCAATTTCTTTACCGTATAATTTTCGCTATTTTCCATCTTTTTTTTTTAAAAAATTTAAATATATTCTACAATAAATTTCATAGTTGAAGTGGAATTTGGAATGCTTTCTTTCATTGTTAATATTAATACTTGACTTTTTTTTTTCAATCTTTCAATACTATTGCTCTGTTCTGTGATATTGTTTGATATATAAATATACAGATAAAAAAAATTAAGGATACAGCACAGGTAGCAGGGCAGTGTAAGGCCTTTAAAATAGTATGATTAATATGTCTAACACAGTTTAAAGATAAAAAATAATAATATTTTGCAGATGACACTATCAAAACCAAATTATACAACATATTAAACAGAAATCTTTGGTGAAAACGTTAATTTCAACGAACCTTGATCTCCAATGGCGGCTTGTTTAAAAATAATACTTAAAAAGCATTTTTTATTAATGTATGAAAAATGTAGAAAACTTTCATTTCATCAAAATCACCAAAAAAAATTATAAATAAAAGCAAAATTTGTAAAATAAGAGATGCTAGGTGAAATATTCTGAGAAAATGGAATTTTAATATATTTTAATTTTTAATAAATATTTTAGATTTTTTTTTATATTGCGGCTTTTCATGTAGTATTGTTTCCCATGTCTCACGCCTTTTGTTCTGACAGCCAGATTATGAATTTAACATATATTTTCAACATACTAATACATAGATAATTCATAATTATAAATAAAATGGAATCATATAATGAATTTTTCTCAATTTCATTTCAGATGGTGCCTCTAGTACTGAATTGAAGCTAAATTTAATTAGACATCTGAAAGACAAATTTTAAAAACGTCACATTGCTATCTGAAAAAACAACGGCACAAAATTTCAGAACTTAGAAGTGAGAGAAAAATCGGTTACAAAATTCCATCTTTATAAACAAGAAACAAATCGAGTTAAGTTAAACCTTATAAAGAGATTATGCAAATCAACTCGAAACACTTCATAAATAATAGAAACGAAATAGAATTTGAGTGGGTATATATGGTTGTTTAAAAAGGATTTATTCCTCACTGCCTAATCGCAATAAGCTATAATGACCCAATTTCCCGAGTTTCAAGTAGGGCATTCTAAATATCGAGAAGGGGGATATTTTCATCCGATAAATCAGATTATCTTATCGTCTGGCAAGTAATGTTCTGCATAATTTGATCGGAAGCAAGGTATTTAATAAATAGGTATTATAAAATGAAACTGGGATAATTTAAAAAGACAGAATAATTCTACTCCAAACAGTATAGAAAAAATGTAAAAGAGAATTCTGAAGGAGAAAATATTTTAAAATCCAATCCAATTATCCTTCAAAAATGTTTAATGTCCATTCTTTAATTTTTAATAATAATAAAAAAAAAACATAACAATTCAGGTTACTTCAGCTTATTCAATCACATGAAGAATAATTTTAGAACATTTTTTTTGGGGGGGGGGATCGTTATGAATTTTTGGCAATCTTACCACTGGGACAGTAGATATGGCTAGATTCGAAACTTAAATATTCGAGGAAATAAACATTAGTAATAATAACAGCGAATATGCGGACTTGGGGCTGCTTATATTCGTCATAGCAGAACGTCCTCACTACGGTATGGTGTGGAAATTTTAAGAAAGGGTGTGGGTTTAGACTCTTTTTTATCATCTGAATATGGTTTCAAATTACACGAAATGCTTCAAAATAGCCTTTATGTAACTTCAAGCAAATTGAACCGGGACTATTTAGTAATCCAAAACAAACAAACTTACTTTATTTAAATATAATATTAGCAGCTGTAAGTAAAGAAATAAACTAAGACTTTTGGCCACTTAGTTGTTTTACGATGAGAAAAAGGAAGAATATTTCATTAAGAAACAAACAATTTCGTTATATGAAATGATGATCTGAAATTTCAATTTCGAGGTATTAGTTTGACTGATAATCAAAACAGGACTTCCACTTTATGAAGTTTTGATTTTTGGTTTTAGTTATATTAACGTCCCGTTTTAAAGCAATACTAGGGCTATTTTGGGACGGACCTCGTAATTTTGTACCGCGGTCAGATGACGAGGACGACACCTGAGCTGGCACCCCCCCTCTCCACACCACATCAGCAGGAGGACGTTTGGTCCTGACAGATTTAACGTGCAACAGAACCCTTTACACGATGGTTCTTCGGTGGAATCGGGTTTCGAACCTGAAACCCTACGGCTTACAAGCCGAGACCTTACCACCAGACCACCGCGGCCCTGTTGATTTTTGAGACAAGATTTAGCAAGTTATAAGCTTCAAGGGTACAATGATATAAATTAAATTAATAAAATGATTTGCATTTGCGTACATAGTTATTTAAAACAAATAACACATAGGACAAAAAGATAGTGGCACTGCTATAAAAAAAATTGTACTAATTTTTCCAAAAGAAATATCCTTTAGATGAATCTGTATATCATGTTACAGTACAACTAACAATATAAGAAACGGGAAGCTGAAATTGCTATAATATATAAGACTGTTTTCAGATTGAAATCTTCTATAGATAATCTATATAAGCTTATTTCTGTTTGTAAATAAAAATGCACACTTTTTAATATTAAAATATTGAAGACATTTTAAGCTATTTCATTTATTTGGCTCCGTTAACGTTTATTAAAATTTCACATTATTCTTTAAAAATTAGAAGGAAAACTAAGCATTCTGCGTTTTAAAAAGTGGTTTGGTACCGCCTGTAATTTTTCAATTAACAGTGAGATTTAAAAATCTTTTGGTGCAATTTATATTTGCTTTTTAATTAAAAATAAAGATATAGATGATAAGAAAATTTTGAGTACGAGTAATTTGTTTTATATGCTTTGATTTTATACAGTTTGAAATTTTATTCGTAAATTATGCAGGTTTGCATGAATGTGTTCCATAATGAAGCAACAAAATCTAACTTTTAAGTACTAAATAAAAATACACACTTTTTAATGTTAACACAGCAAAAATAAGACTTGAAAATATTTTCATTCCAAGCAATACCAAGAATATTAAATATTAAAAAAAATATTTAAAATAAGTTCAAATATTACCCAGAAGATTGAATTTATTTTAAAGAAATATAACATTTATTTAAGTAATGCATTTATTATCGGAAGTATCTGAAAGCCCTATTCAGCTGTTCTTGTTTAAATCCCTCTAATGGGCCTCAGACATCAAGGACCTGAGTCAGCGGACAAGATTGTAAGGATATCGAGCAGCATAGCATTGAAAAGGCTTCCATAGATCATATAACACGTGCAAGCACTTTGGATTGGGACAGAATTTGTACTGAACTATAATCGGTTCTCATTTCTAGAATTTGCACTTAAATAATTCAGCCTATACTAGAACAAAGAGTAGTATGTAAGGGCACGGTTTCCAAAACGTTCTCAATCGCGATCCCATATTGATAGTAAAACATTTTTGAGATGACAAATTCCAAACTAGAATTATTTATTTATTTGCGAGAAAACCAAATATACATTTCGGATGCTTTTCTGTCGATTTTATAATAGCCGCTTTCGGCGACCAGCTGATTAACAAGGAATACAGATTGTATTAATTCTCTTATGATGCTTAGGATTTCTTCAAAAAAAGTATTTTTAAGCATCATATTGCGATACATATTTAAACCGTGTTATCAATAATAGTTCGACACTTGTTTTGCCAATTATGCAATCAGAAAATTCTTTACAGAGTAGAATTTACTGATATCATCATGTTATTAAAAAAAACATAATTATCCTGGTAATCCATTTTTAATTACACGTTATCTTTAGCAGAGCCTCCAAGTTAAGTTTCACTTTATGATTTTATATGTAAACTGCGCGAATAAGAAGTATCTTACTTATTCAGTTTTCACTGATGGAAGGAAGTCACACAGTTAATATCACAGTGATATTAAATGAAATAATGAAAAACGACTTAAATTTTATGCAACAATAAAATGCACTGTTAATTTTTTTTTTTTTTTGAAAAATCGTTAACATTAAAGGAAAAATTAGTAAGATTTATAACATTAAAAAACCTTTTTCTTTCTAACTTTAAAATGGCGTCAAATTTGTATTTGTGCAATAACATATCACAGAAAAAGCCAAAATTTTAATTCACAAAAATTTAAAAAAAAAACATCTTTTCACTCTCCAAAGTTCATTTATGCCATATTTGGTAACTCTAAGTCAAACATCCAAGCCTGTCACACATATTCTATTTCCTTATTAGTAGAGACAGAAATGATCTATACCCAAAAAATTATGAAAAAGTATCTTTGTATGGATATACAGAAAGAATTCTTGTAATAAATCTGTTTAAATATGCATATGAGTTCATTAATTCAGATAAATCGGAAATTTATTAAAATTTTTATTTATATTGTCTGAAATTACAAATTTAATAACATAATAAATGATCAGGAATTTTTTATTAAAAATATAATTACAAATTTATACTACGCGGATAAAGCATATATATGACACTTCGATAGAACGTATTCGTTGTATTGGTGTAATTCCTTTAACCGATGTACTATAAAGATTTTATCGTAAACGCCGCACAAATAATGAAATTATTCATAACCCAAAGGGAAAAAAAGAATCTATTTAAAATAAAAGTACAGACGGCGAATTAACTGCCTGTCGTCAGAGGCGAGACATGCGTTAAACGAGGCATTTCACGAAAGTCGGAATAATGTGGCAATTTAGACGCGGGCACAAATATGAATGAACAGCATCAGAAGAAACTGCAGCCCTAAAAATCGCAGATTCAGATCTCGTTTCGTAGAAAAGGAACAAAGTGGTAGCTTTTAAAAAACAATGGGACTTGATCTGGAGCCAGCAGAGGTTGTTCAGCCAGAGTAAACACACTTAACATTATGCGGCACACTGAATAAAGGTATTATTCGCTACCATTGACAGCCACGGCATAAATATTGTTAAAAAAAAGGAGGAAAAAAATTTTTGCGAGCGCAAAGTGAATTTGTTGACTTGAAAAGACTAAGAAATTGGAACATAAAGTAAATTTCAGCCTAGAATGAGCAATTTAGTCTGCTTCGTGAATAATTTCCTTTTCTAAAACCAGCGGGAGTGTCTGGACGAAAGTTTCTCGCATACGCTGTAATTAAGGTCTTATCATCCCTTTCACCCACATAAAATTATGAACCTTGGGTAAAATCACGAGTGTCTTGCATGGTATTACCGAACAATAGTTACAAAATATAGATCTTTATAGTGAATCTAAATTTTTTATTGAATCTATCTTGCGAATATTATTTTCAATGCCTTCTTGCCTGCCGAATGAGAACACAATTTGTCAAGGGACTACAATTGTACTCACAAAATAATCTATCGAATTTCATCGATTTAAGTCATTCATTTCTTTTATGGATTATTGCGTTTAAATGCATGCGAAAGTACAGCCAGACAAACCGTCAACCCTTAGACAGATTTGATTGAAAATTTAACACAATCAATACTTTCTGCGAAAAAACTGTACACCTTATTTTATTTTCCCAGCTCTTTGCGTTTTGGAGCTATCAAATTTACACAATTGAACACTTATATATACAATTGAACGTTCTATAGAAAGTAAGACTTCCCATGAATAGATTTCGTTCAAAACTTGACAGACATCTACAATTTTGGCCTCGAGTCCGTATACCAAATTACATGCATCTAGCTCAAAGTATTTTGGATTTACCGTGTTCACAGACACACATAATTCTAAAATTGCATTTTTCGAACTGAGAGAAGTCTGAAATGTGGAGATTCGTCAAAATTTCGAGTTCGAATTTTTTTTTGATGATTAAATTATTTCCTCTACATTTCATAAACGAGAAATTAAAAAGGCAGTAACAGTCAAGAATGAGGAATTACAATCACGATAATTTTAATACATCAACTGCGTTATTAAAAGTAAAGTACGAAACTTGAGGATCAGAACACTTATATATGAGAAATATTTTCATGAATTGTAGTTAACGTGCGGCTAATTTTATTCGAAGTCGCAAGTTTTACACCGTTTTAATAACAAGTTTGAGTTCTTTTAATTAGATAGTATAAGGAATAATTCCATAAGAAATCAGTTTTTAATACAGTTAATATTCATGAAACCCTCTTCGGAGTAAAGCGAAGCCGTAAGGCTGTAGTGGTCTGGTTTTAAGATCTGTTTCAAGGTCACAAGGGCCTAATACAGCGAATATTCGCAGTGTATGCGAGTTTGGTTCAGGCATATTAAATTTTCCGTTCGAAAATATTCATTCTTAGAAGGAATTGTCGATATCTGCAAACCAAAGGTTTCTCAAAAGTATCGCACATTAGGGCTGCAGCACCCCCTAAAATTATTTTAAAAACTAATTTTCGGCTTTTCCGAAGAAGTTATTAAGAGACTTGGATACATAAATATTTATTTGAAAATTTCAGAAAAAACTACTCCTGAGAATCAGCTGGTCGCCTGAGGCGGCTAGTATAACAATATGATGATTTTTGTGGGGTTTTTTGTATAACAAAGAAAAACGAGAACGCACATTGTGTCTCTTTTCAATGACCGACTGAGTTCAGAATTTGATACAAGCCTCTTATTCTTTAAGAATATTATTAACGAATTTCATTCACTTAGTTAATTGCGATTTGATTTATTATATTCGAATGCATATTAGCAATCAGATCAACGCACAGATACTCTCCTGAAGGATTTGGTCCAAAATTTCACACACATTTTCAATTCTGGTAATAAAGACATATACTAAATTTAATCGATCTAGCTTTTTACAGTTATCGCATCTACATACTACAGAAAAACAGACAAATTTCTTTTATATTAGACAGAAATCTACGATTTGGGGATCAAAACCATATCATATTTCGTCCGTTTAGCTACTTGTTGTGTTGAGTTATTATATCTACAAACAGATAGAATGACAAAGACATAATTCCAAAAAAGATTCTTTTGACCTCGAGGAGGTTTAAAATGTGGAACTCATAAAATTTTCTAGGTGGAATTTTTTCAATACTTTCTCTTGTAAACCATAAAGTAAATAGAGAGAAACAAGTGAGATTACATAACAGAACGTCAATAAGAAAAGCACACACTAAAAAAAGAAACATAAACGCAGTGTTGTCCATATCTTAGCGTTGCGTTTAGAGAAACCACAGACGACCTTGAAACAAATTAATTTATTAATAAATTGAGGTTGATAAAGTAAAATTCTGATGACACGATAAATATTCAGTGCACCAGTTTGCACTAAAAATCTTGAATTTAAAGATCAAAGAACGATAACACATAACCTAATTTATTATCAAAATCAAACTCCAGTTAGAACGTTACAACGACGAAAGAAATAAAAAATGTATGTTCATTCAATAAAAATTTTAAATCATCTTTTGGCACCTCTAAAACACTTTCAACCTCAGTTCGCCTAAGGCGACAACTGATGAGCTTAAACAAGCCCAATGCATCAAAATAAGAAAATCGAACTTTAATCTTCTAGAGTAAATAAACTAGAGAGTAAATGCTTTTCAAGTGCATTTCAGAGAACTCATCGATCTGCGGGCTTTTAATGCAAAAGGAATTTGAAATGTGTACATTTTAAAATCGTTTGCAAACAAAGGATTACGATCGAAAAATAATTTTACTTAAAATGTTTTCCGATTATTTATTTTTTTCTGTCTAAGGAATTTGACGGTCAAAAAATGAAATGAAGTGTTTAAAATGAAAAATACCAATTCTATTTAAATAGGTATGGCGATTGAAATAACCAGTTCAATAAATAAAAATAAACAGATATAAGAAAATAAAGGGACGTCAGTTGCCTACAAGCATCGGAAACATATTCGAAAGCGGATTTCCAACGAAGAGTTGCCAGGAATCGCTAGACTGAGATGAAGCCAGAAATAAACAGATTTAAAAACTTTATTTTCCTATTTATCAAAAGAATAAGACTGTAAAAATATAAATTCTATGAATAATAAAATATAAGGATTATATTAAAATCAATTTTCAAAACAAATATAACTGATCAGGGTTCTGTCTGTTTCATTACGTTCTCTTAGTTACTGAAATATTTATTAACGCAGATAATAATAAATTTTCACAAAGTTAATAATATAAAAATGGTTAACCTAAAATAAATCATTAGCACGCTAAAAATGTAAGACTAAACTGATCAGTTTATGACGAGAGAGGTCTTATAATGAGCAATGCCTAGGACCACAAAATATCAAAATCCGTAACCGAGTGCGTTAGAATTAAGATATTTTTGTCAGCAAACTGCTCCTTTTTTTTATAACACTTACTTCTATTTTTAGCAAATCCTTTCCAATGAGATAGCTTATCTCTAAATACCATTCGCTTTCAATACAAACACGGAATATCTCTTAAAGAAATTAACGCATATCCATTTTTCACAGAAGTTGTTAAACAAATAAAGGTAATAATGCTTATAAGCAGACAAGCAAAATTGAATCGCGTCATGCAACATGGATGATGACAAATTTAAACAATATGCTTTATAGAGCAGACCACTGGATTTAGTACTACTAAATTTAGCAGGTAGTTAATTCTTGATTTAGTAAGTGCTCACTAAGAAACTGTTCTCAAAAGCTGAGAAGCTCACTGTTTTCAAAACTTTAATTATGTTTTAGTTAGAAATTAATGAAAAATTTTAGTATTTTCCCTTAATAATTTCGTAACAGATTAATGCAGAAAAAAACATTTTTACGCCAATTTAAAATTAGAAGAATTTTTATTTCTGCACAATTCTTCTGTAATTTATTAATTTTTAACTATACTCTACGATAATTGTTTTCATTTTTTTAGTTACTGAATTTATATTCAAAAGTGTTGAGTATGTGTGTGTGCTTGATATTATTACTATATTATTACATTAAATCTAAACCTTTTCGTTGAAAAAAAATATAACAGATTAAATAATGGATAAGAACGCAATATTTTCTCTGAAAATACGAATACCAAATAGCAAAATACAGCCGAAGCGTACACAAGAACAGTAAATGCAATGAACAGCAGCACAATAGCAGCATATTGCTACTAAACAACAAAACATAATGGAACAAAGCGCTCAGAAAAAACTTGGCGGAGATCATCACTCAACTACTCATTGAATAGATTACTCCTCACTTCAAACCTATCTTTTGAGATTTTATTTCCGTAACACAGCAAAGAAGCTTCTAGAAGGATATTGTATCTTCGCTCATAATCAAGATAGAGTCATAATTAGAGGAGTTTCTAGGATTTTGTTTTTGTCACCTAAGTCGCTAATCTAATGTATCCAAATTTGTAACCAAACTCACAGTCATTGGCCTGGCATCCATTTATCATTCATTGCAATATTGCAAAACTATCTTCTTTCCAAAAAGACTTTAAATGCATAGAAGCAATATAACATAACGGCTTGTAACGGTATAATTAAGACCAAACTGTAAAAATGAAGAAAGACGAATAAAGCCTAATATATTATATCACCTCTGTTTCGAACTAGATGTGCGAATATCCTATAAAATTTATTTATTCGCATAATTTTTTATAGCTAAACTGATCATGTTTCAAAAGAATTCAATTTCAAATGATATCAAATTCACATGATAATAAAGTATCACATGTCACCGATCATCCAAATAAATTCACACTGTCTAACTGCCGTGAATTCAAGCTTTTTTTTTATTTATTTTTTTTTTAGCATTTTATAAAAACTACTTTTTGTTACGATATTTTTTACTATCAATCTTCTAATAAACGAAGTATGCAAAGTAAACTATTATCACAAAAAAAAATCGAATTTGAGGTTTGATGTCTTATCGCATATTAGAATTCCCTTTTCTCGAATATAATATAATTGCATAAAAGCCATTTATACAATTATGTTCGTCTGCTCGTGATTACAATAACTCGAAACGCAACAAACTACATGAATCAATTTAAAAAATCAATAAATTAATTTTAAAATAGGACTTTTGCATCAAAGTTGTATTGAGATTAAGTCAGACTACGTTTATCAACCGGTAGATTATCCGTTTGGTTCTGTCTCTGCACAATAATGAAAAAAATAATACCGGCAATGTATTATAAATGGCAGTCAAATATTGGTCATTCCAACTCCTTTAAAATAATGTTTCCAATGATCATCAAAATTTGGCGACAATTTAGCTACAAAGTATAAATAGTAGCTAAGGATTGGCGTCGGATTTGGCGTGTTAGTGTTCATGCCGTATTAACATAGAGGTAACAACATACTGAAACACTGAAAAAAAACAGCAACAAATTTAGTATAAGGTCTTGACACCAAGACAGTAGATATGACTCAAATATAGGAGCATACTCGATTCCCTTTATTAGATTACACAACTAATCACAAAATATGCCATCCGCTGCAAGTAAACGAGAAAATGGAGGGAGAACTTTTCTCTGATTACTTTAGCAAGATAGTAAAGAATAGCAAAAATTAAACATGCATAAGACATTTGTTATATATATCTGAAAGCACTGATCCCATTACAAGTTAAATTTCTTCTTCTACAAAGTTGATCGCATCAGACATATAAGATAGTTAGTTCAGTAAAATGATACATTTGGATATGAAAATGGTAGGTAGGTAGGATAATTTCAACCTTCTGATATGCTAATAATGCTGGGTCTGCAAGCTAATAATCAAGTTTTTGATATCAGACGGCGCGTAACCGCAAGTCATATGGTGTCGTAAAAGCTTCCAAATTTTTAAAAATCTTTCATCAAAATCTTTCATGAATAATTGGTTTCAAAGAAGAAACTTAATCTCCATATTTAAACTACAATAACCTTTCTACAGTTTCAAATCAATTCTTTAGCTTAAAAAATAAATGGAATACGGATTTAAAAACTCATACTGTTGTAGCGAACTTGACGTTTCAACAGTTTTTGTTGAATATGCTTGGCTATGCTTTTTTCTATGGCTATGTTGAATATGCTTTTTTCTGATCACAGAAAAAGGGCATCCATCAAATACTGCAACACCCAAATAATTCAAAAGTTCTCACTATTATGTACTTTTAAGTGTATGATAATTCTTAATAATACTTCCGAAATTCGATGTTCTGTTAACAAATGCCTTAGTAAGTGGCCTAACATTCACCAATACAAAATTATTTCACCTTGACAACAGTAATCTCCTGAAAACAGTAGTTATTTAGCCCTCTTTCATATTCTTTCTTCCCTAAATAGCAGCAAAATGGCGGCTCATATGTGAAAAATATTTTCGAATCACTACAACTGTTTGGCAGAACTAATTCTATGAAAGAAGGATAGTAGAGGTACAGTATTTTTTTCCCCTCTCTTTTTGTCTTTCTCAATTTTAGCGCTACTATTAACAGCAGCAAGTGTGATTACTTTATCTTAAAGTTTGGAATTAACATTTCTGATGCTATCGCCAATAATTCTGGAAATTTTGTAGCAACTAAATTCGTGAGACAGGTGGCAATTAACATCTGCAGTTCCTACAACACTACCGCTTATCTTGACATACAGGTAGTATAAGCGATCTTCGCACGTTATTTATAACTTTACTCACTTCTCAAAGTGTTCCTTATGAAATCTTCTCTAAACAAACATCTTAGTTAAGATTTTTTTTTAAAAAAAATTCTAAAAAAAAAAATTAATTTTTGTAATTTTTCGTGAAAATTGGCCCTTTTAGAAAGTTTGTATCTCTGTCGTTTTTAAAGCTATCGAGTTGCTTTTGAATCTACACTAGCAAATTCACTCTAGTTTCAATTTCTGATTAATTTTTTTTCCTGCAAAACCAACTACTCAGTAAGTATTTCAAAAAAATTACAGAAAATGCTAACAAATTTTGATATATTCTCGACACCAGGTCACCTACCTATCTAGTAAATCTCAATCTAGGTTGAAAAGAAAAGAATTAATTTATTTGCAAAGATTTGACACATCCAACATTAATAACATATCAAACAATTAAAACTCCCTGCACAGCATTTTTCTGACTGTTGTAAATAGCCAATACACGAAATATTATTTATCATATACAAATAATAATAAATAAGAATGCATACAATTCAAAGAATATATTTTCTCTAATTTTAAACTGGATCACAATGTTGTTTTAAAATTAGACTCGAAGGAAAACAAAGTAAAAAATGGCGCACCCTTCATTGGATAAAAATTCCAGTATTAGATTCACTCATTCAGAATTGATCAAAAAGCAATTACGAAAATTCGTGAATAATGCATCCCATTCAGCTTCCTATAATCAGATCTCTAAAATTTGAATCAATAGAAATTAATAACAATCGAAAATCTAAACAAAAACATCATTCAATTTTATTTAACTATTAAACAGCTCTATTCCTTAATTTTATTTAGTTAGATGCCTCAGGCGACCAAATAGTTCGTCGGGAATATTGGTTAAATTTAATTTCTATTAAACTGTTTGGATATAACTATGATTCTGCCAAATTGTCTGACATTACAGCCAAATTATTTTAAAAGAACAACATACATTTTTTTATAGCCATGTTATTTTAAAAGAACATACATTTTTTTTATTATATTCACGAATCTTTCTAATTTATACTAGTCTTATGACATCATAGTGTTATTACGCAATATCCGGTTCATGCATCATCTAAATATCGGGAAATTGTAGCTTCACTCCTTTTATTATTCTTTTGTATACGAAGTATAGAGAAAGTGCAATAATAATAATAAAATCGAACAAGAGATTTTAACGAATCTCCAAGTTTTAGATTTCCCAGAGATCGAAAAACCCATTTTCAGTATTTCGTCTTATCTTCTGTTTGTGACAAAAGTATTTCAAAAACGCTTTGAGTTAGAAGGATGAAATTTTTTATATGGTCTTTACACCAAATTTTCATCAAATTTTGAGCAAACGTCATTGAAAAGAGGTCTGTCAATCCGCCTGTGCGAAAATAAGTTAATATTATAACAATAAAATAAAGAGAGTAAGATAGATAAAATTCTGTATACAGATTTAACATCTATATTATAAACGCTTATTAAATTTCGAAACAAATCCAACATAGGATTATCGGTCCATACTTTCAGAAGCAACTAAAACAACATTAAATAACGTTAATAAAAATAACTCAAAAATGCAATGACAAAAATATCAAATTTGATATTTTTTTAATACACCTGTAGTTCTGTTTCAAAATCTGGTTTCAATAAATTGGGGAAAACGTTTCTAAAACACAAATTCGATTTTCGGATACTATTAACCGCATGCCAGGGATTAAATGCCAAATAACTCGCCAAGGATCACACAATAAATTCAGTAAAAATACTAAATTCATGAGAAAAAACGAAAACTTTGTAACTATTGTACGACAATGTCACGCAAGGCGTTCTCTGCCTTCCTTACCGAAATAATTTTTGCAAGGGTTGCAATAATTATTTCGGTTTGCAATAATACTTTTGTTAGAATATGCGAAAAATTTTTAAGGAGACCCCTCCCACTTGCTTGTCTTTTACACAGATAATTAACAAAATCTTTCTTCCATGTCTTTCAACAATGGAAGAAAATCACACAATTCAATATTTGATGAAGCGATGAAAATCTTTCAATTGCTGGGCAACAATGTATTATATTAATTTATAAATTAGCCAAAAAATATTTTTAAAAATCACCAAATTTCAGGAAAATTTTGCATGATTATTAAATTGTTAGCATTAAAAAAAGCAGTTTTTTTTTTTTTTTTTTAAACGATTGAAACGACATAGAATTAAATTTTCAGCAACAATATTTTCGGAAGTTATCGCTGAAAAATACCGGAACTTAACTTAATTTTTAATTAAATAAAATTCTAATAATTTTTCTTCAATATGTATAAGATGCGCACTCCCACTTTCCAAGGTAATATTTACTGAATTCGGTAGCTTTATGTCAAATGGTTTGGCCTTTAGAGCGTCAACACATACACACGCATCCATCCTTATTAACAGTAGAGATGATTTTGGCATAGGTACACGTGAATGGGGAATGTTCGTTTTAACGAAAATAAATAAAGAACATCAACAGTAATAAATTTTTATTTCCATTGCAACAAGCTTACACGTGGTGAGTCATACTCCACAATAAAACTAAAAGGGAAAACAACACAGAAAAAAAAAATTAAGTGAACGAAGTAACGCCACTGGGGCTGAACAGAGGAATAATAAATCTTTGAAATTCTATTAACAAGAATAAATACCAAACAATAGGAAAGTTGACGTTCTAAATTTTATCGCTGTATTGCGCAAGCTCCTCTACACGTGGTTGACTTCTGAAGTTCGTACCTTCACAAAACCTTTTTCAACTTCACAGTTGGGGAAAAAAAAAAAAAAAACTATTTATATCAAAATAATTTTAAAAAGCTGGTATTTTTTTTATCTCTCATTTGCCACTCTTTCACCCCCATTTCGACATCACATCATATTTATAAATGAAAAATATTTCGAGTAGTCCATCCAGTTAAAAATTTAAAAAAAATTTAAATGGAGTATTAATAAATACCACACAGAAGAAAAATTGGTTATGCGTATTCCCTCCTAAATTTCATTAAAATGCTCTAAACAGATACAAGAAAATTGCCTTCATACATTTATTTCTGAAGTTTCATAAAAATATTTCAAATTGAAATAGCTTTCAGAATTATTTATGCCTGCTTGGCTACCCTTGGTGACCAAATTACATGCAAATACATTTATAAATGTACAACGAGGAATCATTTAGCGTCGTGCTATCTGTGGGACAAATGCATTTTATAATAATATTTCAGTTATTTTGTTTATTAATGAATTAAAATTCAAAGCATTATAGAATCATCATCGTCATATTTAGCAGTCTCCTTATTATTTAGTTCGCACTCGATAAAATAAATGAAATTACAAAAAAAAAAAAAAAAAAAAAAAAAAAAAATTAATTTGGTCATTTAGTCTATGTTTCCAATGAAATGAGTAACGTCAAAAGCCTACTTCAATCTTATTTCGGTAACGGATTTTCGACTAAGCAGTTACCTAAGGCCTCAAGACAAATCATTAACCCTTTCGCATACAATGACGTGTCTGACACGCGTATCGCATTATGGATTTTTTAATTTTAAGTCTGTAATCAAACGAAAGTATTAAGTATTTAAAAAGACAAAAATCATTTTGAAACGCTTCAATATCACAAATGCACCTTATATTATTATAAGGATTAAAATTATAATAAATGCTCGAAATAGGATGTGCTATCTAATTAGGAAGTTAAATAAATTTGTAAGTCAAGGGGTTGAAAATGCGTTTGCCACAGTTGCAACAAAAGCAAACTTGTAAAATAATACGAATTCTATGAATTATAAAATATTAAGACTTATATGTGTATTTACATTAATATCATTAAATTATTATTGAATAAATAAAATAACTTTTAAAAAATATGTTGGAATAGTAATAATTCATCACCTAATTGTGTTGCATTTCACTTGATAAATACTGTAAAATAATAATTTTTAATGCTGTAAATTTATTATATCTTTATATTGAAATTTTTCATATCTTTATAACTTTTCATAATAATTGAATGCTTATTTTATAAGAGAGATAATCATGAACTAATAATTAAGGTTAAAAAATAAAATATAATTTTATAAAATATATGTTTAAAAAATATGTTTTCAAGAATTTTATTACTTTATTTTTAAATAAATAATTTTAAAATAATTAAAAAACACATTTTCAAAAATTTCCTAAAATAAAAATATTGACTACAATAAATTATTAACATGTTGTTTAAGTTAAAAATCTGATAAAGTTTGGAATTATACTGACCACTTTTTAAAAGAGGAAGTACAATCCTAAGCCAGCAATATGCTTAAATAGCCCATTGATTTTAACACCTTCTATAAATCTCTAACAGATAGGTAACCATTCAGATTATGTAATAATAAAACGATGCAATGTGCCTTGAAACCTGAAATTTCACCCATATTTCAATAACAGCACCTTAAAATCAACAAGTGACACCTGAATGTGACAGTGAAATCCCAATCATTTGGGCAATAGTGCGCATCAAGAAAGCGTCAAGTGATCGGATTTCCAACTCCAGTGAAAATAAATAAACACAACTATCCTGTTACTGAAGTGGCGAAGAGCATCTTATAAGACAGTAGTGATAAAATTGGCGCCAAGCAAGTAACCAGATCTATGCAAGTCGGCGCACTAAGCACTTATTAAAATGCAACTTCACGTTCGAGCAAAACAGCATGCGGAAAGTGAGATGTGGTAAGCCAGGATAACACTTCTTTATCAATCTGTCACACGTGGGCGGAATGATGAGAGTGTGGCCATCGTAGATAAAATAGCTCCTTTTGGATGTCTGTGATGGGATTCATCCGAGAAACATACCTGACGGTAAAAAATGATCTTTCGCCAAAAGAAAAAAAAAGAAAAAAAAAGCGGTCGACGAAAGACGATTTTAAAAGCAACTGGTTGTCACAGTTAATGGTGACTAACTTTTTTTTTTTGTTATCTTCAGATAAAACGTTTTGAATTTAAAATTTATAGAAGTTTCAAGAATTGAAAAGCAGAACAAAATATGGTATGTTGCACGATATGTCTGGAAAAGATAAAACTGATTGCAATTTTGCACAGTATATTATGCATATAATTTATAATATAAATGACAGATGCAGCATGAGATAAATTATATTATCAAAGCTTTAAAACAGCAAACAATTTTAAAACTTGAATTATGTGGAGTAGATTAATTAAAAAGGGTTCGACCTCGCATGCTTATCTCTACTATTTCCTGGTCTTCAACTACTGAGGGAGATGAAGCAAATTTACATTTTATTTCTTCTTAACAAGGAGAAAGCACGGTGATTATCAAAAAATAATGAGATTTAGAATTCGATGAAATGATTTCCTTATCAAAATTAAATTTCTTTCGTTTTTAAATAAAATTAAAGGCCACATTAAAAATTTTCTAATTCTGATAGACGCAACAAGGTTCTCGTTGAATCAGTTTTATACCGTAAAAATAGCACTGTCGCCTAAATCAGAAAAAAATTATAGGATTTTGATTAATCTCCAAGTCGAAAAGAAAATCAGCGGGAATGGTCTCCCTAAAACTTTATACTCTCTAATACATTTATCACGTAAGAGAAAGCTTACAAGGCACTAGCGCACAACAGTTACGAAATATTAACTTTTGGCTTGAATTTAGCATTTTTAACGAATCTATCGTTTTATTCTTGGCGAATAATTTGGCGAGTAATTCCTGACATGCGTTAACAGTATTCAAAAATCGAATTTGTGTTTTAGGCATGTTTCTCAAAACTAATTCAAACAAAAAATTTGACATAAAACTGCACTTGTAGTCACAAAATTCCGTACCAAATTTGATATAATTAAGTCAATGCGTTTTTAAACTATCGCATTTATACATTTCTGAAAGTACAGACCGATCGACAGTCAACCCGTAATTGGATTTGGCTCAAACTTTGATAGATGTCTACAATGTAGATGTTAAATCTGTGTGCCAAAATTGATTTATCTAGCTCACTTCGTTTTGTAATTATCATGTTAACTTATATTGGAACAGCTGAACAGACAGACTTACTCTGAACAGAGTTACTCAGAATTCTTCGTTAATTCTTAACGATTTATTTAAAAAAATCTTCAATTTGGTGTAAAACCGTATACTGAATTTTAACTACCAAACTGAAAGTTAGTTTTCTGTGTTATCTTTGTCATAGATAGACAGACGGGCATTTTTCAAAAATGTGTTTTTCGAACTCGGGAAGATCTAAAATGTGGAGATTTGTCAAAATGTCGAATTCGATTTTTTTTTGTTGATTACTATACTTCCTCTATACTACGAATAGAAGAAATTTATTTAAAAAATCCAGAAGTCCGTTTATAAATAAAATTATTTAAAAAGGAGTTACCCCAATTTGGTTAAATCGTGTTTACATGAACACTCTGTTGACAGCAGAAGCCAGTCTCAATTTTCGCATAACGTTTCAGGAAAAATGTCTAATAAGAATATTTAATATAAGAATTGTTATTGGTATTCATAATTCTTTTATTGTAAAGCATCTACATGCGTAAATATTTTCTGTTACAATTATTTTAAGATTCAATATGCACACACAATATTATTGCAGATCAGTGGCGGATTTCTGTATTTTGCGGCCATTGACAATGCACACTACTGGGCCCCTCTATTTATGAAATAGTCAATTTAGTTTCACATTCCAGCACTTTTTTAGAGCAATAATCAGTAATTTTAGGCTAATGTCTTTTTATTCTATTAATTTTGTGAATATATATTTGATTTTATTTATCTATTCTGACTCTAGACTGTCCAGCATTTGCGTTTATGTGCAATATTATTGAAGCAGAGTGTCGGTTTTATTAATTCTTAAAACTATAGCTACTAAATAACGAATACATAGAAATCTGACTATATATGATAAAACATTAATATTATCCTTATATTTTATAACACATAAAATTTGTTGTCTCTTTGGCAACGAGAAAATAAAATTTTCTTATCAACCTGCTTGCGGTTTTCTCTCAACCTGGAAAGCTGCATAGTTTCAAATCCGATTGTTAACATATCCCATCGTGTTGATCTCCGAAAGAATTATAAAGAATGATTAATAGTACATCGTAAGAAGAAAACGGCAAATTAGATCAATATGAATGAAAAGATTAAAAAATGTATTAGAAGACGATTCAAAAAGATCATAAATGGTTTGAAAGTTAGTACACATTTAGCAGCTACTGATTTCTGTTTCAAGAAGTTATAAAAGAAGAAGTCTGAGTCTCATTCCTTTTTATATGTTACTATAAAAATGTTACACATAGAGGAAAAATATGTTTGGAATGTTCTGATACTAAAGGAAATGGCTCGAGTATAAAAGATGACTACACTAATCTTGGTCCAATAGCTTCTTTCTAAATCGTTAGATATAAGCATATATTTTTAGTCTGGAAAATGCTCTAAATGGCGTAACGAATTATATTTAATGATGTTTGAGTCAATAAATATACTCCGTAAAAAATTACAAAATTTAATTTTTACGTAGCTTTTTTGTCTTATTAGGCACAACAAAATATTCTTGGCACATTAATATATTAAAGAAAAAAATAAAAATGCCACTCTTTTATGACTAAAATTGGTCGAGTTATAAACCTACGAATTAAATAATTTACGGTTAATCGACTGCCAACTATGGAACTTACTATACGTTGATCAATGGATTTTATTCGAGGCAGCCTTAGAAATCATTGAAAATCATTTAAAAATAGAAATATTTAAAGTTTCATCATTGATCGGTTTTAATCACAGAAGTTAGGAACTTTAAAAAAAAAAAAAAAAACTGTTAAAGTATCAAGTATATACACTGGTGTGCAAAACTTAAGCAACAGGTATGTTTTTTGCCATAACTTCACGAGAAATCATCTGAGAGACATGAAATTCAGAAATGAGATACAGCATTTTGTTCTGAAAGAATGACGAAAGCATAGTTGCGCGGAAATGAATACAATGCATACAGTATGGAATCAAACAAAAAAAAAGGCTTTATTGAACTTAGTATCGTTATACATGATTGTCTGTCCAAGAGGAAGAACAGCAAGCAGATGTTCCTTAGTATGGGATATGCCCTCCCCTTACTGCAATGGTTGCTTCGCACCGTCTCCCCATACTCAGCACCAGATTGTCCAACAGTTCTTGAGGTAAGAGTGCCCATTCCTCAATCAGCATCTGTTTAAGTTGTCGGGTGTTTCCAGGAGGATGTAATCGTTCCGCAAGACGTCTCCCCAAAGCATCCCACACATGTTCTATCGGATTTAAATCAGGGGAGCACGCCGGCCAATCCATTCGAGTGATATCTTCACTTTCCAAGAGCTCCTCAACTGCATGAGTCATGTGCGGCCGTGCATTGTCATCCATAAAAACGAAGTCTGATCCAATGGCACCTCGGAACAGACGCACATGGGGAAGGATCACCTCCTGACAATAGCGATCTCCAGTTACAGAACCTCTGTCGAAAACGTGGAGCTCAGTCCGCCCGTTCATCATAATGCCTCCCCAGACGACAACTCCAGGACCACCGAAACGGTCTCTTTCCGTGATGTTACTGGGATGAAACCGTGCCCCGACCTCTCTCCAAATCAACTGGCGTTGGGAATCGCTTGTGGCACTAAAACGACTCTCATCTGTAAAAAGGACACGACTCCATTGATGAGATGTCCAGTTTTTGTGCTCCCTGCACCACTCTAAACGGTGCCGTCGGTGGGAAACTGTCAAAGGGATGCAGCGTTTAGGTCGGCAGGCGAATAGGTCACCTTTGTGAAGGCGTCTGGACACAATAAAACGCGACACTTGTTGCCCCGTTGCTGAGCAATGACGCTTGTTGACTGGTTTCGGGTTCTTTTCGCCTGCAGGATGATATATCGGTCATCCACTGCAGTTTTTTTCCTGGGGCGGCCACCACCAACCTTTCTCACAGATGTACCTGTGGTTTGGAAGGCTTTCTAAGCGCGCGAAACGACACTTTTGTTGATTCCGAACTCTTCAGCTACACTGGTCACACTACGCCCCTCCTCCAGCTTTCCGATCATTCTTCCACGTGTGAAATCGTCCAGGCGATTTCTGCTAGCCATATTTCACGAATTAACTCACGTGCACTTGCAGCGAATGTCTTTAATTGCGTCGCCGTCCTTCCTTTTATTGTAGTGTTGAGCTGCGCGCGCCTTCCGTACGTGTTTTGCGTACGCTCACGTCGCCTGTGACGTTTTGTTCCTGATATTTGCATACGCATGACCTTTCTCTTGAATTACGTGTTCATTGCACTGATCGCAAGAACTTTTCTGCAATTTCATGGCTATCTGCTTAAAATTTGCATTGTTGCTTAAGTTTTGCACACCAGTGTATTAATAAATAATACTAATAGGAAGACTATATACAAATGTAGATAGTAACTCTTTCAACAATCTATTTATAGACTCAAACAACATGTTATAAAACCTAATATCGTTTAAAGTATTTCTCCAATTAAGAAGTGTATGCCTATGTCTAATAGTTAAGATAGTAATTATTAGACCACCGTTGATACACCATCCAATCTAAAACGCTCATTAAAACTTCAATAATTTGAGCGATTCAAAATTTGATGTTTCAAATTGCAAAACTACTGTTAATAATTACTGTAAGACTGAATCAATAACATAGAAAGACGAACAACCGACAAATTGAACCCAAGAGTAAATTAAAAACAAAAGATTATGCATTGTCGTAATTGTTTTCCGCAAGATTCTAAGAAAGTCAGGTTTTCTAGAAACAAGAAGAATTATCGGATGGGCATAGATAACTCACAGTATTTAGAGTCACCATTTCCAAGACATAAAATCTTAACAATGTATTCCCCCCCCTTTACTTTCTGTCCTCGTTTTAATCGTCTTGCTACTTAGTTCTAACGGGATTGGAGAAAGATTCAACAAATCAGTTGATTAACTTCGTTATTTTTCTAATAACTGAAAGTGTAATAGAATTTAACAATGAGTGGGAGCAGTAAAGGATTTCTCTTTTCGATAACAAGCATTCTGGTTTTCGGGGATAAATAAAGTCTTTTTAATTTTAACAAAGAAGTTGTAGTAAATATTTTTTTAGAATTAAATATTTATATTTTCCACTGCCATTCAATGGGAATGTTTCAGTACTTACTATATTTTTGTAATTATATAAAATTCAATTATTGTGGCCAGATGATTGATTTTAGGATAGAGTAACAAATTGGAAAACTCAGTTGTACCAGAAGTATCCCAAGCACACGGGCCCATTATAAGCTCATGGCTCCTATCCATATAACCAGAATCAAATATGATCTCAACGATGTGGCATGCAGGCGTCCTGGCATAGGGGTAGCGCGTCTTCCCCGTGATCTGGGCGTCCTAGATTCGAGTCCCGGTTCGGGCATGGTTGTTCTTCATCTGTGTTCTATCTGTGAGGTGTGTGAATGTGCCCCCTGTAAAAAGGGGTTGTGCAAGCGAATGTGTGAGTTTCATTTGCATTTGAGCTAGAAGTCAGACTTCTGCCCTCGGGTGCTCAGGGGTCCTTACCCTCAGAGGCTACTGCACCCACTTTCCGTGGTAACGCGGACACATCATCATCATCATGATGTGGCATATATGATGGGTTCAGATATTCTTGCAATTTTACAAAGACTATCGAAAAACAGCCCTAGCGTACCTTCAAAATGGGATGTCGATTCAGCAAACATTAAATCGTTAATTTAAAAACTAATAAGAAAAAAAATTAAGATATTTTTACAAGAAAATAAATTGTTCTGCAATTCCTTCATACGCTTTGGAAAAATTCATAAACTTTTATGGTCAAAATTATAAATGAGAGGAAAAAATATATTTACAAGTAGTGAATAACTTCATAAACCCTTTCTAGGACCATGGGAAGTATGCTTCCCACCAAATTCATCAATCTTTGTGTGAAATTATGTACGTTGGCATAAGTTCCGATAAATTATTCAATAACATAGAAATTTAGATGCTTTAATTCATTATCTCACACAAAATGGCGTGTCTTGATTTATTACTTAATTAACACAATTAGTTAATTAATCAAAATTAATAAAACTATTTACCTAAAAAACTAAATGCATCACTTTTCTTAAGCCAGATACAATCCTATAAATATTTTAACATACCATGACTAGAAAAATATTGTCTTTTAAAGAGTTAAATATGCATGAAATTGTACATCTTTTATGTTATACAATATTCTAAATGAGTTAAACGTTTTAAAACTATATCACAAATCTTCAAATTTCCATACTACTAAAATGAGGGGACCAAAATTCATTATGCAATTTTAAAAAATACTGAAATTAATAAAGTACTTAAAAAAAACTTTCATAATTAGTCTTTTTTTTTTTGCAAATATCGATTTAAAAAAAAAGATTCGATTACCAACAGCTAATATAATTCTTCAGAGAATCTCGGGTTTCTCAATCTCCCCTTTACTCTTCTGCATCATTTTTCAATCCATATAAAGGGGGTTTGGAATAAATTACGAGAAGCAGTAAGACATCCGAGATATGTTTTAAGGCAGAATACAATTTCTAAAGAAAATTATTCAGGGAAAAACATGACTCTTAGATTAAAAAAGATTGTTTTTCAAAAAGGATCGACATGCTCTAGTTACATTCTGTAAGCAAAAGAAAGACCGTAAGATGATTATCATTACATAAATAGTATAACAAAGAGGTAAAAATAGGTCAAATGTAATTTGAGAATTCCATGAGAAATGTACCGTCAAATTCTGATGTTAATCTGCTCTTTCATAGAATATGTTACGAAATTTAAAACAAAATTCTTAATAGCAGGGTTTTTTCCATGGACGATTTTACCATTTGGATCCCTTAGTCAATCGGCAGGATACCACCATAATCATGCGGCATTTGTGCATTGAACAATTCTGTCATTTGTTTGCCGGAATGACATTCCATGTAATAAATCTTGAATCCCAATAACTGTTTACTATAAATGTACCTATTATCAAGTATATCAGTGAATTATTAATGCTTAAAACACAAGTTAATCAGTTTTGTTGAAAACTCTCTTTTTTTAGCGCAATTTAATCCTTTATTTACTGACGGTACTTTAAAAGTAAGGTTTAAATCCGGCTGATATCTTCATAATATAATTAGTTTTTAACAGTATTTAAAGAAACATGAAGAGAGTATTTCCAATGGAAAGCAGTAGATATTAACTAAAAACATTAAAAATCTTTAATTATTAATTAAATTATTTCAATTAATTAAAAAAAAAATTTTCTTCCTTGAATTTATTCCGTACTAAAACTTAACATATGATTCAAAAATAAATTTGAAAAATGGATGGTAAATTATTCGGTAAATAACAACTTAAATAAAAAAAAATAAAGCTTACCTATTAGGACTGCAGTATCATCTTATCTTCCACTGTAATTATTTTAAAGATTTCGAACTGAGATTCCCCCTCCCTCCATTTTCTATGCTATTTGGTATTATTCTTCAAAATTAAAAAATGTATCAATAACGGATATGGAAATTATAATAACAAAGAAATAAATAATAAAAAAATGATGAATAAATAAATAAAAGATATACTTGTTGCGGTTGCTCATTGATGAGCTCTCGAAAGCATTAAAATTCGTTCACTGTGAAAAAGCAACACATCGGAAGTCACCTCCTATTGAGTTTGACGACTCTCGACTGATCGGGCCAAAGTATGAGTTTCAGGCGCGACAGACTGTTATGTTACTCTTTAAAGAATAATAATTATTATCATTTTCCTCCATTTTATCCTACATTCACCTTCGCTCTCTCGATTTGTTTTTATACGTGTATTTCCGTTTCCTATTATTAAATCTTCACAGGGCTAATCTCCTATTTGTGAATGCCAGGATATCAATCCCGAAATCTTTTCTCTTCTTTGGTCAATGATTGAATAGGAATACCCCACTCAGTTGAAATCAAGCCGAAAACTGGTTAGGGAGATGTATTTAAAGTTCCAAAAGCGTATAAAATACATTTTAGCATTAGTAATCTTGTGTAATCATGTTTCACTGTGGAAAAAATTGGATTAACATGACCTGCTTTGTCAGTGCTGGTTATAAGAAGAAAAGGAGCATCTTTATCAAGGATTATCTGAAGACAATTGGTGTGGAAAGAGGTAGTCGCTAGATTAATAGAACACAGGAAACTTAGTAATTTGAAAAGTTAGGTTAATTTAGTTTATTTATTTTTTTATTTAGTTTCCCGTTTTAAAGCAACATTATGGCTAATTTGGGACGGACTTCGTAATTTTGAAAAACGATCAAATAGCGAAAACGGCACCTAAGCTGGTACTCGTCTTTCCAAATTTCCACACCACACTAAAGGGAGGAATTTGGTCCTAATGGATTTAACGTTCACCAGATCCACTTACACGGCAGTTCTTCGGTGGAATCGGGTCTGAACTTTCGAACCTTCTGGTTCTGAAGTCGATACTTTACCACCAGGTCAGAGCGGCTTCTTGTAAAATTAAGATTGGTTGTCCTAGTGAAGTAGGACTTCGAAGAATGAGAGGTATTGTTAGTAATTGTTCAAATTACTAGGGAACAGGATCACCTGTTGATCGGATTGAAAGCTTGGATGTCATATTTTAATCTGCAAAGCAAAATAGGCAAAGTGACAATTAGTGTGCAATGATTTTTGATGCCATTCAGCAATATCTGCACACAATTAAGGTAATTTGAGTTTTCTGGCTGAAGACAATGATGTTGGGACGGAGTAAAGAGTAAACTTCCAATCTGACAGGGCGCAGGACTCTCAGTAGGGCTGTTTAAAAATGAATGACTGCTCTAAAGAAGCAGGATAACAAAAGGCGGAGTACTGCTAGCAATCAGTTTGGTGGTTGAAACAGAGCGACGCCACTCCATTTGCTGAAATAAATGTAACATTCCGATTTGGCGAGATTTTAAATTACGCGACAGGAGTAATTGGAGTTTTGGAAACATTCAGTTCGGCAAAAATCATGAGTCATAGAACGGTAAAACGCTGAGGAAGCATCTAGTTTTGTGGGTGTAATAAGTCATAAAGCAATAGCTATCAGAAAGTTAAAGCTCACTGCTTTGGAGAAAATTCAAATTGAGGGATAGTCATTAGGTGAAGAAGGCGCTGAAATTCCGTTTTCCTGGACGCCAAGTGTCATGGTGATGCGAGGATGTTACATTACTACCAACATGATACTTTGTGGCGGTGGAGCCGCTGTGAACAAGAAAAGAGCAAGCAGGGAATCATGAAGACGGGCACGGGACTGTTCTGAATACATTGTGTACCTGATGGAGAAGGTGCAGTTTGATCGCTCCAAAGAGACTATCTTGGATTATCCAAGTCTGAGGAGTTGTCAACGGCGTAACTGAGTGGTGGTATATACAATGGTCGACCACATATCTCCTATCGATACTGCCAGTTCAACGGTGACAGAGTGGTCGGTCGCATTTAATGCTGTTACAAAATTTTGATTTTACTTTCACGTTTTTCCGATGTAAAACGTTTAATCACGTATACCTTTTTCTTTACATAGAAATCTTTTTTACTTTATCATATACGAATTATACAAAGGGTATTGTAATTGTCAAAAAATATTAACTAGATCCATATTTTAGACCATCTAAAAGACACATTTTTGTAATTTATGTGTGTGTGTGCGTGATTAATCGATTATAAATTAACACAAATACAAAATGAAGAGGTAAACAAAATTTGGCACATAGATTTGACATTAGAAATGTAGATATGTACCAAATTTGAAACAAAAATCCGTTAAAAGATTGACTGTTTATCAATATGTACTTTCAATAGTATGTAAGCATAATAACTCAAAAATGAAAATATATGAAATGTGATATGTAATTTTGTCATTACAATTGTATTACTGTGCCAATTTTAGTTTCAGTCGATATGGGGGAAAAAATACACTATCATCATGATCATTAAAAATTTTACTTTTTCAATTATTTTTTCATTTTTGTTCTTTTTTTAAAAATTTTTTAGAAACTTTAATCCAGATCATTTTCAAATATTACTTTAATGTACTCCTTTGCCCGACAACGAGAAGGCTTTGTTAATTAATTTTTATAAAAGCAGTTTCTGCATTAAAAGCGTGATTAATCGTGCAAAAGATTTTAATCCAGAAGCAAGTCTAATATACCAGCTATTTTATAGCAAAATCCGAAAAGAAGATTAAAAAAAAATGACATCTACAATCGCAAATTTCAAGTTATCATGTGAGAACATTATTATTTTTATGTCATTATTTATCTTAATTAATTTAAATCAATCAGTTTAAACCAGTTTACGAGAGCTCCAAAAATTTTTGCCAGTCATGAAAAAATTGAAAATGAAAATTGCCATTTATGCTTTATTCATTGCCTACGCGATTTCGAGCTTCAAAACCCCTTAACCAAAACAACATCATGTTCTCACAAAAAAGAATGCCACGTTAGGAAGCCGAATAACGAACGTTTCCGTCGCAATGCGATTTGCAAATAATAATTTATTTACCAATAAATTTTTAAACATATTAACTTATATAAAATTTTTAAGAAAACAATATTTTTGTAAACAAAAACTGCTATTTTCTGAGATCATAAAACAGTTTCATAATGGATTAATCTTAGAACAGCAGTCAAATCCTTCAATGTTTCCCACTTAAAAATGAACAAAGTGATATTTCCCCATTGGGGGAAAAAGAAAATACTTTTATCAAAACTGTTATTAAACGTGAGTGAAGTTTTTTTGAACATATTATAAAAATTAAATTATTTAATTTTATCCGAAAAAAATTACGTTCCATGAAAATAACAGATATGATGTCATAGTTCTACAGCGACCTTTTAAAAACGCATTTGCTGTCAAAGAAGCATACGTAATAATAAAGAAATATTGATAAAAGCAGGTCAACCTTTTAAAAACACATCTGCTTTCAAAGAAACATACATAATAAAAAAATATATGCGATTAAAAGATGATGATGAAAATTGCATTTATGCTTTTTTCATTGCCTACGCGATTTCGAGCTTCAATATTCATTGCCTGCGCGATTCTGAGCTTCAAAACCCCCTAACAAAAACAACATCATGTTCTCACATGATAAAAAAAAAAATACATATTTTCTTGTATTTGTATATTAACAGTATCCCAGCGATTAATCGCCAAAAAAAAATTGCAAAAGATCGAGAATTAATGAGGTTTTTCGTAGCTATTGTCCGCCAACAGTACGTGGTTTGTAATATACAAGTACATCAATTAGAGAGTATGCAAGAAAGTTTGGAGGAGATTCCCACAAGCTTAATAAAAATTGAATTTATAACATTTCTGCGAAGTTCTTTATATTATATATAACTCGAATAATTATTTATATATAACTCGGAATTAAACTTCAATCGCATTTTAAGCTTATACCCTAATATTATGTACAAAGTGGTAGGTATTAATTTAATGTCTTTCCCTCAGTTGCATTAGCTTTTTTCCTCAATTTAGCAGGCGAAGTGACAATGCCGGAGGAGTCGAACTTGAACTATCGCAATCGGGAAAATGAAGGTCTTCTAATTTAACTCATTTTTTTTTTTTACATTCAGCCTAATTTAAAACAATATAAAAATAATTAAATATTATAAAAAGTTACTATGTATAATAACTAAAGCAAAAATAAGGTTGTATCATAATTATATTTCATTAGAATCCTTTTGGGGGGAAAAAATGTGAGTTGCATGAAATCATCAGCAATAACACATATAATGTCCATATAATGTTGAATGCTAAAGCATTCTAAAAGTAAAAACAAAAATTTAGGAACTCTGAAAATCTTTTAATTAGCACCTTCTGTTAAACATAATATTATTTTCTAATTTATTTATATTATTTTATCTTTTTACTTGTTGATTGATGTTATAATAGGTAATTCAAAATTAAATCTTGTTTTAATTATTTTTTAGGAATTACATAAGGAACTCATAACAAGAGATAAATATTTTTTTTTAATAAATAGATTATTTATTAAAATAATCATGTTCTAATGATAAATGCAAGATATGTAATAATGCACAAGATCATAAATAATAATGCATAAGTCATTCAATTTAATTCGATTATGTGTCTTCCATATGAAAAACAGGCATCATCATACATAATAATGCATGGTTAAAGGGCATCTGAAATATTTCTCGTGTGATTTTAACATTAAGTGAATTGATTCTAATGCACATCTAATAATAAATTCTATAATATACCCTTCATAAAATACAATTATAATTCTTTTTTTTTCCTATTCTATTTAATAATACTAAGTTAGAGGAATACTAATGCTGTAAAATAAACTATTGCACCATGGACATAAGTTTGAGTATTCAAGTCAAAGAGCAAAACCCAGCAAATACTGATTACATGAAAATGATAGTTTATGGCTATTAAAAAAAAAGCCAATTCAAAACAGAATAACGGCAATCATTTTATTTTCAGAATATAAAATTCATATCCATTGAAATTATTATGTTAAATACATACTATAATTAACAACACGTGTTTATTAACCACATGCCAGCAATTAATTCCCCCTTCCCAAAAAATCCCAAGATTAAAAAGCTTTATTATTATTTCAATGACATGCAGTTAATGCACAAGTTGCATTTACTATAATTATATTAACATCTTCTAGATATATAAATTTTTTCTATGAATAATAATTAAATTCTGATTTGTATACGAAATGCCCACATAAGATTTAAAAAATTAAAGCAGATCTATATATCTAATTGAAATTTGTAAACTAGAAAAAATGAGATAAAACAATATAAATAGTCACTAAAGTAGATTAGTATATTTATTCAAATGATTATTAATGGGGCAGGTTGAAATATAATGCTTCCAGAAGAAAATCAGCTAAACTAATTAATGGGAAATAGCCATTAAAAGAAATAGAATAAAACATTGGTATGCTTAGGAATGTTTTTTATTCCATCAGCTGGAATTCATAGGATAGAAATGGTTTGATAGCTCACAGTATGTATATTATATTTTACAATTAAAAAGTGGCAAAATTTCCGCAAAGGTTAATCATTTTTTTATTGAAAATACAACATAAACATTAAAAATTTAATCATATATATATAACTTGATAAATTTTAAAAAACTAATTTTATTTTTGAATAATTTAAATAAAAATATTTTTACATTTTTTTATTTAAATAACAGCATATGCTGTAATAATTAAAACTTTTAAACTCAAATATACCTTATTTCAAGAAGTTTTACAAAATAATTTTTCATGTAATTTGTACTTTTTAGAATAATGAAGCATTTTAGTTTAAAATACTTTAAATTAATTAATTCTGTAAGTATAATATATAATACAAATGCCACTTTGATTCATATTTCACAAAACATGTATTACTGAAAACAAATTACAGTGAGATCTTATAACATTTTTTATAAAATATGAAATAGTTAAAGGCAATAATATTTGAGGCTTTAAATTTAATTATCAAAGCAATGTCAAACATGAAAATAATTATACATTTTTATATGATATTAATTCGTGTATATATTTTATTTTACAAATCGGATATTTAGATAGTCCAGGTAAAATTAAATCATAAGGAATTAAAATATAAACAATTCAGAGAAATGGTTTGTGTTCCACAATTTGCTATATTCATTTTAAAACGGAAACCATAGTAAATGGTAATCCAAAAGATTGTACATGCAACTTCTGGATTATTCATTTCATATTAATAGCACGCGAAGTTTTTAAGAAAACTAAGTACTTACAGATCTAAAATAAATTCATATTAATTAAGTTACATTGCATTGATGGACATTTAAGAAATGTTTAATCAACGCAATTTTCCGTTAAGAACATATACATACCTCATAACACAAGAAATGCTTTTAAAAATGTCTGCTAATTGAAATCAAAATTAATGCCTCAACCTCACGAAACATCACAACAAGCTGTTTTACTTTCAAATACCAGTGCTTACGACTGACACTTCTGCAATCCGGACTTATAAACAAACAAAAACAAAAATATAATTGTTGCCAGCGGAATTTCTCGTAAAACTGTATGTTTCCCCGAAATATGATTATCAATCAAATATGTTAGAAAAAAATAACATTTTCACCGCTAAAATAATGAAAATACCATTAATTCCTTTCAATATGCTTGAATTGTTTAAATTTGTCTGCTTTCAAAAAATTTAATTTGTTTACTGTCTTCCGATAGTCAATTCTTTATCTGTAACTGTCAGAAACAAAACAAAAATCGTCTGCTCACCTTGTTTCGGGGTGGTATGTCAATTCAAATGCTAATTTTATCGATTAGATTGATTTTTCAATTTAATTCCAATTAAGAAAAAATATTGTAAGATTTTCTTACGTATATATGATTAAATTGTTTGTGTAATTTGATTTGTTTAAGAGTTAATGCTCTTTTAAAGTACTGGTTTGCTTTTCGTCTGCTAGCATAAAATCAGAAAGAAAGCTTCTATGAGTTTTCCAGCTATAATATTTAAAGAAAAAATATCAATAACATTAAAAATTAGAGAATGAAATAGGAAATTTATTTTTGAAAATGTTTTTCCATTCCTTTAAATATACCTTCTAGTTCATAATAAGAATTTCATTATAAAACTGACTGACGTTTTATGTATTAATTTTTCTTTAGTAAGTTCATTTGTTTTAATTTAAAATAACTTTAAAAGATTTGTCAGTTATTCGAAGACTTTCCAGTATTATAGTTTCATTTTATACTGGTGAAAGTTTAATCGTTTCTAGATAATAACTTTGTAGGGTGTTGTGTGTATGCTTACAACAGTAAAATTTCCCTTAAAACAGACACAATTAGTTCTATTAAACTTCACTACCTATTGATTATTCATTCAAATTTAATTTTACATGATACATCCACATTATTCTGCTTTCTTTAAGCGTTGTTAATAAAAATTTGTGCTGTTTCGAGTTTTTTAGGATACTGCTATACGAAATGAAAGATTATATCAATTTCATTTATTGCTAATCATGTGTGTTTGATTATTAATATTTACTTTTATCTTTTCTATTCACATTAACTGATTTTCTGTCTGTAATTCTGAGCAAAGAATCATAAATTATATTGGCAAAATTAAAAAATATGGTTCAATCACTAAGCTTTAATTTTTATAGCCAATAAATTTTCATATATAGTAAACTAATTGCATATTTTATTGTATATTTGATGAGTTTTTTTACTGTTCGATACAATTTGGCAGAGATTAGCATAAAATCTGTATAGTTCTTCAGTATAATCTAAATCTTAAACTGAAAAATTATAATGAATATTTCCATGCATTTGTTTTTTCAATTGACTTCTAGTCTTCTAAATATTATGTTTTTAAATATATTCTGTATAAAAGAATCAATCCTCAATAAATTTGGAAAATAAATGAAATACAAATTTGCTTATGTTTATTGCTAGTTTTTACGTTGAAAGTTTTAAATTGTTGTATTTTTTTTATTGAGTTTCTAATTTATAGCTTTCTCTGAACAGTTAATTCCAAATCTGTAATATATAAATTTACATCTTAGTATTAATTTATATTTCTATAGGTTAATGAATGTTTTAGAAATAATATAGGCAAATTGTGGCAATTCACTTTGTTTCTGAAGAAAAATATATTATTTTGAGAGAAGAGAAAAAATATTATTCCCTAATGTGTAATAAAATTAAAACAAAATGTAACTGTCTTTTAGTTTTGTGAGAAAAAATGAATTTGTTTTACTCTATTTAAAAGTTTAATTTGTTTCTGTAATAAATTATTGTCAATGGCTGATTTATTTGTGTAATTAACCCTCTCACTGCATAACCTGTGATTTCCAGTGGCAATGTAGAAGTAGCAAAATGTGCACAACCACCAATTTCCATGGGGATGTATTTTTCTGCCCATTTAACTATGCAACCAACTCTTTTCTGGCTCATGGTGTCATTTCGACTCTTCTGGTTTCATTCAGATCTGGGTTAACAGATAGCTATAGTTGCCTAATGTTCTGCAAATTATCAAGCATTTTTGGAGCATTTTGCATCCTCTTTGCAAAGCTCAAACATGTCTGGCAGAAAACGTTTCACAATTTTTGTACTTTTATTGATAAAAGAATTTCTCAGCAAGAAAATTAAAGATGCTTAGATTTTGGATGCTACATCCATAAACTGTTATGCAAATCTTTTTAATGAATATAATTAAGAACTGCCATTTTATTTATTTATCTAAACAATCAAGGTAATTACAAAAAAATTCTTAAACTTTTCAAACATATTTAGTAGAGTCTATTTGAGTTAGCTGTATTAAACTTGTAAAGAGATGAGTGTTAAGAAATTATTAAAATATTTAGTAGATCTCGTTGAAACACACACACACGCACATGCATATGTATACATTTATAATATTATTTTATCTGAATAAATAATATTTAAAATTTGTTTTTATTGTTTTTAATTTGTTTAATAAAATGCTTTTTTAAATAATATGCGTTGATGAATCAAGACATATTATTTAAAACTTGTGTGAAGCTATTTTTAATTAAATCAGTGTGTAATGAAATACACGAATAATCTGTATAAGTTTAGACTGCATTAATGTTTAAAAAAAGTTTACAAATATTTCTAAATAATAAGTGCATATAAATTTTAAGTGTGTTAAGAAATTAATAATTAATTAATTTCTTAACACACTTAATTAATAATTAATAATAAAATTTTGGTATTAAATAAAATGAAAAAAGTATATAAGTTGAAAAAGATAAATAAGGTATAAAGGATTAGATGTCTCTTATAGACTTTCTAAGAGCAATATAAAACTTATCAAGACTTGGAAAAACAGTGATTACATTTCTAAAATGTGTTAATTTATTCTGTTTATTACTAGCTAATGCTAATGAATTGGAAATTATCTATATAACATAAAAACTACAAAAGAAAGGAATTTTGTTACTATTGCGGCATATATAAATTTTCAAAAAAATTTTAATTTCATTTTAACAATAGCCAAATACAAAAGTCATACTTTGTACATTTCTCAAAGTCTTATGAATGTGTATTTGTGCTTATCTGATTATTCTGGTGACTGCATTTATAAAGAAGTACTATTGAACACTAACATGTGAGTTGTGCCCATACTTGTCACTCAGTTAAGTGAAAAGTGGTCGTGTAACTTTCTAAAAGATGTAAGAAACTGTATTAATCAAAAAATTTGCTGTTTACTACTTGAACTTCAAATTCATATTTGTATTAGTATTTAAAACATTTCATTTCAGTTTATTTAGTTTTGTTCTCCCCTGCTCTCTTCTAATGGATGAATAAGATTATTGTAAAATAAAAGTTTAAGGTGGTAAGAATAATTTTTTAATATGTATTTTCTGTTTTTTTACTTTTTTAGATTAAAATGGAAGATGAAAATGCTGCTCCTGAGTTAGCTGTTGAAACGGAAAATGTTCGTAGAAGTTCTTCAATAATTGATACTCAAATGATGCAGATACCACATGAAACATCTGCTGAAAATAATTCTTCTAAAAGTTCTGTGAAACCTACTGCTGAAGTACTTGCAGATTTAAAAGATGAATCAACTATTAAGCGAGTTGATTCTGATTCGAAATTTGGATTTATGGAAACTGTTCCTCTAGAACTTTCAGTGCAAGAATCAGTACCTAATAGCCCTGTTCCAAATTTGATTGTTGAGAATTCAGAAACAGTATCTGTACAAATGAGATCTCTAAGTTTAACTGAAAAAAGGTCAGCTGATATTACACAAGTCACCTTTAATGCTAGACCCCTTGTAAGTTCAATTTTCTGAAACTTTGGTTTAATTTTTATTTATTTGTAGTGAAATTACTTTATTATCAAATAAGGCACTCTTTATTTTAAACTTTCTTTTTAACTTATAAATGATTACATTGTTTAAAAAAATTCTGTTACCTTATTTAAAAAATCTTGGCTATAGTAATATGTATGAGAAAAATATTTTATATATATATTTGAAAAGGCTAAAGAATTTTCAGATTTCATATGATAACTTATTTTTACATAGGAGTTATAGTATGTATCTAAACTTAAGAATAAAAAATCTTATTGTGAATTTAACACATTTAATATGTATAAAATATGTAAATATCAAAATAATTTGTCATCCCCAATTTTAGATATCTTTGATATCTCATTTTGATCATCTTTGAATTATTTAATTACAATATAAATAATAGAACAAAGGACAAGGAATAACTGATTCAATTACTGGAAGAATTACTATTTAGGATCCATTATCATTAACTGTAACTGTAAACTAAGGTTTACAGTTTCTAATTTTAATAAAAAGCTTTTAATTCTGATTTGCTAATTTGTTTAGTGCCTGACTTTGATTGAAAAAAATTTCTTGCAAATTCATTGGGTAAAATCCTAGATGGGCCCACCTCTTGGCAACTTATTTGAAGTCTCGCCAAGTTGACTACTAATTGAATATTTGTTATTATTATTATTTTTCAATTAAAAAAGGATACTTGAAGGCCAGAAATAATAATAAATATAATAAAAAATAAATAAATAATAATAAAATAAAATAATAAATAAAATAAAAATAATATAATAAAAAATAAAATTATAAATAAAATAAAAATAATATAATAAAAAATAAAATTATAAATAAAATAAAAATAATATAATAAAAAATAAAATAAAAAATCCATCTAGGTTGATTATTTATTAATAAAAATAAGAATAAAAAAATAAATATAATATAAAATAAATAAATTAAAAATAAAAAAATGCATCTAGGTTGATTATTTATTAATAAAATAATAAATAAATAAAAATAAGAATAAAAAATAAATATAATATAAAATAAATTAATAAAAATTTTTTAAAAATCCGTTTAGGTTTCCACATTGGCGACGTTATCGCCACTCGTATGGCGAGAATTTAAAAAGACGCCAGGAAGTGGGCTGTGCTAGGATCCACCCATTCATTGATTTATAGCTTATCTGATGTATATTGAAACCAGAAAATGTTAGAAAACAAGCCTTTCAAAATTCATCAAAGCAACTACGTATCCATTGTTTACTTTGTTATGCATAAATATTGTCATATATAATTTTAAAAAATGTATACTTAATGCTAATATAATTAGCTAATTTTAATTCAAATTCAATTTATTTCCAGTCTGCAGATTGTGATACAAATACTCTAAGCAAGTATTTCGGTACTGAAACTACCAAGTTACAAAAAATAGATTCAGATGGACTGAATTTCTTCAATGCTTTAGCTGAAAATGCTGCTGGAAGTATTAAAAATGATTCTTCATCTTCATTGCTAAAACAAAAAGTACAAGAGAATCCAGTACATAAAAAAACAGAATTTGCTCAAGAAGTTCGTGAAGATTCTTCTGCTAGTAAATATTTTTAATTGCATCATATTCTGCTATCGTGTTTTAGATTAATAATTCATAATTTTTGATTCCTTAGTATATTTATGTTAGTTCATTGAATGGCACATTGAATGTTATTCTTTTTTCTCAAAATATTTAGGCACTGAAACAAATAACCCTCCTCCAATCCTTCTTAAATTTTTTTCTGAAGACAAGAGTGGAAATGACAGAGATGGTAAAGCTTTCTTTGATAAGATTGCAGAAGAGAAACCAACAGGACACCCTTTGGTACTAGAAATTAAAGAACCAATCATAAATGCCCCTGCTGAGGAGCCATTTTTAAATTCTCCTATAATAAATAGTGAAATTGAAGAGGCTTGGATTCCATCAGAAAAAACACGACAAATATTAGTATCTGTTATTACTTCAAACTCCCCTGTTACTCTGGATAAAAGTCAGCTCACCTCACCATGTGTTGTTCTTGAAGAAGATTTGGTATGTTCATAGTTTGGTTATAAATCCATTTAGATAGCTATTTATTTTACAGTTATTATATTAAACCAGCAATTTTTGTTATATATAAAAATGGTTCTTTTTTATTTGAATTTTATAAAATACCGGATTATACTGGTGGAAAGTAACCTTAGAACTTAGAGAATACTAATGTTGTAATAATTTATATGGCTGATAAAAAGAATTGCTTGAAAAATTTAATTTAAAAAGATCCTCTAATTACATGGAGTATATTATTAACAATTTTAGCTTTTTTTCTGATAACTTTATCAAATTTGACCATAGACTAATAAAATATTATTTATATTATAAAATTTTTATTGTATATTATTTTAAGCAGAAAATTATACATTTTAATCCAGCCTATATTGTATTATCATAAACAATTTTTTTTCACATTTTAAATAAGGGCAGAACATTTATCTTTAAAAATAGAAAAATAAGAAAAACCAAACATTTTATTGAGCATGCTATTTTCTTATAGGATGATCCTGTGAAGCAACTTTTAATTCAATGCAATTCAATTCATGCTCAACATAGAAAAACTTTAAGTGATAAAGATGTAAGTGAAGATGAACCTGGATTACAAAAACTAATGGTATGTTAAAAATTCATTTTTAGTTATAAAGTTCAGATATTTTTTAAATACTTGAGATTATTAGAAAATTTTAGATACTTAATTAATCTATGTTTAATACATTAAATATGAAATCAATCCCTGATGAGCATTTAGATGTGGATTACTTCCTTCCAAATATTCATACCAAACTGGTGTGAAATCTTAATGTGATTTCAATATATTTCAGTTTCTGCCTAACTAGTGTTTAATTTTGGTTTATGATAATCTAGTCTTTAATGATTACCAATGCCATAGATTTTGTTATAAATTACTTTTATAAAATAAGTAAATCTATAATTTTTTTAAAATTGTTTTAATAATAATATTGATAATTTTTTATGGATAATATTGATACATATAGCTGTTTTATGGAAATCTTGTATGTTAATTGTATTACTTTGTATGTATTTTTATTTCCTATTATAGAGAGACGTACTAAGTATAATACTGTATTTATTGAATTATATGTGTTTGTATTAGGCATTATATCCATCTTCCTTCTCATAATAAATAAAATAAAAATGTCCTTTTTTTTTTTTCTATTCTTCCATACCATATTTAAATTGCATATGTCATATTGATATGGAGTAATGACTTTCATTTCACTTTAAATAATTTCAATATTTCTGAATTGTGTGTTATTCTGCTTTTAAATTTTTCGAGGAATCAAAGAAAAAGTGTTGCAAATCAGAGGAAATTAAATTGCATTGATTACCATTTATATTTAATCTGATGGGACTAATTACAATAGTTGCAAATAACAGAAAATGTAAAATTTAAATAATACTATGTATAATAAAAGCCATCATAAAATTAAATTATTGAAGAAAACAATTGTTTTAATGGATGATACATTTGTGATGTTCATTCTTAGTTTTATTTCAAAAGCTGTTATAAATCATATGATGAAACCTTAACCAGTATTTGACTTGCAATACCAAATGTATGTGTTTTTTAATTCGTTTAGTAAAATTGAAAACCATTGGTCAATCGGATGAAGAAAAATATTAGAAAAAGATAATAAAAATTACTTTTTATTAATCTTTTTCTAATATTTTTTATTAACCTTTTTGATCGGTAGGTTTTATCTTCAAAAAAAAGATGGCAATGATTTCTATTCATTGTTTTTAACTTGTAATTTTTTAAAATTATATAAAGTCTTTTGTATTTATTGTATCATTATTATATAAAAATTAATTCAAAGTAATAAATGTTATAATTCTTTTCTATAATGATTTTTATTAATGAAAGTTACTTTTTTAATCTCTAAACTTTTTATTTTTTTAAAAAAAAATATCTATACAAAAATTTGAAATTTGATTCTTTTTTTTCTTTTTTTTTTTTTGTTAACCCATATTAAAATATCTGTAAATTGAGATGGGATACTTTATCTATTAATAAAAATGATGATATGTGATAATTCATTGATAACTGTACTAGGGAAAGTTACTCAGCAAGTTATTCAAATTCTCATGATGATCACTAAATGGTATCCAGTGCAATTAAAATTGATTGAAATTTTTTTTGCATCATAATCGGTATTCTATATAGTGAGAGTATATTTAAAATGAGAATTAATGTAAAAGCTTTTGTCTATAGACCAATGCAGCTTAAGAGCATGTATAACATTCACTTTAATAAAATTTTCCATGTTGTGAATTTGAATTGTCACTGATATACATATGAAAATCTTATTTTTACTTCTTTTCTGTATTAATATTTTTAGTATAATTTTATAATTTTTAATATTTCTTGAAAAATATGTCAGAATGGTTATCTACTAGCATATTTAATGAAATTAATTATAATGAATCAAAAATGTTCCAATAGTTTTAAATTGATTCAATTTGTTTATTTACAGGAAGCTGGTTGTTATAATGCTGCTATTAATCTTACCAAAAAATTATTAAAAGCATGTGGTCAGGGTCTTGGAGATGAGGGAAAACCTTGTAAACACACTCCTTTATCTTTAAAGGTAAGTAAAATAGAATCTGGACAATATGATTTAATATTTTATTTCAAAAGAACAAAAATTCAAATAATTGATTTTTCATCTTGGATATATTTTAAGAATGATACTGAATTCTTTGATGTAGTAGAAAACAGCTACAACTTAAAAAGATAGAAGTGATGGGCCTTAAACTCAGGTGATGTTAACTTTGATTTAAGTATTCAAAGCAGCATTAAATTTTAAAATGCCAGTATCTATTAATTAGAGTATAGTATCTCTATTAAGACTATTCTTAAAAGAAACTTTTTTTAGCTATTACTTTTATGATCTTAATCCAAACGTGTAATTAAAAAAAGAATACAAAATAATCGAATCACTTTTTAATAACTTAAAAGATTGAAGATGAGAATATAAAATAGAAATGCAGTAATTTTTTTTATAAATTTATATTTCTTGGCAATTTTGCATTTATTTAAAATTTTATTACAGATTGATGAATTTGTAAAGTTTCCAATAATTTTGCAATACCCTAAGTTTTTTCCACATTAAATACTGCATTTCACAACATTTTTTTTTATTTTTTATTATAAGAAATGGATGAATGGAATTTTTTAAATAAACTGAATGTGAACTGTGATGAATGAAAAATTTTTTTAAAAAATAGTACTATTTTGCAAGTTTTTCTTATTTAAAGTTGTAATTCAAAATTATAATTTCTTCTTAAGAACCATGTACATTAAGTCATATATACTGACTCTCCGCCCCGCCCAAAGCATGCGGATAATAAATACCGAATGACCAAACGACCACAACAGCAATACTGATAGGAAGTGTGGTTGAATCCTAAGGGTCATTACCAGCCATGGTAACAACCTTTCCCTATGGAAGTACATTCTGTCATTGATGGGAGAAGCCAGACCCCCCACCTTTTTGTGCAACCTCCATGGTGGTGAAATCCAACCATCCTGCTGGAAGCATGTCATCCTCATTTCGAGATGCTTCCTGGTTGGTCATGCACATTAAATTAGTATTGCATAGTTTGTGTATTGGCAAATACTAGTCCCTGAGGAACAACTACATATACTTATTCCTAAATGTATTACTTGTTTCAATGCACAACTGCATGAATTGTTCTTCCTTTTTCTCTTTCTGCAGATTAAAATTTGTCAGTGTGGGAATTCCTATTTACTTCTAATGCCTTTTTACACTTGTTACTGACAAACTTAAACAAATGTAATTTTCTTTGAATATTGCATATAAATATGGACTCACATACTTGTATATCCTATTCTAATGTCTTATCAAATTACTTATATATTTTTTATTATATTTATTTTATGAATATATTGAAAAAGAGATAATATGTTCAATTTGCTTTATAATATATCATTGTTTATATTGCTATTAATGGTTTTTTAATCTGTTGTATTTATAAATATTCTTATACAAATGTGAAGTTTTATATTGGTTATTTTTTTAATGCAGCTCTGGTATATTCGCCTTGCTTTATTAGTAAAATTGCAACATTACTCATATGCAGAAATAGAAGGAGCTGCCTTTGGTGACTTAGATAAGCCTGATTTGTATTATGAGTTTTATCCTGATGTTTATAAAGGCAAAAGAGGTAAAATTTTCGACATAAATTTAACTTTATTTTAATGAAATGTTGATGCTGTAGGATATTAATTTATTTTAGTATTACAGAAAAATTGGATTTGAAGATAATAATTTCTAAATTTTGAACTATTAAAAAAGAATAATTCATTATATGATTGCAAAATATTATAAAAAGTGGCTTGCTTTAACCTATCTCTGTTACATAAAAGAAATAATGAATCAAGCTGCTTTCACCCAGAAAGGAATATTGCAATTTGTATTTTCGTTTTTCAGTAAATTTTTAAGTGAAAACATGTAAATTTTAATTTTTAAATTTCACAAGATTTAATAAACAGATTAAAGCTTAGTAATTAATTTTTTTAACAGAAACATTAATTTATTTATTCTATTATTTTAAAAGTCTATAAATATTGTTTTGTAAATTAATATATGTTAAACAAAATGCTTTCATTGATTTTCTATTCACCAACTTTATTAATAGTATTAATTTGGTCATGTTAACCACCATTGATGAACAACATATACTCAATACAAAAGAAAGTATTATTTCTTTAAAAAAAATTGAATTATAAACATAGAGCCCTCTGATTAATTGGTTTGCAATATCTAGAATTCAGTGAAGTTAAGGCAGGTGGTTCTGTAAAATTTTTATTTGTGATGTTTCTCAAAATTTTCAAATGGGAAGGGACAGATGATCATTATTGGCACATCTAGTGGTCGAAATGTTTTATATGAAATAAAAAATTTTGAAATTGTGATTGGGAAGCTAATTTTGCTGTATCATTCTTATTCATTTCCTAATTATTTTAACTGTCTAGAGTAAAAATTATGAAATGAATGATAAAATAGACTAAATTATGAAATGTAAAACAAAATTTCACATTCTGTTAGCAAAACATGTCCTAATTTAATCAGTGTCTAAATTTTATTCTAAAGAGGCCTAATAGATTTTTTACAAATGAATTTTTAATTAATGACAGTTACCTTCTGACATATCAAAATCTTTTGTTAGAGAGTATTCAGATTGTGACTGTGAAACAAAATGAAACTTCATTATATAAATGGATACCTTTAGAAAAAAACTAATATAGAAAAATACTTTCTTAACAGTTATAAAAATAGAGGAATTTCTTAGTTTGCATAGCATAAAATTTAAAAAAAATAAGAAACAGGAATATTGTTCAAAATTTGTGGACTGCTGCTATATATTAGCACTTTATTGTATATTCATTTAATAACTTGAGCATTGCTAAGTATATAACTTATTAGAAATGTTACTTAACATTAATTATTTTGTATTCATTTTATTAACTTTTATCATATTATCTATTTTATGCTTATATTTGTATTGTTTATGTGTGTATTATAATATTAGAATTATTCATATTTCTTATTCCGTTATTATTTCTATCTTATGCTTAAAATCTTACTATCATTATTACACATTTGATAAATTTTATATTCTTTAACGTTATATTTTTAAAATTCTTGTTATATATTGTTATATTCTTAGATTTCCTATTTACTGATTTCTCCTTTATTGTATTCAAATTCTATTATATATTTTCTTAATGCTCTTGCAAGTTGTAAGAATTGAAAAGTCTAAAAGCCTTGCCTATCTTTCTCAATTGTCTTGTCTATGCAATTATTTGCAAATTACTTGCATATATGTTGCATATTTGTCAGGTTTCTTTATCATAGATACTTAATTAAACATACATTTCATTTGGAACCACCAGGGATTCTGTTGTAATGAATGGTTTAGGATTTTATTTTTGTGGGGTGTGAAAATAAGGGAAGTTTGCTAGCTCAGATGTCATCTTTGTAATTTCGAGCTTGGTTCCCCTGGCTCAAATTATTTTCAAAACAGCCCTTCTATTGCATCAAGGAGCATTAACATTTCTAAACTTAACTAAAAATAAGTAAAATGACAAACTACTGTTTGTTTCTTTTTTGCACTAAGAGATAACTTTATGAAATACATTTTCATAAATGTTTAGTATATATTCTTTTTGAAATAGGTACTATGGTTCCATTTCCTCTACGTCTGCTGTTAGCTGAATTACCTCAGTATCAAGGTAATTATCAAATTGCTCTGGACAATCTGTATCAAATTCTACAAGTCATTCAAAAAGTAAGTTATGTTAACCAAAAGAAAATGTTTCTATATTCTGAAATAATTTTTGCAATATTTTAATTTTAGAAAGCAAACAAATATATTATAAAAATTAAAAAGAATCATTATTAATACTATTAAAATATTTTATTTTTATAAATGGAAATGTTGTATTAAATTAATATATATAATGTTCTTACTATTACTAAAAGGAAGACTAAAGAAGAATCTCCTAAAAATATAATTCATTAATATATATATATATATATAATGATATATCTTAATCTAATTTAAATCCTAATTAATTCCCTAATTTTTAGCTAAATTTAGCCGTATTAACATTCAACCTTTTTTATTTAATTCATATTATATGAGCTCTGTAAAACTACTTTAAGCAGCAAGTTTTCATGCTCTGAGTGAAGGGATAAAAATACTCAATGTTTACTACATTCTTTTAAAGATACCTAAATTCCCTTACTTAAGTCGACATGTGGCAAAGAAATCCTTGTAAAAATCTCACAGCAATATGTTCAAATGGAAAAATTTCTAACTCTTCTCGGCCACGAATCTGCTAAAAATTTTTTGTTTACATATCTATATAATATTTGTATTAATCATAAAAAGATTTTTCAACCACAGATTTAAAAATAAAATATAATCCATTTTAAATATTAACTGGTTATTATTGTAATTGAGAAGCAATGGACATTAGCTATTGGATTATATGACTAATACATATATCAGATTTATTTTGTAAACTTTCTTAACATTGTTTTGAATGAGTTACCATATATTTTAAAAGGAAGCAGTATAGTATAACCTAGTAGATGAAATATATATTTTCAAAATCAATGACTTTTATGAATAAAAATTATAGAGTGTTTTCAGTGAGATATTTTAAAGTGCCATTCCTCAAATTAATATATTTTATACAAATAAAATATCTTTTTACTTCTTAAAGTTAACAAATAAACTTGAATAATTAACATTTGTGTATAAATAGTTAATATAATTTTGAAGATTTTTCTGATGTGATTGGGGTAAGATTTGCATTGTAGAGAAATGTGATAAAACAATTATGATTGATTTGAGTTATATTTTAATTCTTTTAATAAATCATAAAATATGTAAGTATTTTAATAACAGTAAATTTCTAAGGTGTATATGCAATATTAATAAATTTTACTTAAGTAAAATTTATTATTGATACTAGTATGAAATTTAACAATCTCTTTTTAAAAGCATTTTGCTATGATTTTATTTTTGTATAAAGTATATAATAACTTAAATATTTTCAAATAGATATTGCAAAATGTACAAAATGGATGTGCCGAAGATGGTACTATGATCAAGTTATCAGATTCTAGACAAACAGGTATTAATGTTGTACTTTTATTGTAATAATCTTTTAATAAAATTCGAACTTAATGGAATAAGATATTTTTGACTATTGCAATAAATGATTGTGGATTCTTGTATTAAAATTCATTACTTAATATATAATAGTTGATTATTTTTATTTACAGCCTCTCTTGAAATATGGGGCCAAAGAGAAAAAAGAATTCTATATTCAATTTTGAATTGCATCCTTTCGCAAAAAGTGAGAAATGCAGTTTCGATATACATTAAGATTAATTAATGATTCCAAATATTATTTTTAATTTGAAAGTTTTTTTATTTTAATAAAATTTTCTTAACAAAAGTAAAAGAATTATTTCAAAAATGGAAAAAAAAAATTTATATTCAATGATATAAACATAAATTTATGCATTAAATGTATTTAAAAAAATTGGTATGCATTACTTCACTATATAATGTTGTATAATTTTTTAAATGAATATTTGTATTTTGTGGAACTGTATGCATCTATTAAAACCCAACTCAAAACAGTTAATTCATGTAATTGAATTTAATGAGTAATGTATAAATTGTGGGATGTAAAACTTAAGATAAAGAAACAATTGAAATTGTTATTTTCTAAATAGTCTTGAAAAAGACATTAATAATAAAGTTTATGATTTGGCAATTCAGAAGAGTTTCAAGCATTAAATTTTGTGCATATATCTTCAAAATTAATCTTAAATTTGTTTCTAGAATTAATTTAACTAATATCATTTATGGCTATTGATTCATGTTCTTCATTTAATTTTTCTTTCAAATCCTGTTCATATTATAGATTTTAAATATTAGAAAAATCGATTCAAGTAAACTTTAAATCAAGCTATAGAAAGCAGGGTTTTTCATTTTTCTTAGGGTAAGAAAATAAAAGAAAATTTTTTTGTTGTTTCTTTTCTATTTGTCTTTTTACAATGGGAAACAAATTTTGGAAATTAAAAAGTTACACGTTCTTTTTTCAGTATTTTAGTTTAAAGTTGTTAAACTCATCTGAAGTAACAAATTAGTTTATGATTATACAATCATGAATATAGCAAAAAGTTTCATAAATATATAGTTATTTTTTTAATTCCTCATTATTCATAGTTATTAATAATGAACTATAACATTCCTTAATGATTAATCAATAAGCATATTATATCAGCACACCATTTCTTGAATATTTTAGGAATCAATAATAAAATTCCTATTGCTGTTGCAGAATGAACTTTTAGAAAAATAAATAAAGAGTCTGTACTTAACCGTAAACAAGATTTGAAGACACAATTTCTTAAGTTGTGAACTCTGAATTTTATAACTATTTAAGCATTAAAAAATTGGCAAATGGAATTATTTATATATATTTAGAAACATTTATTTGTGCATGCAATTATTTTCACTTATGAAAGAACCAGATATCTTATTCAGAATTACAGATGTTCACCTAGAATCAGTTTTGGAATTTATCTCTAAGGTCATAGGAAAGGAGAATTCTATCAGAAAAAAAAGCATTTCTTTAGTGGGTTTTTTAAAAATATTTTTATGAAAAAAAATTTTTTTTTACCAGCTTACTTCAGGCTTATTATTTATTTGGTCATGTAATCATTTAAGTTTGATACCTTTATTTCTGACTGTTAAAAGGGAGGGGAAAATACAGAAGTATTACATAAAATATAATTTCATGTTTTTATCATATGTTTTATTTAATTATTTTATGTTATAGGATTATGTATTAGCTGTTTCAATTGTACATACCTTAATGGAGAGGAGTAAAGAAGAAATTCCTCAGTTATATTCAGCTTTAGGAAGGATATATCTTCAGGTATTTAACTTCAAGACATAGTAGTTTAATTGTTAAATTATAATTTATTTTTATATTGAAATGTACATAAGAAATATATAACTACTGTTTATATGCAACTAATTATCCTTATGCAAGATAATTGATCAGTATATACTCCATCTCCAGAATATTAATATTAGTTATATCAGTAGCTTTTGGAGCACAATTGGTTTACCAAAGATATGATTATATTTAATTTTTGTTGAATTGTTTAGATATAACTTCATTTTCTTAATTCTGTCAAATTGTCAGACGTATGTTTTATTCAAATTCTACGTGGATCTTTTTAATGAAGACCAGTTTCATGACAACCTAGTACTTTTAGAAACATAAATGTCTCGTTTCTCTATTCTTAACTTTTGCGGCATTGTAATTTCATTTTCTTTTATTGTCTTATAAACTATACATATATTAAACAAAATCCTTCTCCTTTCGCTTTCATCTTTGAGGGAAAAATCGAGTGATTAAATATTTGATGACACAATGAAATCAGATTGAATCTCAGAGCAACAATGTAATCGATTGTTGAAATTTTATTTAAAATCAAAATTTTTAGCTGGTATAAAAATTACTTTGTTGTAAAATTTTTGGAAGTTATTGCTAAAAAAAAACCCTTAAATTTTTATTAAAATTTTTATGAATTAAAATATTAAACGAAAATTGCTCTAAGATGCACATTTCCCCTCTTCAAAGTTTATATATGCCAAGTTTGATAACTACATCAAATGGTTTGACCTGTAAAGCATGATTACACACATAAAGATGAACACCTTCATCTTTATTATTAGTAGAGATAATTTTGGTTATAAGTTCGTATAAATGAGAAATAATTTATTTTATTGAAAAGAAATAAAGAACTTGAACAGTTATATATATATATATACTATTGCAACAAGCTTACCCATGTCGAGTCATACTGCACAATAAAACTAAAAAAGACAAACTAACAAATAAAATAATGCTATGAAAGTTGAACAGAAGAATAATAAAGCTTTGGAGTTCTAGTAACAAGAGTAAATCATTTTATAACTAACACCCAGGCATATTTATATTTACTATAACTAGGGAGAACTAAATTATCATAGTTTTTAATAACTACATACACCATTTCTGGATTTTATAAACCAAGTTAAATTTTTTTATGATTATTTATTTAGTAGTACTCAATAGGAATTAGAGGCATAAGTTGGTAGTAAAAATTGGATATTTTGGTAACTTCTCGAATGATTTTAAAATAAAAAATACTAAATTATTCTCAGTGTATAGTATACCTGAAAATTTAATCTTTTTTAGTCTTAAATTATGCAAGAAGTTCTTTTTAGTTTTAATTTATACAAATAATAAACAAAACTTTACCATATTTAAAACATTCTTTTAAAATCTGGTGAAATTTTGTTTATTTAAATTAAATAAACATTTTTTTTGTTTTGTTTACTTAAAACATTTCTTTCCTCTAAATTAATTCTAAAATAATTTCATTTATAGTATTTTTGTACTAAAAAATAATTAAATTGTAAAAACAATGTAACCTCCTGGTACTATTTATTGATATACCATGACTTTTTTATATTCTCTAGCTCGGTGATGTTAAATATGCTCATGATTGTTTTAACAAGGCTGCAACAGTTGCCAAAAGTTATTCACAAAATTTTCAAGTTGAAGAAAATATAAACAAGTAAGTTTGAGAGAATTCTCTCAAAATTTATTTCAATTAAATATTAGTATATCTGTCATATTTTACTTTTAATTAATTAAATTTTAATATGCCTTCCGCTTATCTAAGTAGTACAGACAAATCAAATTTTTAGCATTTTACCATATAGTTATATGAATTAAATGAGGAGGGGGGGGGTAAATTATTTGCTTAGGTGATTTAAAATTAACAACTTTTCATTCTTTTCAATATAGTGCAAGTGCTCTTTGACTTATTATTCAGATCTGCAATTTAAATTTATATTTTTCAAATGAATTTTCATATATATATTTCAAATGAATTTTCATATATATATATATATGTTATAAAAATTGTACATGAAATAAAAAAACTCAATCTAGTACATAATAGGAAAATACATTACACATATACAGGAAGAGTGAAATTATGTAATAGTTGAAACTAACAAATCACAGTTACATACATTGGGTCTAATTTTGCAGATAAATAAATGCAAGTGAATTTTAATTAATTGTAGGCAAAGACTAGGAAAATAATTCTCTAGAAGAAAATCTGTGATATAGAATGCTGTTTTCAAGTATACAAAGTATTGCACAACAAAATGAAAGCATTACATCAAATAGAATCATTTTGATATTATCTTCTTTAAAAAAACATATTAAATTCTTTATCACATTTTTAATCAATCATTTTCAGATTACAGTGGAAAATAAAAGACCTAAGAGTCTAAGTGCTTCTAAAGATTCATTACCAACTTTTTAAAATCTAATGAACTTGCCTGACTCCCCTCTGCCATATAAAATTTCTCACAACAAATTATTATAATAGGTATTCCAAAAATTTTAATCCTTTCTCAACCGAACCAAGATTTGTCAAGTTTATAATTGTCAGTTCTTTTTCTGGTAGATCTGGCTGTTCAATGTCAGCTTTCTAAGGAGTTAATTGCTTGCACATCTGTATTAGCTCACTGACTGTCAGATTTTTTGCCATGACAATACATCACTACAATCAACTTAATGAAATTGCTTGGCAAAATCAATAACATTGTTTATAAGAAACAATTTTATCTTTTTCAAGATTTTTAAGTCATCTTTAAAAAAAAGAAAAGAAATAGAAAAATATCAAACAGCATAATTTTTTATTCACATAAGTTGAGGTATTACTATAAACAAAATATTACTGTTCTAACAAGTATAGTAGTCTCATATTAATGAAGTTTTCTACTAAACTTTGAACCTTATCCATGATTTATTTTTAATATTATAAAAGTTTTTTTTTTGTTTGCAATATTTCAAGACTTCTCTTCTCTATTTAAGTTTCAATAAATTTAACAAGCAACTGCCATAAAAAATGGTAATTCTTTGCTCATTGAGGAAAGCATTATGAATGCTGTATATTCTGTGGATCATGAGATACTGCAAAGGCATATGAAAAATATCTTAGATGATATTGTGAATGATGAATATAATAATGAAGTAATTATTAAAAATTCTTCAAAAGAAATGCTAATTTGTAAAGAATTATGGCTTTTATGGATATTACAGATATGTTTCAATCATGTCTGAAAAATGTTTTAAACCTGTACAAAGGAGGATTTCAGAGTTTTTATAGTTTGGGATATATGTTAAAGTCAATAAAATGGATAGGTCAGAAAGAAAAATAATCTGAATTATTTTTAAGCTTAATTTACAAATTTCTGTTTATAACAAAGTTTTCAAGTGAACAGTAAATTAATGTCTCTTAAAATTTATAGCTTTTCTCTATAAATTATATGAAAGTTAAAGGAACATGATTATTTTACACTTATGTTAATTTTGTATTTTATTGTATACATGACAGTAAATTTATATTTCAACAAATACTTGTTTTTACTGAAACTTCCACAACTTTATTATAATAAATGTTATTTTTTTTTATAGAGCATTGATGGCAATTGCTCATAATAACAATGAAGAAGCATATAAATATTATGAAAAAGCTTTTTCAATCTGTCCAAATAATGCCATGGTAAGTTCAAACTTAAATATATAGATTTTGCTGTATTTCTTTTAGTAACATATTTTTGAAGTTTAGGCTGAAGAGCTTATTAAACAAATTTTACTTTTAGATTTCATGTACTATTACCCGAGTTGTGACAAACATAAAATCCTTAATTGTATTTTATATAAATATATTCTTTAAATATTTTTTTTTTATCCTGCTTCACAGTTTCTTTAATTTGCAAAAAATAACACCAAACCACCAATTCAATTTTTTTTTAAGTACTCAACATTTTGTGTTATCTAAAGTAGTAATATCTTAGAACAAAATAAAATCATCCACTGTGAGGATTTCTCACTTCTACAAATTACCTATAGCCTATTCAAATTCTAGCATTAAATTAGAGCTCCTTAAATTTTTAGACAAAATTATTTAATGAAGATTTGGAGTACTTATTACAGATTATTAAAATGAAATTTAGCTATAAATAGGTATCTGTCAAGATGTCTTTAACACTAGTAATTTTCTGTATAACTTGACTTATTGTAGTTCACATTTTAAGAAACCCTGCATTAAATTATGAATTTAAAAGTATTGAAATAAAATTTTGTTCAAGAGTACAATTCAGAAAACAAAAAATATATATTTAAGCTTCCCATATCCTTAACTTATAATCACCTTCTGTATAAAGATTTCTAGAGATTACAAATGAACCTTACTCTGAAGCTGTGTGTATATGCAAGTTAATATTTTCACATAATCTCATTTTCTTTTCAGTTGGCAAATAATTTAGCCGTGTGTTTGTTATATATGGGAAAACTGAAAGAATCTCTACATTTGCTTGAGAAAACCATACATAATAATCCTTCATCTTGTTTGCATGATGGTTTACTATTCAACATTTGCACTTTGTATGAACTGGAATCATCTCGATGTGTGCAGAAAAAACTTGCAATGTTAGAATTAGTATCAAAACATGTTGGAGATTCTTTCAACATCACTTGTGTAAAAATTCCAATACCAAAGCAGTAGATAAATATGTTATTAAGAACTGAAGTTTTGTAAAAATTTTGTTATAAAATAAATATTTATTATACATGTAAAATCTATACAAATAAATATTGTTCAAGAAACATAAAAATCTTTCCTGCATGATGGACACAACTTGATACCAGTACGTTTCATGCAGTAATTGTGCAATTTTATATCACAGTTTTGACATACTGGTCCCTATAAAAATAGTTATAATAATTATATAAAATATAGTTATGTGTTTAAAATAGTTGTTGGCATAAAAAAAATCAACTAACCTGAAATACAATGTTTTTACATTGATAACATATGGAGATATTATCCATATAATTTTCTCTGAAAAAATGCTGCAGCTCAGCTATAGCTCTAGTACTGAAAAAGTAATATCCGTCTTTCTAAAAAACATTTTGAAAATTCATTATTATATTAAATTTACAGCAATAAGAATTAAACCATGAAATAAATAATGGCAAACATAATCTTTCCTACCCTATAGTCTGTGTATTTTTATTAGGCGGTTAAGGTAACATTTTCTACCTTGTTACTGGTACCAGACAACCAATAACGAGGGATATAATGTGACCTTGAACTGCCTACAGAAAATACACAGACTATAGTACAAGTAATACCTTTGCAAAAAACATTAGTATGTATAGAATCAAGAAAAATTCCTGTGAAATAGGAAAGTTAATTTCAAAATAGATAATGATTTTTGCTAATACTCGTATATTTATTTCTATTATATAATGTCATCACATATATCTATATTATTTAAAGAAATTATTTATTAAAATTCATGTATTTTTTATTAAAATTATTTTAAAAAGAATAACGGTGATTTCCATTTGTCCTTTGAAAAATACAGCATAACAATTTCATTATTTTTATAGTTGATCTCATATCAAAAGTTTTGTTAAAATGAACAGTTTTGAAGACAAAATAATATTGGCAATGATAGTGATTTATGTCATATAAATTTTTAAAAATGAATAAACAGTAATTTTTTAAATATAAAACATTAATTAAGATGTTATTTTAATTTAATAACATGTATCAAACTCAATGTAAATGAATATTAATTTCTTACTTCACATAACCAGCCATCTACCACAAACATTTGTAGCATATCATTGACTTCTCTCTTTGAAATTTTAATATCAATTTCTAAATTTAGAGCATCTGTAGAGGAAATTTTCCCATCTTCTGATTTGACAATAGAAATCATCTGCAAAAAAAAAAAAAAAAAAATCTAGAAAATTACCAAAGGTAAAAGTATGAAATAATTTAGGATAAAAATGTGATATGTATACATAACCTTATATTTTTAAATATTAATTTAAATTTCACTCATAATTATCTTGCCTTTTTGGTTTCACAATATATATAAGTTTAGCTATATATATATATATATATATAAGTTTAGAAAAAAAAAACTTTAAAAGTTCAATATAATCAGCTACACAAATTGATGTATACTGGGTAAATTCATTTTATCTATACTTATAATAAAGCTCAATGTGTGTGTGTTGGCGCTCTACAGGCCGGACCATTCAACCTACAGCTACCAAATTTGGCACGTGTATACCTTGGAGGCCGGGAATGTGCACCTGGGGGTTATTTTTTTGAATTTTTAACTAGAATTTTATTTATTTAAAAATTAAGCGAAATTTTGACGTGTTTTTGCTATAACTTCCGAAAATATTACCGCGCAAAAAGGATTTTTACATCAAGTTGAAGATCAAAAATTTATCTTTTAAATGATACTAATGTTTTAATCTTAAAATTAAATTTCTATTTTTAATGAATTTTTAAATAAATATTTTACTATGTTTTTCAATAATTTTATTCGTAAAAAATAAAAATTAAGATTAAGCATGTTTCGCATTTATGGGAAAAAATCAGCTTTTTTGTGTTGCCATCACATTGATTAAAGCTCCAATTAAAAATAAATTAAATCTTTTTGGAAATGAAATCTGCAAAAATATAATTTTCAGCACGTGTTTGTAGGAAATGAAACAAATAAGAAATATTATTTTTTCTGAATAATAAATTCAAGAAAAATTATTTTATGATCTTTTACACTCGCTATACAGGATGTTTATTTAGTCCCGGACCCATTTTGATACTTAATGACTCATAAAATAATGAAGATATCAACAAACTTATGGCATTTATTGATGGAATAACTCATATATTTTCCTTTTCAGGTTTGAATATTTTTACTTTTGTAAATATCGTCTGCGCGTGTTTTTAATTTCAGATAATTTCATTTTCCAGTCTAAATATCTGTACTTTTCTAAATATCGTCTGCTTATTAATTGGATTTTTCTCTCTTTTGTTTTTGGCAACTATTGAAATGTTATGTTCACTTTTGATGTGTTTGTTATATGTAGTACTTTTGTATGTGATGTTTTATTCGAGCGGATATTAAGGAGAATGCATACACCACAAGACAAAGCACAGATTTTATGGTGGTCGTAGAGTTAATTTCCAATCAACTAAATCACTGACATTTAAGAGTTAATTTCCAATCAAACTGACTGATTTATGAAAATCTGAATATCACTATTCAATAAAAAAAGGATAATTTTAGATTTTCCATCGATCGCTTCAAAGAAAATACACCAATCAGCGCGCAGATTTCTCCTGATTAATTGGCCTAAGATTATGAAAATGTTGAGTTTTTCTAAATTTTTAACATTTAAAACTTCATAAATAAGTCTTAGTGGACCGTGGAAAATAGAAACATTCATTCATTTATTTAAAATTTAGTGTGTCCAGAATATTTCTCAGAATATGTATCCTTACTGCATTAAATTTAGACTTCATAATTTTTGAAATATATTTATAGGCCGGAACAAAATATTATTATTGATTTCATTTCAATCCTTTTGAAAGCAAAACTAAAAACTGAATTTTATGCTGAATCTGAGAAATTTTTGTTTAATTATTCTTTGAGATATTACATAAATTATGAAAAATATTTTGTATTTCACATAAGACTTATATACCGAGCGATTCTGTTTGCAACACTCATATTCAATAATAATAATAAATAAATAACAATAAAAATGATAAATAAAATAAAACGCTTGGTTTTATAAAAAAATATCTTAATATTAATTGCAATTTCATCATTTACAATTTAAATTAAAGTTGAAGTTTTGCCAACAACAAATTAGCAAAATATATATAGTAAATTGTAAAAGTAATGACAACAAATTAGCAAAATATATATAGTAAATTGAACGAAACGATCTAAACAGTATAAGTTTGGTATGGCTATCAAAATTTGAAGATTAAAAATATTTTGTTTGATTATCCTTTAAAAGACCAGTTACTTAAAATATTTAATTGAAAATTGTAGCGAGCGGTAATACTGGCGAACCGGCTGGTCGCCAAAGGCGGCTAGTAAATAATATATTGAGTTGTTCGGAAAGTAATTTCGTTTTTTCCCGACAGAAGATTTAATTGTATTTTTTTGCACCCAACTTCACATTTAAGCCGTATAATTTTTATATGCTTTGAGATCTCATATAGCAAGGTTTGTGTGTGAAAAATTCCAATTAATTCTATGCAGAAGTTTTTGGTTGGTGCCCTTTTAAATATGGAGAGCGATAAGCAGCATTTTCGACATATCTTACTGTTTTACTACAGAAAGGGTAAAAATGCTATTCAAGCCAGAAAGAAATTGACCGTTGTGTATGGAGAAGGTGTGTTGACAGTATGCCAGTGCCAGAACTGGTTCGCTAAATTTTTTAGATGGTAAAACCTTCACCTCAAATGAGGAGGTCAAAAACCACCCTGATCAGTTTTTTGGCAGCAAAGACCAAAAATTTTATGAGCGTGGAGCACTGCTACTACCTGAAAGATGGTAAAAGGTGTTGGACCAGAACGGCCAATATATAATTTAATAAAGTATTTGTTTATTATACAAAAACTGTCTTTCATTTCCACACACACACACACAAAAAAAAAAAAAAAAAACGAAATTACTTTTTGAACAACCCAATATTTTTTAGTGCTATCAATTATTCATACAATACTTCAGCTTTCAAAAGATATTTTTCTGGCTGTTCATGTTACTAAGCTCAAGATACATGCTAACATGCATCTATGTTAGGGTTTATTTTCACACCAAACAAATCATTAAAAATATTTACCAACAATGAAAAATTACTACTTATACATTTAAAAGCATGCAAGAACACTGACAATACAAATGGCTTAAAAAAACATTTTCAAACATTTCTCTATTAATAATAAAAATGAATGTGCATGTGTGTGTAGGTTTTAGCACTCTTTAAAACAGACTGATACACATAGAACTACCAAATGTGGCTAAGGTATATTTTAGAGTGATAATGAGCATCTTGCAGTTTTCCTTCTTAATGAAGAAAACAATTCAAGGACTGTAAAATAACATAATTTAGATATATAAATGAAAAAATTAAATTTAAATAAAATATTTTCACTATTAATTTTCAAATACTTCTCTGTTTACCATTATTACTTCTTTTCTAAATACTTAAGAGAAGAATACTAAGGTGATTATTTATATTCATTGTTACAGGGTTGCTATTGAAAAGTTGGAGAAAAAAATTCCCTGTGTTTCTCTATGTGTATGCAATTTATGAAATGCGGAAACAGCATTTATATGCTAGTTATATTAAAAAAACAATACATTTAATTTATTAGTGAAAAAAGTAAACAAGAATTCAACATTATCTGAAATAATAGTATATAAAATGAATATTTATATTTATATGCAGAAAAAAAAATAATTTCTTTTTATTATTGCCTAGAATTTAGCCAGATAAATTCATATGTTAAGGGGGAGGGGACATATTGATTACTTCCTTGTGTTCAATTCAAAGTTAACAGAATAAAGGATTCATAAGGAATTCTTTACATAGACTAATTTTGCATACTGTTGCAAATATCTAGAAGACAGAATATTTAAGAATCTCCATGACAGTTTATGGCATCATATATAGAGCAATTAAAGAATCTTCTTTCAGAATTTCAACATGCATATCCTAATTGATATTTTGGAAGATTTATTTTTAAAACTTTTTAAAATCTGAAAATCTTTTTCGACCTCAAAACATTAGAATAGAAATACAGCAAACCAATTTTTTACTAAATTAATGAAATTGTGACATATATCTATCAAAGACATGCTATTTTAATAGCCTTATACCTGTTATGTTCTTTGTGTATATCAATTATCATATTATATGATAATAATTATATTATCATATTAATGATTTCATCATATTATAAAGTTAGTAAATTATTACTACAAATGTGACTGTCGGAAAACTTTTTTTCTACCATTCATTGTACTGTAATTTCACTTTTGTTCTTCATGTAAAATTACAGAGATATCAAGCAAATTTCTCCTTTTCTATCTTTCAAACAAAAATCACATTATTAAACATTTGATAGGAAGCAAAATTCTTTGAATTTTAGTTTAACAATACAATCTATTGCTAACAGTTATATTTTAACAATATTTTCAAAATTCAAGAAGCACTTTCATGCCAATTAAATTGGTGTCACTAAAAATGCAATTTATTTAATTTTAAATTGGTGTAAACGTCACTTTTTGAAATAATACTTTCAAGAATTATTATAAAAAAACACAAAAATTTCATTTAGTTTTTCATTTTAAAAAATTTAACAGACAGAGTTCCTATGAACACCCCTTGAATTTTATTTTTATACTTTTAGCTGTTGAAAAGTTCTTAATTTTTTCATTAGGTCCTTGAAAAATAAGCAAAATTTACAATTAATTTTTTGATTTACAGATTGGAGGGAAATAATCCTATCCCCTAAATATTGTTCTATAATTTTAGGTGGCATTATAATAGCCAATTTTCAGAAAAAAAGAAAAAGTGTGTACTTTTCCGTTAGTCGGGTGAAAGCAAAAAATTGCTCCCAAATTTATTACACTAAATTCGTGTTTGGTTCACAATTGGCGACATTTGTGCCCGGCAAACGGAAAAGTACCAAAAAGAGCGAAATAAAATATTAAATGAACGTTTTGTTGTAGTTATTACATTTGAACACATTTTGTAATGATCATTATGCTCTAGAATACTTATATTTAATGCATTTATTAAACCAAACTCAAATAAGATTTTTTAAATTGATTTTCACCACTTTTTTTTATACCATCTGAAATCACCAAACATCATTTTTTTGGGGGGAGGGAGGGTCAGTGAATTCTGATAGAAAGAAAAGTACTTACGATAATATTTAAAATAAGAAGAACCTTTTTTTACCAGAAATAAATTTCTTTACCAGTTTTTTTTCTTTGTTAAGCATAATCTATCTTAACAAATAACATACTGTTTTATTTTTTAATGGCTTCTGGAAAATGCCTGATTTAAGTTAGATCTGACAATTAAATCATTAAATGGTTTGTATTTTATTAAGAAATAAATAGACATTTTACAAAATAACACTATTACAGTTTAAGTATAAATTAGGAAGATCCAAATTTTAAAGAAAACTATTAAAAAAAGCTAATTTTATAAATGTTATTAAAGATAATATATAAATGGAAAAACTAATTAGCTTACAAGGGATTTAAATACTTCTAGCTCTTGCATCTTGTAATCTGGTGCTAAGCGAGATATATTGTTGTTATTTTCATTAATGAGAATGTAGAACATTTCTGTAGTTAATTCATCTCTCATAGATTTGATTGCCATGTTTAGAGGTTTCAATGCTAGATTAATCTCCTTGATGAATTGTACTAGATCTTCAGGTTCAGGTGTTTCTGGTCTACTAGAATCATCTGAAAAGAAAAGATTTTAGAAACTAAGAAAAAAAGTATTATTTTGCAGTTTTATGATGCAAATAATATTTTGATTTTTATAATGGCATTTTTAAGAAATGTTATAACAATTGAGAAACAAATTATCTGGAAAGAAAGTCATTCTAAAAATTTATATTTTAAAGTATTTGATGTGCTTAAGATTTCATATAAAATAGCAAGATTAATCTGACAAAAAATCCTGAGTTCCGGTTAACATTTATATATAAATGTAAAGGCATTGAAGTCAGTATTAAGTCCAAAGTTATTTTTTCCTTTAAAATTAAAATGTACCTATGTACATTTATGTTTTTATTAAATGTAAATTTATCAATGTATTAAATATATATTTATTCAGTGCACATTCATTAAATGTATGTAAAAAGTCTTCCTATATAATTCATAATCTGATGTTTTAAATAGAAGAAGAAATTTACTAGTCATAATAAAAAAATTGTTATATTTCCTACCAAGTATATTTGATAATAAATAATATATGGATTCTATGATGCTTGTGAAATACACAATTTAACTTTTTAATTGTTTGTTTTTCTCCATTATCTAATTAGATAATAATGAGAAATATGTTGTCACATTGATTCCACTATTCACTCAATGAACAGCTTCAATTTCAAGAGTACATTCAACTCAGGTGTTTATGAATTCATATCAGCTTATGCTCAAAAATATGATAATCCTTTGAACATATCATTTACAAGTGTGATAGTTAGGAAGAGTTAACATGGTTTGAAACTACTATTGATTCATAATATTACATATAAATTTCTATGAAAAGAATCAATTACTTATAATAAGGGGATAGCTAAAATTTTCAATAAAAAAGGATAAGATGATAAAATGTAAATGATTAATGTAATGATAAATGTCATTTTATCATCTTTGAGCATAAATATGGCAAATTTATCTAATCATCAACCACTAAACCATTTCAGGTTCCTGACATTTAAACATAAGAAGACAATGATTTAGATGTTTTAAATATTTATTTACAAAATCAAATTACAGAGCATGGTACTTGTCAGTTTTAACAGTGACCAAAAAACATAAAGAAAATTTTTTGCTAAATTACAAAAATATACTCACGTGCATAAATATATACATAATAAGTATGTGCATAAATATAGATCAAATTGCATATGAATCACATGCTCTATAATTTGACAGATGAAATTGCCAATTTAGAGGAAATTTTTCTTTGAGCTTTCAAGTTGCCATTACAACCAACAAGTACCTGGAGCACTGTTATTACGTGTTAATTTTTGTAGTTTGCAAATTTTAAAATGTAAATTGCAAATTTACATGTGATTCATATTACTACCAATATATTCTATATGATTAGCAGAAAAGCATTTGAAATATTATTAGCCTAACAGCATATTGAAAATTTATTTATTTAAAGATCGTTAGATGTACTGGTCATTCAGGACATTTAGCCCTCCAAAGAAGCGAGGAAAAGATGAAAGAATGCAAAGATTAATAGAAAATAGGAGAAAGGACATTAGCTTAGAAAACATGACATTTTGCTGCATCTAAATATATATATATTTCTGAAAACCTCAATTCGAAAAAAGAAAAAAAAAATGTGAAACACTGATTTTATCAAGTGGGGGAAAAATTACATTTGAACATATGCCTTTTCACAAAATGAACAGAAAACAGCAAATTACATGAAATATGCTTTACATTTACATTGGAACCGTCATAATTCAAAATTTAGAATTATTTTATGCCTCATTTACTACAAAACTCAATAATGAGAGTTATTTCTAAAATATGAAGAGTTACCATTATATTTTTTCACAGATCCAGTAATACCTATTAATACCCAAATGATAAATTTTCTTTCCCAAAGATTTAAAAATTAAGTTAAATGAAAAACATTCACATGTCCTTCTGAATGATAGTTTTAAATCCTGAGATAAAAATACTCTTTAAAGATGCAATTCATTAGTAGTAATAAGAAATTAGATATAACTGATGATATAATATAAATTTTTATAAATATCAAACTTATCAGATGGTTCAAAGATTTTTTTCAAATTTCCTATGTATTTAAGTAATATAATTTTTCATGAAATATGCTTTTCACGATTTATCTAACAATACTGTGTTTCTAATGAATAACAGATAGTAATTTGACAAAAAATAAGGCATGACTAATTGTGTGATTAGATTAAATATTTTGAATTTTGGTCAAATAATAAAGACAGCCCTTTGAGTCACTGCCATCCTATTTAAATATATGACACACGATAAATATAATGAGTACATAGAAAATCTTTAATGGAAGAAAATCTCAAAACAGACATTTTTTTTTTCTTCTTTGTAGCAGAAAATGGTCTTGGACCACTTACATACATGGAAAGTGTTGGAAGGTATATGTTATAAGAAACCTTCTCATCTTCCGATTTCTTGGTTTTATTAGAACATTACCATATATTGGAAGAAATTGAAGTTTCCCTTAAAATTTCAGGGCTCTAATTCTAGTTTTTAATGTAAAACTCTTATTCAAAGGCATAAAAACAACTTGCATCTGCAAATATTGCGAGATATAGCATTTTCTATTAGTATTAATCCTTTTGTATCCATATTTAGCTGAAATATGATGTACTGAATAAATTCAGAGTGGGAAATCCATGCAGGATGGATATTGGTATGCAAAAATTATTCATTGCAAAAAATGCTTTACCTAATAAGCATTTTGCAAATTTTATTGATGCCTAGAAATCATATGAGACACATTTAAAAGGGATTTTAAATAAGGAGTACATATCATTAAAATAAGCCCAAACCAACAATCATAAACCATTTTGCTGATTTAAAGAAGGAAGTAAAAAATAACTTCAAAAATGTAAGAGTAATTAAAAAATTAATCAAATAAAAAAACAAATTTGCAATTTAGAAGAAAAAGAATAATAATGATGCAAAAGCAGGGGTTTCGATGGCATTTTCCATGCAATAATGTCAGCGTCTCTGAAGTAATAATAGTCCATCTGCTTCCTTATATATATATATGTGCGTGTATAAGCATTATTTAATGTGAAGCAGGATGGAATTTTAAAGACAGTGAAAAGACAAGATTTTTTGAAGTCGTTTTATTTCATTTTGAAGAAGCAGGCATATGTATAAGCGATGAGCGCACAAAACAATACAGAAAGGAATGAGGAAAAAGCTCTTGGACATTTTATCCCTGGTCTTATATAACCCAAGATCTTGATAGGGAAAATATTTCTTTAAAATGCTAATATATTATTAAGATTTCGATAGAGATTTTTGCTACAAACGCTGTCAAGGCAGGGGAAACAAAGGGAGGTTTTAAAAAAGAATTTGTCTCGTCAGCGGTATTTTGTCTCTTCATGCGGAGTGTGGGAAAGTTAGGCTTTTTGCTGATTCAGCAATTTTATAAAGCTTCTCTTGGATTAATTAAGTAGAGGAAGTGGAATTGGATCACAAAATAAGAGAATATTTTAGAATGAAGTTACTATGGGCTAAATTAAGATAAAATCTTGGAAATTAATTAAATTGAAATTAAGAGTTTAAAATATCTTTATATATATATTATATATAATATCACTACTATGGTTATATTTCAACATTAAAATGAATTTTAATATATCTAAAGGAGTCATTTTTTTAAAAAAATGCTATTTTTTAAACTTTTACAACTATTACTTTAAAAAATTGTAATATAATTAAAGTTATGGTAACTAGATACTGCTATCTAATTTTTCAATAAGATAAATTGGAAGTTTTTGCGCTCTACTATAAGAGAAACTATCAAATTTATCAAAAGATAACGGAATTACCATTGCTTATTCTTTGACATTTCCGAATTAAATTCCAAACTTCATCATTACCACATATCTTCTTCCACATGAAAACCTGTAGAAAATATTTATATTTATCCTCTAGGTTCTTCATTCTTGTTATTTCAAAGGAATATCAAATGCCTAATTGTAAAACGAAAGCAAAAGTTTAAAATAAATAAAGAATATTATGATTTTGTTGATTATTGCAATTCTGCTGTATTGATTGATTGAAATAGGGCGCGAAATTTGCTATTTATGCAAGGCTTTTTCACAGTTTATGTCTATAAATTATTTATTTATGTTTCATATCTTAAATTCGATTACATATATTTGAAGGAAACTTGAATAGATTTATCTCTTAAACTTTTGAAGTGCCCGAACTATAAAACTAATGAATTAATCACTCAACTACGTGCCAATGTTCATGAAATAATTTAGATTGTTTTCAAAATATCCTTAATAGTATCTGAAGAATTAAAATGAACATATTTTATAAATATTCATGTTATAAGAACAAAATGTTATTTATTTAATTATGGTCCAAAAACTGAATGACTTGTGTTTTTTTTCAATAACCAACCTGAAATACAACAAGTTCTGTTTGGCAACAACCATTAAGTATTATATTTTTCATTTTCCATTCTACCATTGTCATCATGGCGTTAGAAACTGTTTCGATGATTCCTGCACCAGGATTTAAATTTGACAACTGTTTAAGGTAATTCAACCATTTTGCTAAAAGATAATACTAAATATTAGTTCTAATTAGTAATTTTTAAAAAACTATTATACTTTTATGACAATCGAATAACTATCATATCTTGTTTTCGTATTTGTTTGCGAAGCACCGGTATTATATTTTTTCTTTAAAAGAAGCTCTTCAAATTTTATTTGTGAATATTGCTGCTATAAGCAAAGAAAAAGAGTAATCCTTTATTAGTTGTTGATTAAAACTTTTGAGTTTTTGTTGCTCTTCGGCTTAAGAGTATGAGATCATCTTAGATTATCGGATATTCTGGTTTCCTTTTTCTCTCCCTTAATTTAAAACACTTCTATGTAGTAGTGTCTATAAGCTAGTCAATAAAAAATTATTAACCTAGTGGAAAGAAATTTAAGATTCATAATATTTGCTGTGCTACATTATGAAATTAGTTAGAAACAGTTGAATTAGTTGTCCTAGAGATGACTTAATTTTTAAAACATCTCTATTATTGAAAGATAGATCCTATGTTAAACCTTTTAAGCAAATATTATAAATTTGAAGTCGCCTGAAAATGAAATTTTCTGGGATTTAATCATACTCATTGAACGCAAACTAATTAATTTTCTTCATATTGTGTTTTATTATTACTCATAAATCGTATGATTAATTATGTGTTAAAATTGTAAGCTAAATACTCCATTACCCTAAATAATTTTTTACAAAAATGAAGAACCTAATACACTATAGGTACATTTTTAAGTCGGTTATGATTATTTAGCTCTATTTTTGACCATTTTAATGTACTAGTTTAGTCATGAAACACAATCAGTGACTGCATTAAAACTTCGCATGCGGATGTGATTTTCCACATTTTTGAATGTGCAGGAAGCAAATCCTGTTTGGTTGTCAATTTCATAATATGTGAATGTTATTTATGTGAATAACTATTATAATAATTACTTGTTTCTGCCATTCAAATGAGATTATCGTCTCTTGCTTGCAATGTTTTAAAATATCAGATCAAAATAAAAGATATAGCATTCTACACTTTCATTGAAATATAATTTGTACAGTCTATTAACAGAGGTGAGAAATATCCATGATCAGATTTTGATAAATATATTAAAAATTGCATATATAAAAACATAAAGGTTTCATATTTTGTTCGATATATTATACAAGTCAACAACAAATTTACAATATTACATTTTTGTTCCAGAAATAATCTAACCATTACAAAAGTTATTCTCTAATTGGATCTTTATTTTTTAAAAAATACTCTTGGGATAAATAAGCACTAATGTAAAACACATGTATATTTACTTATAAATGATTCTACATGAATGCTCGCACAAGAAACATGTATAGTATAATTAACAGTAGTTGATGGCATTCTTTTGGTGATAGGGCTAGGTGGATCATTATTTTAAACATTTTTTTAATTATTTTTAGCAACATTTGATGCAAGAAAGCATCACATTGCTATTTGGTTATTCACATATGAATTTATTGATTGATTTGTTTATTATTTATTATTGTTTATTTATAATAAACGATAAACTGAACTATTTTTAATGGATAAGATAATTTTGTTTAAACAATGAGCTGTTAAAAATCTGTATTTAATATAGATTTAATGGATAGAAATATGAATGCTTACTTTGCTGACAGAATTGGAGAAATTTCACAATATCCATTTGCTCCACTGCTCACTTTGTTAGAAAATAATAAGCTTAAGTAATGTGGAAAAACAAGCGTTTATCAATCATGCCCAAGAGGAAAACATGGACAGTTAAAAAAAGTCATAATTGATTTTAGTCTTTTTTTTCTTATAAGGAATACGTAAGATGATATGCCAAGATTGAAAACATTAACTTTGATGACTGAAAATAATCTGATTTTGAACTTTTTAGTTTAAAGCTGAACTTTTATGGGCATTAAAATTTGTTACATCACATTCGTTCTTTAATGCTCTCAATGATATGTCGAAACACATGTTCACTGTTGGTGAAATAACCAAATAATGTTCTTTAGATCGTTTATTATTTGTCACCGAATTAGCTCTGTTTTTTCAGCTATCTCTTAAAAAATCTTAAAACAATTTTTAAAATGTATAATATGTTTTTACAAATCTTTGACCGCATTTCACAGAAATACCAAATGAATCTTACTGTCAGATATTGGAACAAATTAATCAATAGAACCAATTCAATATTTTTAAAGCATATAGCTGCTCAAGAATTGTAGAGAATTTTAAAGAAGTTGGACAGTTACTTTTATTGATTAGTGTAGATGGACTAATTTAAAATATTTAAGATGTCAAAAAAGAACTTCTATGCAAAAATTAATGTGAAATTTTAGATCTAAATACTTGTAGACTATGCATAATCCATTGAGTGTTCTGGTATCAACGTATCCTTTTCTTACACCTCTCATTATCTAGAGATAAATGTGCTTGTGTTACAATTCACATAATTTTTTTAATTTGATAAAAAACAATCTGAAATATTTTCATTTTATGGGCGGAACTAGAATTTTATGTTCCTTTTTTCATTTGACAGTTTCCTGTGAATTTTAAAGATCTGCATTTATTATCTTTTCCAGTTCAACCTTGTTATGACATTGAAACTTTACTGAATCTTTTATTATTTCTCATTTATATGTTAAGGCATCAAATTGATTTTTGGGCATTAATTGCTGACTGTTTTTAAAAATATCTATGCTTTCCAGCATCTTTTACATTTTGTAGATATTTGAGCATAGTATGTATTTTCATTATGGTATTTATTATGTGTTTTCTAATATAGATTGTGAATCATCTTTATTCTATGTTTAAATAAGTTGCATCTTAGATGTTATTATGAGTTCTTGGAATTTATTAGTTGTATAATATTTTGTTGAAATTTGATTTATGTCATTACAGCTATATCCAAAATCAGTTTGAAGTAATTCATAATATACTTCTAATCTGCAAATAGTTTTTATACCAAACTTAAATTACGTAACTGCCTGCAGATCATATCTCCATGTTTTACTTTTATCTCCTATCTTACAGTTATTATAATTTATTCTTGTATCAAATAATAAAATATATTTTTAAAAATGTTTTCCTAAACAAGCTTAACTTTTTAATAGAAATGCATATTTGGCATCTAAGGGATTCCCTGTTCCAAAAGCTAAAAAGACTGGAACTACAATTGTAGGAGTTGTGTATGAAGTAAGTTAATTTTTCAAACTCTTATACAGATTTATTGATAAATTAACACTTCTTTTTACTTATCTATGGAAGAAAACTAGTTTTCTCATATTACCACTGAAATTATAAATTTTGTTACGGCTTCTTAAAAGGTTAACTGTAGAAATTATTTCTAATTTATATATGTTTTGAGGGAATTAAACTCTGGAACAAATATAATACTTCAAGGATAACCTGCTAATATACTACTTAATTAAAATTCATCCAATATGTAAATAATTTAAATAATGATTCAAAATATATAACTTTTTTCATATCATGGTTGTATGATATATGTAATTTCACACATAAATAAAATTGCTTACATAAAACATGTATTAACTACATGCCATTTGTAAACTTTTAGCTAAGCATGCCATTGGTGAACTTTATTCTTAATTGCATGGCATTTCTTATTGCACTGATTAGTAGATTACCTGACATCTTTGGAAATTTTTTGAAGGGAGATAATTAATCCCTGACATGCAAATAATACGCATGTATCTATAACATAAGCATTTTTATAAAATCTTGAGTATTATGGATATACTTTTTTAATTGCATTTTTGAAATTGCTGAATTTATTCATTGAAAATGAACTATCTCTTGATATGTTCACCATTTTATATCAAGTAAGCAATATAAATGCATTTAAAAAGTACAATATTTTTGGAGAAAAATTTAATTTTTGATTAAATTATTAAATAATAACATTGAAGTGTGTGCTAATAAAACTTTTAATTTGTTGATAAAACTAACATACAAGAAATTTCTAAATAGCTTGGAAGTTAGGATGCTTTATGCCAACATTTCATTATTCATTGAAAATCAGTATTGAAAGGTAAAAAATTATATATATAAAATACTAATTTATGTAGCCGAGAAATTGCTTATTGTCGAATAGCAACTGTCGGATGTAAACAAACTATTGTATGAATTTCAGATTGCTTCAGTGTTAAAGTATTAGAAGTTTTCTGCAGATGGCTTGCTATGTCACCAAAAAGTACATTCAATCAAAGGAAAGGAAAGATAAAAGAAATCAAGAAATAGACTTTAAACATAAAATTGAATTGAGTGCAAAAGAAGACTGAAACATCTCTAGGTGGCTAGCCTATGGAAACTGATACTCATATTTTAGAAAAATAAGACAAATTTTTCTTCTTTTTTTAATAATATCAATTTTTATTTCCATAGAATTATTCTCTTTATTTTAATATTTTAAATTAAGTTTGATAAACTATATATAAGAATATTTTTCAATGTTGTGATGGAAATCAAACTCATATATGAAAACACAGTTGCCAATATTCACTTCATAGTACAATTTTTACTCCATTTTTATTTCCACTTTTTAATTTGCAGCAAGCTAATTCAATTGAATTCATGTTTTTCTGTCATGTTAAATAACAATTTGATATGCTTTTTTTTTATTAAAAATACTTTTCATGGCTCTTATCATTGCGTAGAAAAAATTAGTCATCAAAAACAGCTATTAATTTTTAAAAAAACTGTGAAAGTTCATGAAATGGTATTTCAAATTGAGATCTTTTATGACTCAATTTGAATCTACTTTTAAAGTCAAGTGTGTGTAAATGGATTTAACTAACTCTACATTATCAATACTATCACGATACTATTTTGATGTTTTTATCGATTATGATTAAAAGATGGACTTCAATACTATAACAATCATATTCTTTATTAGGATGGTGTTGTCCTGGGTGCAGACACCAGAGCTACTGTGGGATCAATTGTTGCCGACAAAAACTGTTCAAAAATCCATTATCTAGCCCCAAATATGTAGTAAGTAATTAAAAATATTAAACCAAATAAAGTAACAAACTTTAAAAATATTGTCAATATTGCTGTTCGTTGGTGATAAAAATTTTTACTTAATGTTAAATATTTATATATCATATGTATAATTTCTCCATTGTCCTGTGTGACTACAATGGTCCATCTTCCATCTAGGAAGCTGTTAAACTGAAAAAAAAAATAACTTTGATGCTTCTGCTGTTTTATTTATTTTTATTTATATATTTTAAAAAGCAAAATTATTGCAATCTTTGTCTCTAAATAGCATTTTTTTTTCAACATCTTTAGAACTTTTTGGGATGTTGGATGATTTTCATTCATATCCACAATCATGTGTTCACAAATATGTTAAATAATTTTCTCTGAAATGTTATTTTAAAATTCTGAAAATGCATTCATATTAAATAAATTCTAAAAAAGAGTGATATTAAGTTTTCATGTAAAGATTTTAAAATATGCTTGTTATAAAGTATTCAATAAAAGTTAATAGTTTTTTTTTAATAGGAAGAATAATGTTTTTGCTTCGAATGCAACAATCTTTTATTTCTGTTCTATTTTTACTTAATGTCTGACATTTTCAGCGGGAGATATCAGAAGTGGAATTAGTATCCCATATAACCACAATCAATAAATATAAAACCAAATGTTCTTTCCAAGACTTACTTCATACTTTTAATGCTAGTTATTATTTTACAGTGGAATTATTTATTTGCATATAAATTAACTCATGTTTTCCTACACTTCTCGATTTTAGAATAAGAATTATATTTTTCTCTATTTTAAAATAAAATTTTCTGCCAATAAGATCTTTATTATATGTTTTAAAAGTATCTCAGCATTAAAGTTGAATATTGTATTTCAGATGAAGATTTACAATATTTAACTTGCATATTGCACTTAATGCTCTATTAGTTTTTCAAATGAAAATATTGTTAAGTTAATACTGATTCAATCTTGACTCTCATTGAATCTTGATTCAATTTTTACTTTCGTGTCATATATCCTTGCAAATGATTAATTATTAGGAAATGCTTTAAAATGTGTCATATTTTAAAATATAAGCTAAATTTGTCTCTGTTTTTAAAGTTGTTGTGGTGCTGGTACTGCTGCCGACACTGAACAAGTGTGTCGCATGATTGCTTCACAATTAGAATTGCATAGATTAGCAACTGACAGAATTGTGCCAGTGGCTGTTGCTGAAAACTTAATCACTCAACATCTATTTAGGTGAGTTTCATTTTTGATGAAGTAAATAAATAATTAAATTGGATATTTTTTTTCAGTAATAACGTATGTTTCTGTTAAACCATGCCTTTCTTATCCTCACCTATTTTAAAATTTTATGTGAATTTTTAAATAAAAAGCAGATATTTGGTTCTGAATCTTCATCTTATTTTAATGAAGTGCAATAAATTTTTGAATCATTACGTTAGCATGAACTTTATGGCATTTTTAATTAAACTGCAATATTTGGTTTTAGATTTACAGTTTTGAAATTGGAAAATCATGATCTGATTATTGATTTCGTTTCAAAATCTGCTGACAAAGCTGAATGCTTAATGAATCTGCAAGCGAGATTCAGTAAATTGTGTGTGTTGATATGATGTGATAATGAGAAAAGTGCAGCACCAACTCTAGTGTTGTCTTTGTCTTTTTTTGATATTTAATCCAAAAAAAAAAAATTCAAGGTTGCTCATAAATTCTATAACTTGTTAGCCTCATGTTGTATTAAAATATGATACTGATATGATTATATATTTTTGGTTAATGCTGAAATTATCTCTTCATTTATAAAATAGTACGAATGTAAAAGTTCATTTATTATTTTTTTAAAAAATACTAAACATGAAATTTGCTGAAAGTTTATAATTTTGAGGAAATGATGAATGTGCATAGTTGGTTTTATTTTAACTTCCAAACGTATAGCAAGTTATCCAAAATTGCCATCGCATATCCACCTTATAAATGTTATTCACAAGATTTTGTGTAGAGTTTTCATATATAGTGTTGAAAATAATATTTGGTGTATTACAGAATTGTTTAAGCAGCAATATATTGAAATATAACACACTTTTATGTAAGGATTTTTCTGTTATTGTGATGTAATAAATTGTATAGAATTCATAATTATTATAAAATAATTTTTAAATTAATAGCACACTTTATTTAAAAGTTTTTGTTAAATATAATGCATCTGTTTAATAGTTTCACATCTATGATAGTTTATATTTTGTAAAATAAAATTGTTTAGTCCTCAACTGCCTTTCTTACGTTTTTTGTATTCTAATTCATACATAAAGTATAGCAGATCATAATTTTTTAATATAATTAAGATTTTATTTATGAGAAATGTAGGATATCTACCACTTAGAAAATGTCTACTTTGAAAGGAATGTTAGTTGTTAATGATTAATGCACTAATTACTCTGTTTTATTTTTTATTTATTTATTTACTATTGATTTACAAATTTATTTTTAAGTGTTCCCTGAATTGCAGCTTTTTACTCATTCCCGATGCATGTATTTTATCTCTTCTTAAATGTTAGAAGCATCTTTTCTTTTTTGTGGTTTATTTTTACTTTTTTTTTTCTTCTATATTACTGTGGGAATAATATATATAATTTTGAAATGGTTTTTACAATATATGATTTGAATATTTTTTTAATTATTTTGCTATTGCCTAATTGAAATGAATAAAAATAAGCACTTTTTCCTAATAAACCAAATTTATGAAACTGATTCATAAGTAATACTTTTTTTAAGTAAAAAATTTATTTGCACTATTATTATGTGATTATCTATTAAATATTAATTTCTTATATTGAAATGCTCTCTTTTGAAGTATTTTTTGAACCAATTTTTAATGTAGACAAATGTGAATCATTAAGTTTATCTTCTCTTTGCGTGCTTTGAATTTTAAAAAAGAATGCATGGGAAAAATTGTATTTTCATAGAAAATCATTTTTGAATTCCATAAAATTAATGATTTTTTTTAATTTAAAAATTATTCGTTAATTGAAATATTTTCTATTTATTGAAAAGTTCATTAATCTAAACTTTAATGAACTTAATGCTCTAATTTCTATTATTGGGATACTTGTAATATTGCTACATCTTTATGTAAAACTTTGTAACTTGTTTAGGTATCAAGGATATGTTAGTGCTGCCTTGATTGTTGGAGGAGTAGACTTAAGTGGTCCCAGTATACATATTATTTCACCATATGGCTCATCAGAGAAGCTACCATTTGGTACAATGGGCTCTGGTTCTTTAGCAGCAATGTCTGTTTTTGAAAAGGGTTGGAAACCTGACATGAAGGTAAATGAATACTTATACTCCTATTGAAATTTTTCCGTAAGGTGGTTTATACAACGTGAACTTGTGTGTTTCAATGAAATAAACAAAAAAATTATATTGGTCTTTCATTAATCAGTATTAAATAAATTTTTAATTTGAGTTTTTACTTATTTAAAATCATAGTTGATCATTTTTAGTAACAGCTTTTCTGCCTTTAAGTTGTTTATATCGTTTTTATTGGTTTAAAGAATAGCTTCTAAATTGCTAAAATTTAACATTATGTTGTTTTAAAATGATAATATATTTATTTTCTTTTTTAGTATAATTGTTTAATTGATTTCTGGGTTGCAGTGTAGTTTTGTTTATTATTTGCTGAATCATTTAAATAAGGGACTTGTATGCATTTGTAGTTTTAGTTTTAGAAGTAATTGACTTGTATACTTCTAATATGGTAATGTTTAGTCTAAATTATCTCAAAAGGACAGCTCTCTGCAGCAATTCTTCTATCAAAAAATATAATAAAGTTCCTCAATGCTGTGAACAGTTTGCTTTGTTTATTCAGCTCAATGTGGACATTCTTAGGAAACTGATGCAACTTTTATCTTGTCTCTTTTCATTTTGAAATATCATATTTGAATGTTCATTGCTTAGTAACCCCTTATCAGTTTGGCTCTTTGGTTAGAATTCAGTTTTACTAAATTTTCTGATCTCTATCTTATTTATAACCTACTAAAAATACTGCAATATTAAAAATACATCATAAATAGGAATACATTTAATTTGTTCTTCAATTGTAGGGGGGAAAAAATGCTTTTACATTTTACAAAGTTATGTTCAAATCGGAGCTCAAGTTTCAGATGCATTGCATTGCAGAAAAATCACTTGAACCTTGTTTCAGATAAGTGTTTTGATATTCATTGACAGGTTTTTAAAAAAATCTTCATCTTTTATTAGTATTGTATTGCTGTTTTTCTCTCATAATATCTATTTAATTTATTATTGACTTTTTAATAATTTGCTGTTTTTTGTGATAATTTTTATAATTATGTAAATGATAGTTTGTTTACCAAAAATTTTGCTAAGTCAATAACTTTAATTCATTTTGTCACTCAAAATATATTTTTTTCTCCCCACCCTTTAGTTGGATGAAGCTAAGCAGCTTGTACGTGATGCTATTGCTGCTGGTATTTTCAATGATTTGGGTTCAGGTAGCAACGTGGATTTGTGTGTTATCACAAGAGCAGGAGCTGAAATGATCAGACCATATGAAGTTGCTAATGTGAAAGGACAAATGTAAGTATATTCATGTCATCATTGGAATTCTTATATAGTCCTTCCTTTGGAAGTTAATCAGTCTGACTACTAAGAATATCATATTTTGTTGCATTTTTAATTAATTGTAAAAAAAATTGTGTTTTATCTAATCATTTTTTATTTAGATGAACTGTGATTCTAATTGAATTGTTAAAGGGAGGAAGGGGGAGATTCTGAATTTACAACTAAATACAGTAATCTGCTTTGTTTAACTAAATTTCATATTGACAGCAAAGGAATTTGGAGAGCTGATTACTTTGTTAAGAAAGCCATTAAAAAGAAAGAAATTAGTTTTATTATAAGACAAAACTACAAAAAAAAAATGGGGAAATTCATATATTATTAGCAAATATTATGGAATTATTCAAATAAAAATACAAGATTAAAAAAATTTGTTTGCAGAAGTTAATAAAAAAAATTTATGTAACATTTATTTAAAGTTGTTAAAACTCATTCATTAGTATCTTCATTGCTGCTGTGCTGTAATTCAAATTGCACTGCTGCTAAATGTGAAGATAGCAAAACACCAGAGAGATGTTTATTTTAAAATAAATCAGAATAACAGAAATGAAATTGTTTGTCATAAAAAGTATGCAATTAATTTTTAAGAGTTATAGTTCTGCAGCACAAAACTTTGCACTTGAAAATAAATTCCATTTATATTTAACATATTAATAAATGTGTTCTAAGTTTTTGCTTTTTTAATATTTATTTTAACAACACTTATCTAAAGGTCACTACAGATCAGTAAAACTAAAAAAAGAAATTATTGCTTTCTTATTGGAATAATGTGATGAATTAGCATATAGTGCTAATTCAGTGTTGTGCACTTGTTACTTAAATATATATATAAGCTGATTTTTGAAGATATTAAAACTCATATTTCCAAAGTTGTAATAGGATTTTGTTTTGATGATAACATTTATTTGAGTTCATTTTTAAATCCTCATAAATTTTGATTAAAATTGTGAAAATAATTGCATCTAAATATTATTCTTTCTCCATCAGACAAGGAACCTATCGCTATGCTCCTGGAACAACTGCTGTCTTGTCTTCAAAAACTGTTCCCTTGGAAATTGTTGAAACTGTGACCCGTTCAACTAGAGATGCTGCTGAGGAAGCAATGGATACTGCTTAATTTTTCTTTATATTAATGAAACTGTTGTCTGTAAACTTTGCTTAATGATGAAAATTTTTCAATAAAAAAAAGATATTAATCAGAATCAGTTTTATTATGAATACTTTGTGCAAGTAACATTTGATCAAGTTGAAGATATTAATATCCTTAATGCATTTATTTACTTCACAAAAAGATTTTTGGCATATTTTTCTATTAGCAATTGATTTTCATACCAACACCATACCTATTTGTTTATTGGAGATAGTCTGCTAATTGGTTTTCTTGATGCTATGTTGTCATTTATTTGTAACATTTATAACTGAGTGAAAAAGTCACTAAATAGTTAGTTTTCGATATAATTTATTTTTTTCATCACCTCCCATTTATGCTGTTTTTTAAATGCAAAATCAGAGGCATACATTTTAGATTTACTTGGTATCAGATCATTTTTTAAAATTTTAAGCTTTTCTTCCAAATTTGATAAATATTAGAAACTTTTTTTTTTTTTTTCTACATCATAACCTTTGATGACAGCCGTTTAATTCAGAAATGTTAAACATTTCTCAGGATCTATATATTAGTTAGAATGTATCGTTTCAGGGATAATATAAAACTCTTTCTTTATTGCCTTGTTTTCTATACTTTTTGGTTTTAATATATTTCACAGAATCTAATATGAAGTAAGATAAATTTATGCAATAATAAACCATCTCCAAAATATTTTGGGATGTAATTATTTCTACAAAATATTATAAAAATTCTATTGATACAATTTTATAAAATTAGGTATCATATAATAGATAGTTTCTTGTGCCCTGGCATAATGCATTATTTAACATAAGTTTCAGTTGTAAATCCAAAATGTATTGTCACGTAGATACTTTAGTGTAGAACTTAATGACACACACAAGAGGTAGAGCTAAACCAATTTATTAACTGAACTCAGAACTGAGAATGCAGTAACTGACAAATCTTCTGCTTTTATATAAGCAGAGAAAGTTCCAGAATACTCTTCTGGAGACAGTAAGAAATGTCCAGTATCTTCTGGACCATGAAATAAAGGAAAACATAAAATCAAGGAATTAAGTATTTACATATACCATTAATCTCAGTGTCTCTAGCGGGATTCGAACCCAGGTCTCTTGATCACAAGACCAGTGCCATGACCATTCGGCCATGGAGATTCGACAGTCTTTCTTCAATGCGGCATTGCTCCCTCCTGAGAAGAACAGCGTCTCGATGTTATGACATTTCATTGTGTGGTTCTAGCTCTCGATCGAGTCACAGGGCCAGTATAAGTTGTATCTTCACCTTGAGTAGTCTTGAGAAATGTCTCTTTCCGGAACCTCCATTACTTTATAAGAATGTTGGTCGTCTTGTTCTTCTGGGTCATGGTATGGTTTCATGCGTAAAACGTGGACATCTTTCGGTTTCCGCCTTCTAGAATTAGGATCGAAATCTGCTACTTCGTAGGTGACGTCGGACAACCGCCTCAAGACTTGATAAGGGCCGAAGTACCTCTTGAGTAGCTTCTCAGAAAGCCCCTTTTTACGAACTGGAATAAAAATCCACACTAAATCCCCTGGTTCGTATGCCACCATCCGATGTTTGGAGTCATAATGCCGGGGATCTTTCTGCTGAGCCTCGAGAGTTCGTGCACGCGCTAATTGCCTCGATTCTTCTGCCTTATTGATCAGATGACTAACGTAATCGTCTTGGCTGAACTCATTGGGGTAGAGAGGAAACATCGTATCCAACGGCGTTTCAGCTTCTCGCCCATGTAGGAGGTAGAAGGGCGTAAAACCTGTCGTGTCCTGCTTGGCAGTGTTGTAGGCGAATGTGACGAACGGCAATATCTGGTCCCAGTTCTTCTGTTCGACATCAACATACATAGAAAGCATATCTGCTAGCGTTTTGTTGAATCGTTCTGTAAGGCTATTTGTTTGCGGATGATAGGCTGTTGTCATTCGATGAGTGATATTGCACAGTCGATTAATATCGGATACCAGCTTGGACTGAAAAACTTGCCCACGGTCTGTAATGATAACTCGTGGAGCTCCATGCTTCAGGATTATGTCCTCTAGTAGGAATTTGGGTAGCTTCCGCCGTCGGTAAAGCTCTGGTGACTGCGTTCCGTGTCAAATAATTGGTGCATACTACAATCCATTTGTTGTCATCGTCCGATTTTGGAAATCGTCCTAGCAGGTCGATTCCGACGCGATGGAAAGGAGCAGCAGCTGGTGGAATAGGCACGAGATGACCTGGTGGCTTCTGAGGAATAGATTTTCTCCTTTGACATTCTCGGCAGTGCATCACATATCTTCGAACATTTCTGTACAAACCTGGCCAATGGAATCGCTTTCTTATTCTATCATAAGTCCTGGGGAATCCTAGATGTCCGGCGGTAGGGTCATCATGGAGAGATTCTAGAATACTGAGCCGTAAATGCTTCGGGGTCACTGGTAGAAATTTCTTTCCGGACGGATCAAAATTCTTCTTGTAGAGGACTCCTTCAAAGTTTCCCAGCCTGCTTGCTTCGGTACTTTGTTGGTCTCTTATTATTCTTGCCAATTCTGGATCTTTCATCTGTTCTTCTGAGAGATTAGTGAATAAAGTGGCACCAATGGAGTCCCCAGACCATGAAGCATCGACTTTCAATGTGTTTCTGGACAGACTATCAGCATCTTTGTGCTTCCTTCCACTTTTGTACACCACTGATACGTCGTATTCTTGGAGTCGCAGTGCCCATCAAGCGAGTCTTCCAGAGGAATCCTTCAGTCCTGTCAGCCAACACAGGGAATGATGGTCGGTGACGATCTTGAAAGTCTTTCCAAAGAGATATGGCCGCAAGACATTCTCTTTCAGTTGTGGAATAGTTTTTCTCAGCCTTCGTCAGAGTCCGAGAGGCATAAGCTATTATTTTTTCCTTCCCATCTTGGATTTGGACTAATACTGCACCAATTCCGTATCCACTCGCGTCGGTGTGAAGTTCCGTTGGTGCAGTTTCGTCATAAAGGCCCAAGACAGGATCGGAGGTAGGATCTTTCTTCAAGGTATTTAAAGCTTCCACTTGTTCAGGTCCCCAACAGAATTTTGTGTCCCCCTTCAGTAACAACTGTAGAGGTTCGGCTTTATGGCAAAAATCCTTGATAAATCGAGCTCTATACTTGAGCTCATCTTCTGCCTTCTTTACATAGTGCTGTGTTTCTCCAAATGCTTCTTTTAACATTGATTTAAAAACATCCCAGGAAGTCAATTTTTCCTCATTATTTTCTTACCATTGCTTCGCTGTGCCGTCCAGAAAAAAAAGAACACATTTGCGAGACAAGTCATGTCATCCCATCCGTTGAATTTTCATACTCTGTCGTATTCCTTCAGCCATTTGTTTGGGTCCTGTCCTACGTCTCCTTTAAATACAGAGGGATTCCTGTATTGTTGCTGTGCTGATGTCAGGATGATCGGTTTTGTCTCTGGTTCCACAGGCATTTCCCTTGTCTTTCTGGACGGTGGATTATAAAGTCCAAATTCTGGTTCAAGGCCTTTAAGGCGATCGCTTCTTCGTAATTGCGTTTCCACGCTGACTGGAATCGTACCCGGCGCCTCCACCAAAGAATGTCACGTAGATACTTTAGTATAGAACTTAATGACACACACACAAGAGGTAGAGCTAAACCAATTTATTAACTGAACTCAGGACTGAGAATGCAGTAACTGACAAATCTTCTGCTTTTATATAAGCAAAGAAAGTTCCAGAATACTCTTCTGGAGACAGTAAGAAAAGTCCAGAACACTTGTCTGGTAAACTAAAGAAATGTCCAGTATCTTCTGGAACATGAAATAAAGGAAAACATAAAATCAAGGAATTAAATATTTACATATACCATTAATCTCATTGTCTCTAGCGGGATTCGAACCCAGGTCTCTTGATCATAAGACCAGTGCCATGACCATTCGGCCATGGAGATTCGACAGTCTTTCTTCAATGCGGCAGTATTGTGAAGGTTAGTTATTGGTATATTTGCATGTAATTATAATTTAGACTGGAATTTGTTTTGATAGTTGAAATGGTATTACTAAAAAGAAGAATATTTTTGTTATAATAGTCTTTCATGGTGTTTATTTTTTGACTGCATATAACACTTAATATAATCTCTATAGTCTAGATAAATTGTCGTAAAACATAGCAAAATATGAAAAAAAAAATGCCTAATTACAATTTTGTTGTTGAGCTCGCTGTCCAAAATAGGCCTAGGTTTGCAACCCAATATCTTACTGGATAAAGACATGAAGGGAGTGGATATTTCAACACCAATTTTTCACGTTAAAATAAAACTTTAAATTAAAAAGTATAGGTGTTAAAAAGACTTATAGAATGAGATATAGAATTTAACAATAGCTTAATTTAAGCAGGAGTAAGTTTTCAAAAATTAGCAGTTTAGATTTTTTTTTTTTTAAATTTGAGCGAAATTTTGAAATTTTACTTAGAAGTCCATCATATTGAAAGGGGTAACTGGAAAAATTTCACTTCAGTATGTTTTTTTAATTCAATTTTTTAAATGCAAACAAAGCTGTCGTAAAGTCTATAACCAATCAGAATACATGAACAGAGAAAAAATGTTCAACTCTAAAAATGTTTCTCTAACTTTCAAATTGTGTCATATTAATCAATTTTAACAAAAATGATAACCATTAAATTTAAACTTAACATTTTGTCTCAATTATTAAGCCGAGTTCATTTTCCGATTACTGTCATGGTCGCAAACGCTACTTCGTGATACTACTACTTTTTTGAGAATCAGTTGCCTTCTGAAATTTAATTTTCATCATCCCCATGAATTCTGACTGATCGAAAAGTGTTTGTAAGCATTTTTAGAAGAATCAATAAGTTATTCAATATTATCCTGAAAATTTCACTAATTATTCTTTCTATATAACTAATATAAAAAAAGAATTTCCCTCGGTTTTCTTTAGAAAAATGAAAAATATATTTCCACCTTTTTTAAAGTTACTCCTAATCTGATTAAGTTATCATTACTTTCTATAGATTGTTTTTTTAATACCTCCAATTACTTAAACGTTTTCCTCTCCGGTTTTATTGAAATGCGAAACAAACGATATTAAAACCTCCAATTACTTATCCATTTACATATTCGAGTGTAAAGTTATAGGCCATTTTTGTATAGCCAACTCAGCAATTTAAGACAATAAAATTGCTGTTATTTACAGTTTCCAAGGAAAAGTAATTGTCCAATTCAATTATTAATAGTTATCTTATGAACGTCATCACATTTATGATAAATTTCATTAAATGTTAAGATTGAACTATATTTCATTTTGATTTTCATTTAATTACTTGAACATTCCTTTGGGTGGAGACTAACAACTTAGCTTCGAATTGTGGTCCAATGGCGTGGTTGGTACCGAGACTGCATCCCTTGTCCAAACTTACCTACAATAACGGTAAAAGGAATGCTTGTCTTTCGATGTCGAATTAAGCGTGCTGCAAACACATACTCGGCGAATGTTTAGTGGAATCGAACTTGAAATTCTTTCATTCTTATACTAAGATCTTGTCACTAGATGGTCCTCATCTCATTCTGAAGATGTGGAATGAAATGAAGCACTCTGCCGGCCTCTTGGAAATTTGATGATTTAGAAAGCATATTTGTATCGAAAAATTCAGTACATTATTTTTAAAACAGAAAACCGTCTTTAAGGAAAACTTTCGTAACAAGGGGACCGAATCACTTTGAATTGCTAATTTAATCCATTCTTTCTTCCTGCTTAACACAACGTTATATATATATATATATATATATATATATATATATATATATATATATATATATTGTATGGTTTTATTTCCAGAATTGTGACTTATTCATAGATGGGGGGGAAATGAGTAGCTTCTGTGTCCTAATAATGGAGCACCAAAGGTGCGATTGAATATACTCAAAATCATAAAACGCCTTTTCTTGTCATCAGATCCATCTACAATGGATACCCTCTCATGTTGGCATCGAAGATAATGAGATTGCAGAACCTTGGCTAAAGCGGGAGCTAGTGATACCTCTCTGCCTACTGAAACTCTTACCTACTTAGAAATTTTCCCGAAAGCTAAAAGGCAAAATAAAATCACTAGGCTTGTCCCACCAGTACATCATTAGTATAACAATAGTCGCTCAGGGAGCTATTGTAGCAGGCAGAATCAGACTACTTCTACTGGCTTTCTCAGTGGGCACCTTAGAACAATGAAATATTCTGAGGGTTCTAAGCGCTTCGAAGACTGCCCCAAGTGCTTTAGAGAAGAGGCTTCACCTGATCACATTCTTATTTGTCTGGGTCTCTCCAGACAGGATCTTATTGATGATCAATTGTTAGTATTGGACTTCTTCAGAGTGCACAATTCCATAGACTTGATATGGCTCTGTTGTTCTTGGGGATGTGCAACAGCATTTCAAGAATTGTATATCTATATTAAATGTTGGATTAAATCCGTCAAGTAATTGATTGTCTTTTAATCTATCTATTTGTATGTATGGGAACTGTTATATAAGTGAATCCAATTTTGAGATATTATTTTTATACTGAAATCGTAGATCTAAATCGAAATTTGAATCAATTTCTTCAAAAAATAGACCATCTATTTCTTTTTCAATACATTTTTATGAAAACTCAATGATTCAAAAATTACAACAAACAAAATAAATGGAATTTAGTTGACGATTTTAGTATCAAAATTGCAGATTAATATTTAGTTTTGGATTTAACAGTCAACGTAAAAAGTATAATGAAATTAGATTATCTTCAGTATACTGCTAAGATAAACACAAAACGCGCCATATTGTGTATGGCTATCAGAAAGTGGAGAGAAGAACTCATTTACTGTATTATATGAATCCGTAATGTAAAACGTACTAAATTTATTTTATTTGGAACATTTAAATTGCTGTAGAATTGTAACATTATTTTCTGATTTATAGTTTTTCATGTGAAATCTTAAATCGAAAGTCCGTTTTGAGATCATTTTCCTGAATTTTAATGTATTTATTCACGCTTCAAGAATAAAACCATTAGTTTGTTTTCTTTGAATTTAAGATGAGTTCGCTACAATGTTGCAACCTCGTTATCTGATGTGAAACAATGCTGAGAAAAAAAAGAAGAAACTGAAAAAGGGAAATTTCGTCAGTAAGTTTGAAATTTGCTAGAAAATCTGTCAGTATTAGTTTCTATAAATATTCATTCTAAATATTTTTTTTCAGATAAAATCATGGTACATGATTCGAAAGAAGTTAATTTTAGTCATGACAGTCTATTTAGCAATATCGATTATTTATTACAGCCGCGGATACAGACATTTTTGCGGGCTTAGGGAAGGGAGCACATTATAATGTCCATCATTTAAAAAACTAGTCAGCTTACTTTAATCAGCATGATTTGTTTTAGATTTATTTTTTATTTTATTAACTTCACTAAAAGGCATATTTTATTAATTATAACTCGTGATTGCGAGACAATTGCGATTAACTCGTGATCTGTGTTGGCCCACAATATTGAAGCAGACAATTGGCATTTATAAAACTGCAATAAGAAAATTAATGTAATAAATCAGATAGTAATTTACTAATTGTGCTAAACAAAATATTAACATTATCCTAATATTTCATAAATCATATAATATGTTATTTTTATAAATATATTTATTTGACAACAGGCTAATAACAGTTTTTCACTTTCTTTTATACATAGTATATAAAAAATATAATATCATCAAAAAACTCGAACTCCATATTTTAACGAATCTACACGTTTTAGCTATCCCTGAGTTTGAAAAAAGAACATTTTAGGAAAATGACTGCCTATGACAAAGGTAATTCATAAACGCTTTGAGCTAGATGGATAAAATTTGGTATGCAATTTTTACACTGCATTTCCAGATTTCTATCAAATTTTAAATAAAATCTGTTGTGAGGACGTTCGGCTGTTCGAATATAGGATAATACCTTAATTGCAAAATGAAGAGAGCTAGATAAATAGAATTCGGTACACATGTTTAACATCTATACAGTAGGCAACTTTCAAATTTTGTGCCAAATGCATGTATAGGTTGAATGTCTGTCTTTCTGTACTTCCGGAAACAAGTAAATATGATAATTTAAAAACGCAATGAACTTAAATGTATGAAATTTGGTATGGGATTTTGTGACTACTGATGTAGTTTTGTGTCAAATTTTTGTTTTAATCGATTGAGCAAAACGTGTATAAAACACAAATTCGTTTTTAAATATTATTTACCGCATGCCGGGGATTAATCGTCAAAAACCGCGCCAAGGGTAGCACGATAGATTCAGTATAAAAGCTAAATTCACGCCAAAAATTAATATTTCGTAACTACTGTACACCAGTGCGATGTAAACTTTTCTTTGGCTTGACAAGTTTATTAAAGACTATACAAGAAAGTTTTGGAGAGACCACTCACGTTAGTTTGAATCAATCTACTATCACCTCCCCCCCCCCTTCTCAGCCTAGCTGCCTTACGAAATCCTTTATCGGTAAGCCACCATTGCAATAGCATATACTTTCTTCAGTTAACTCAATTAGCGGTCCTCTCTCTCCCAGGACTCACCAATGGACAAGAAGAGATAAAACTACCAGATGCTTGTGTGGTTTAATATTAAGTTAATGTTAAATTACCTTTCATATACTTATGGTTCCAAAAGTCTTTTTAACTTTATCTCATATTCACAGTATCTCTCTAACGATCTCAAAAACTTTATAGATCAGGTTATTCAAAGATATGGGTACTTTGTTGCTTCAGCAAATATCCTTTTGTCCATGCTAATTGATGAACGTGAAATTCAAAGAGAACTTGGTTTTCGACGTGCTTTAAAAGCAAGAATCGAAAATAAAAACAGAGTCAGAAAGTTTAAAATTCCAAAGATAAATTTCGATGCAAAGGATTACATCGACATGATCTCATGGCTTGAAAATGACGTAACTGACACACACACCCCTACTAAAACATGTTTCCAGTGAAGACCTTATACAGAAGGCATCTGAAGCTGAACCAAATAATATAGAGGGCTCGGTTATCGATTTTCCGAGGCTTCCTTGTCACATTCAAGCAGTGGAAAGAGCTGTGAAACTGATGATCGAATCGGCTCAAAATGTTTGTGGTTCAATCGCAAGAGAAGGAAACATAAGATCGAAATTCGACTCACATATGAATATCCCAAAATTTAATTAAAAAAAACAATTTAATATGACAATGAAGTAGAAACAAACATTTTCTAGCGGTAACATTTGTAATCATTAAGGATTCAAAGTAAGAAACGTAAATTTTGGCACAAAATTTTTATTATTATTATTATTATATTTTGTAATTAATGATTTTTTTTATTCCAATCGTAATGCTTATATATGTATTTAAAATCATCTTTTGTAACATTATATGAACGAAAAATTCATAAAAATATTTTATCAAAGTTCGTAATTTTTCAATTTTTTTATAAAATTTAAGCTCTTTGCGGCACCTCGAGATATTGTTGTATTGTAACCATAATTTTTAAAAAATTCTTTTTGAACCTAAAAGCTAAAGTTTCTCTACTAAAGTTTCTCTCCCAAACTAAAATCTAAGAAAAATTTTAAAGGCCCTTTTTAAAAATTTCCATTTTTTTTTTCAATTTTTTTACAAATCTCAAACTTTTTGCGGCACCTAAAGATATTGTAATATTACAACAAAATTTTAAAAAAATTGTTTTTGAACCTAAAAGGTAGCTTTTCCACACTATTAACAAACTAAAATTTAAAAAAAAATTAGGGCCATTTTCGTTTTACCCTAATGGGCATGCCGCTTAAATAAAATAAATGTAAAAATGAATTGAAAAACACAAATAAATTTCGTTCGAAATACTTTATCACTAATACGATTTATCTGTAAAGAAGTCTCAGAATAATTTGACTTCAAGTTGTGAAAATCTGGTATTTAGGTAAGAGAATAATACTTTTATCAGACAGTATACGAAAAAATTTAGGGGTAACTATACCCGCTGATTTATTTAAAATTGCAAAACCTTGGAAAATATTTTTGCAACAATGCTAATTTCTAAGCAGACATGTCGCAACTGCAGGAAAACAAATTATTATGTGGAGATTTAATAAAATATATTGTTCTGGACTTATTTGGCGATCGCATTTTTATTCAAAGTATATTCTTTACATACGAGATAAAAAAAATGCACAGATTAATAAAATATTGCCCTTTTTTACTTTCTCTTATAAGAAGTGTAGAGAAAGTATAGTAATCGTTAAAAACTTGGAACTCGAGACTTTGACGAATCTCCACGTTTTAGACCTCCCTGAGTTCGAAATACACATTTTTGGAAAATTTCCGTCCGTCTGTCTTTGATAAATATAACTAACTGAAAAACATTTTGGGCTAGGCGAATAAGATTTGCCTTAATTGACTTAAAACCAAATTTGTATATTTTTATCAAATTTTGAGCAAAATCCCCTCAGAAGTTTGTCCATTCGACTGTTTGAATATAAGTTAGCACGATAATTGCAAAACGAAGAGAACTGGATAGATAAAATTTAATACACAGTTTTAACATCTTTAGTACAAACGCCTGCCAAATTTTGAACGAAATCCAAAAAGAGATTGACTGTCTATCGTTATGCATTTTCAAAAACATGTTAAAGCGACAATTCAAAAACCCAATGACTTAAATATATCAAATTTGGTATGAGATTTTCTGACTATTCTTGTAGTTTTATGTCAAATTTTTGTATTAATCGGTTGGGAAGAACGACGTCTGAAACCCGAATTCGATTTTCGAATAGTTTTGAACACGTGCCAGACGTTTATAGCTGCAAAACTAGCGAAGGATGGCGCAGCAAATTCAGTAAAAATGATAAATTCCAGGCCAAGATTGATGTTTCATAGCTATTGTACGCCAATGCCCCATGCAAGGCGTTCATTGGAATAACATCTTTATTAGAGAGTATGCGAGAAAGTTTTGGGGATACCACCCTCCCCCTGTTTTTTTGATGAATTGGGTAGTTGTTTGGATATAGCTGGAAGAACGAACTTAATTTAATTACGTATACACCCAGCTTTAAAACAGCACGAGAATTATTTACATACAGATTTCATAATTTTAATTTATGGTCACATGCTACATGAAACAGCATCACTAATATATCATCAGTTAAGAAGATTTGGTCCTCAACGTCAAATTTACAGTGCACTAGACTTACATGCTTGTTTTCGAAATTGGAATCCTCAATTTTGAACGCTTTTCGCAAAATGGACAGTATTGATAATGGATAATGGACAGTATAACTTCGTTGTGATTTAGACGCATTCAATGTAAATACTCATTAATTGATTAGCTTAGATAGGGCAAACCGAGGCAAGTTGATGACATTGAGAGTTGGCTATTTTTAATAAATTCTATTTTTGAAGTAAATTTTTTTCGTTGCATGTGTTATTAGAATGATATTATTTTGTTTTATTCTACCCAGTGCTGTCAATAAATTGTTATTTTAATATAATCAATATTACTTTGCTGTTTTAAAAATACAATACACAATCGTCTTGCCTCGCTGTGGCAAGATAACTTTAACCTCAAGGGAAGATGACAGTTCAAAATAAAAGTTAAATACATTTTTATTTTTGAAAAATATAAGAAAGTTCCCTAATTAATTAAATACTATTATGTATCATTTCTTGAATAGCATGTAATTGAAAGGTTATTGTGTTTACTCATAGTAAATTAATCTCTTTTTTTTGCAACCGTATTATTTCTCTACCATTTAATACAAATTTCTTTTCTGCTAAGTTTGAGTATCCCTCTAGCACCATATAGAGCTTTTGCAGCATTCTATCCTAATTTTCTGAGAACGGTCAAAAATATATCTCATAACATGCATGAATTTTGCAGTATTTTCTTTGAAGTTTCTGTTGATATCATGAGAGTCGGGCTTCTTAGGGTTTTTTTTAATGAGAAAAAAATGTTCCTTTTTGTCTCCAGAACTTTTTGCCTTATTGCTTTAAATGTCTTTATTGTACCTTATGTCTTTCCTTTTGAACTAATATATTTCCCAAAAGTGAGATAGCTAAAATATTATCTGTACGTCCATGTGTCTTACAGCATGGTATGAAACTGTTTGTGGATAATGTTGATCAAGGAAATCACACGAAATAAGTAAAATAATAATAATAATAGTATAAAGACCAAATCGGGAACAGTAAAAGGCATTCGGGATAAAATAAGCCGTTCATTTATTTTGACCCTTCTACCTTTACTATTTTGTTGAAACAAGTGGAGCATAGATTCATAGTATAGAATGAGCCGAGATTTTCCAAAACTTTATATGATGCAAATTAGGAATTAATTTTAATTTTCTGCCCATTGTTCCATGGTCAGATGTGAAAAAGCGTTATGATAAATGGGAATTATTTATATTTGTTTTATAGTTTTCATTCATAATTAAATATTACTTAATTTCATTTTGGGTCTTCTGTAGTTCGATAAGTGCATCTTTAAATAATCCCACCCGTTCTCTTTTGAAAAAAAAAAAAAAAAAAAAAAAAGATGAAAAAAAGATACTTAGAGTTGTTTCAAGAACATTTACCCCGATTTAAACTTTCATTCGGTTTATTTTACTTCTCTCTTTTTACATTTGTGCTACACATTTTAAACGATGCATTCATTAACTTTATAACAAATGTATCAAACGTGAAAAAGTTAACTAAAACTTAAGAAGAATGACGTTAATTTTTTTCCCATGTAATCACAACACACGCTCAAAAAAATCATTCTTGTTTAATTGAAGTTTAATTGTTTTTCGACTGAAATATCAGGGATACCAATGAAATTTTTTTCAGTGTCTATATATAAAGAAGAATCGTGTATCAAACCAAAATAATAAGCAAGTATATTTTTGAAGCTAATAATTGATTGTAGTCTGTATTCTTCTTTCCTTTATTCACTTTTTTTTATCAATAGACAATTCTCACCAACATACTATAAGCATATGCTTTTACTAACAATTAAAAAAAATTACTATTTTACTGGATTTACAATATTTTATATGAAATTTGCCGACAATATTTCTATAATTTTAATATTCTGAAATATCTAGCTAAAAAATAGTCTCAGTTTCCATCATAGTTATTTCACATGTCAAATATATTCATTTTTCAGAACTTGATTTATATTTAAGAATAATTTGGTTAAGATGAAGCAATTCACATTAACGAGTAAATTTCTGCTTTTTATTTGGAATAAAAATCAAAGCTGTTGAGAGGTTCAATTAATGCTATAAATTTTATTTAAGGAAATACTTTAATTGCTATTGTTTACATATATTATGAAAACATATTTTCAAAGAAATACAATAAGTTTGAAACATGAATGTGAGCAGTGTGCGATATAGAGACAAAGGCTGTTATTCCCCTGGATGCAGAGAGGTTATAGTTTGGATACCAAAATATTTGAGAACTTGAATAAAGATGCTTAAATTATGCTTGTTTAAAAGAGCATGAGACAAAAGAAAAGCGAATGAGATATTCGGTTCTTCAATTTCAAGTCCCCCCCCCCCCAAGTGCAATAGTGTAGACGACAGTACAATAAATCTAAGCCGAATTAATCCAAGTTGAGTTCGATTGCAACTAGTATGATATACATACATGACCTCCCATTTTGCAATTCTACGGATTAGTGACTATTTGGAACTACTTTGACTACAGAATCATCATCTACACTGGAAACCTGACTTGTAGTAATTAATAGGAGTTGCAGGAAACCAAGTTTTTGCACTTTCATCTTTTTTTATGAGAAGTGAATGGCAACTTTCAGAACTATTAATTTCAAAGGAATAAAATCTCTGGAATGGTCTCAATTTCTCTCTGTTAACTGTGCGTACTTTAGCGACTCCTAAATATCCCTCTGCTCTAAGAAGGACTTTACGATTCCTAATGATTAGTAATGGTGTTTAGCATCAATTTCAAGGAGAAATGTATCTCCAACATTCAAAGATTATTCTTGATTGGGACCTTTATGAACCAGCACTGTTAAATATTCTCCGCAAAATCTCGTTTTTAAATTTTACCACAGTTTTCGTACAAAACGAAATCTTCTATTTTGGCTTTAACTATCGATTTTATTTGAATCAATTACATTACATGGAAATATTTGTACGAAATACGCAGGCTTTAGTGGTTTTAGGCTTTCTGAATTATCTTAAATATATGCAAATGACCTGGAATTTATAGTGACTTCACAATCTTCATAGTCTATAGTGACTTCACAATCTTCATAGTCTATAGTGACTTCCAACTCTCCATAGTCAACACATTTTCCGACCAAATTTCTCTATAATCAGTAATTAGCCTCCTCAATCATTCCACAATTCGGTAATAGAAAGGTTAAAATTCCAATCAATGTTTAAAAATTTTTTTTTAAATTTTATTTTATTAGGCATGATTTCCTTCCAATATAACGAAGCATTGTGAAACATATTTCGGTTTTGTTCTCTTTCCTCTCTTCGTTTGCTAGAGAATAGCAATAGGTTTATAATCCATTCCCTCCAATAGGCCCAGTTTTTTCCCCTCTTCAGAATATTTAGTGAAAGGCATTAAAAGAGGAAACCAGTGGGACCTTTTATTTGGTGATTAATCCCTGGCATATCATTAATACTATCCAAAAATCGAATTTGTGTTTTAGACACTTTTTCTCAACCGCAGTTGTAGTCACAAAATCCCATACCACATTTGATAAATTTAAATCATCGTACTTTAGAAATATCACGTTTACATGTTCGAAATGAAAGTACAGATCGACATACAATCAAACCATTGTTGAATTTGGCTCAAAATTTGACAGGTGTCTACAGAATAGACATTAAATATGTGTTCAAAATATTATCTATCTAGCTCTCTTCGTTTTATAGCTATCGTGTTAACTTATATTCGAACAGCCCAGCAGAGATCTTCTTAACGGATTTTCTCAGAAATATGGAAATTTGATGAAAAGATCGTATACCAAATTAAAACTGTCTAGTTCAAAGCGTTTTTGAGTTAGCTTTGTCACGGACAGGCAGGCGGACATTTTTCCAAAAACGTGTTTTTCGAACTCAGGGAGATCTTAAACTAGGAGATTCGTTAAAATTTCAAGTTCAAATTTTTTGACGATTACTATACTCTCTTTATACTACGTATACGAGAAAGTAAAAAATCGCAAAAAATAATATTTATTTTTTAAGAGGGGAGCCTTAGAATAATTTTGACATTGGAAATACCTGCAGTTAAAAATTAGAGGAATAAAATCAAATTTCGAGTACATATTGTGGAAAGCATAGAGAGATGAATTCGTAAAAAAAATTAGGCACAAAATTCATAGATAAGGAAGATATCGGATGCTATGATGATGATAATCGGATGATGCTATCGGAACCGGATATGGTAAATAAGTCGGAAAAGGGATTATAAAAAAATTCTTTAATGCCCCGATGATAAAAAGTACGTATTTAAAAATGACTTACAGAAAATAATATTTTGGTTATCAACTTGGAATTCCCTAGCCTGTTATGTATCGTTTCTTGTGTAAGTAGGCGACTTTTGCACTTTTTTTTCTTCTTTGATGTTGATTAAGGATTAAGCACTTAATAAAAACTTAGGAAAATGTAAACAAAAGTTCTTCTTTTGAACATAATAGCAATTCTTTATTTGAATCCGACATATTTCCATTCTTAAATCAAAATATGTGTATAATAATATGCAACTTCAATTCAAATATACTGAATGTACCATTCTTTTCCTTTTTTTTAAGAATTTGTTTAATAGCAAAACAATTCAAAAGTAATTACATCATATTTGTTTTATTTAACTGTAAAAGTTCGAAGCAATCGAACATTACAATGATAGTAAAAGGAATGTTAAATTGACCATAAAAGCAGATTTTCGTTCGTTGTTCAGTGATGTATTCCAACGTTTAGTAAAAAGCTTCAATATGTGACGTCATTTTAACGAATCTGTGTCAGTATGAGAATGTACAACGAAATTCATGAGACCATATTGTCTTTAGGCAACATAATTTAAAACTCATCTTAACCGTAACCGTAAGCAATAGATTAAATAAGTTCTATTATTTGATGTAACAATTCTATTCCACTGCTGGGACAACATATATGTTGACAAAAGTTACAACATCTGCGACTTCTTCAATTGTCTTTCAAAAGATTTGTTTTGTCATTTGGCTTGAAGGCATGACAATACTTTTAATTGTATCAATGGATTATTAAATGTAATTGGTTTGATTTAACGCTTTTAACAAATCTTTTGTCTCTTGTTCCTCTAATTCGTAATTAAAAGCGTTTTCGGCTCGTCCACCGGATGTAGAATGACATATTTTAAACCTCCCTGTCTTTCATGAACGTCTCTAGTGTCTTGTTACGACTTAGGATCCTCGACGGATTAGGATTTGTGTTAGGATCATCCACGCTTGATTAGCTTCTCAAGAACAAAACAATGGCTTTGGGTCGAAATAAAATAATATAATTTTTTTAGAGTTGTTAATCATCGGTAAATAAAAGGGAAGAATTGAACATCTCTTGGCAAGATGATGGATTGCATTTGGCTACATAATTGCAACTTCTTAATTAAGAATATTTTTTTTTTTGTAATATCGTAGAAATTTTTTAGACTTAGGCTCCCGAGTTTTGAGCATTTGAAGTTTTTCAGATTCAATGCCCGATTTCCTCTAACATCCTCAATGAGCTCCTTTGTGCTATATATGTTACGGCCAAAGCCCGAAGTACGGCCATTTCGCGAATTGGCTGCCAATTCGCGAACTGGCCAAGAGGTTTGGCCAAAGTCCGAAATACTTGCAATTAATATTGTATTTTCTACCTTGTCTGGCCATTTCTCGAAGTGGCCGGGAATCCTTGGCCAAAGCCCGGTGTGATAATCTATACTTATGAATAAAGTTAAATGTGTGTTTGTGTGTGTGTGTTTTGGCGCTCTACAGTCCAAACCGTTTGACATACAGTTATCAAATTTGGCATATATATATTTTGGAGGTCGTAAATGTGCACTGTGGACCTATTTTTTAAAATTTTTAATTAGAATTTTAATTAAAAACTAATCGTAATTTCGGCGTTTTGAAGCTATAACCAGAAAATAATACAACACAATATCGATTTTTGCATCAAATTAAAGCTTACAAAATTATCTTTTTAATGATACCAATGCTTTAATTTATAAATTATGCTTAGATTTTTAACGAATTTTTAAAGAAATATTTTAACCATATTTTTCAATAATATATTTCGCTCAAAATAAAAATAAAATGTAATCTGCACGAGCACGTTAAATTAAAAAAAAGCTTTTATCAACGTGTTGCCATCACATTGATAGAAGTTTAAATAAAAAAAATTAATCAACTATTATTGCAAATTTAATAAATGAAATTGTAATTTTCGGCAGGTGTCTGTATAAAATGAAAAAAAAAATGAGATAAGATATTTTCTGAAAAGTAAAAAGAGGAAAAGTTTTCTATGAGCTTTGACAATATCACTATTATTAATTCAATAAAACAATTTAGTTTAAGGCAAACATAGTTTAATATACTTATAATCATTCTAATCAGCGACCATCAGCTAATTTGAGGCATACATTTGCTAACAAAGTGGTCTAAAGGAACTGAATAATTACATTTAATATAACCTTAATCAATAAATGCTCCGATGAATCAGGAATTTTAAATTTTTACATAGGTTCTCTGCCCTTTGAATCATATTTAACAAAATATTCTTGAGACACCAATATTTTAAATAAAAATTGTTGAACTCCAACCAACTAAATCAATCACTAAAATTGACTGATTTAGGAAATTTCAGTATCAATTTTCTATAAAAACTGGCGATTTTAGACTGCTTCACCGACTGTCTCAATGAAGATACGCTTATCTTCTGCCAGGATTTCTCGACAGTGATTGGCCTGTGATTATGAAAATGTTGATTGTTCTAAAACTGATGCTTAAAAACTTCATAAATCGGTCAGATTCATCGCAGAAGATAGGGACGTTTATTTATTTATTTAAAAGTTGAAGTGTCAAGAGTATTTCGCAGAATATGATTCCTTGGGACCAAAGGACTGTGTAAAATTTAAAATTCGTAATTTTTTCATACTTTTATTTATTGACTGAAATAAAATAAAATATTTTTATTTGCAACATTTAAATCTTTTGAATGTAAAAAATTAATTTTTAAATGAATCAGAGAATTTTTTGTTGAATAATTCTTTAAGATATTATGTAAATTATTCTGCAGTGCACATAAATTTCACTGCCAAACGACTCTGATTTCAATTTTCATATTTAAAAAAAGACATGGTTAACTCCAATATAAAAAGCTTTTATATTGATTGCATTTTAACATTTCCATTTTAAATTAAAGTAGAAATTTTATGGATACTGACAAAACATTAGAGAAAGTAGTACAATGAACAGAACTGTTTAAGGACTACATAAAATTATGACTGAATCATATAACTACCAAAATATGAAGCTCAAAAGTATTTTGCATGAAAAGCTTCTAAGAGAACAAGTTACATTAATTGAAAATTTTAGCAATCATTAATACTGGCGAACCGGCTGGTCGCCAAAGGCGGTTAGAGGTAAATAAATATAATGACATTTATGTATAAAATATAAATAAGGTCATGTTGTTGGTGAAATTCGACAGATGGCGCCAACAAATAAATGTCTTTAAATGATATTAATAACAAAACAATATTTCCTTCATATTTGTTTTAATTAGCCCTTATATTTGCAAAATATTTCACATTTTTGAAGCGATATTTCGGGAGACAATGTGATGTGGAATCTTTAACATTAGGCCCATGGAGCAGAAAAAGACTAAGGATCACCCTTAAATGTAATTGAAAACTGAGTACTCAATTTGCCTTTGTATTCATACACGATACGCAAGGCCTTTGCTCAAGATATAATTCGTTCATTTTGACGGGCGCAAATCTAATCTTCACGCTATCACGTTGTTACAGCATATACGTTCACCGAATAATTTCTATTATGACTTTAATATGAGAACAGAATAACACGAGATCATATTTTTATGTATTACAAGCTTATTTTCAACTGAGAGGTGTCACTTAATTTGAACTCGTTTCTGAAACAATTGTACTTAAAAAAAAACAGTGCACAGAAGTACTCATTTTTAAATACTTCATTTTCTTCCTACTTTGGCCGATCGTCCCAAGCCACTTCGCGAATTGGCCGGCCAAAACCCGAAATCAAGAAAAGATCGGACATTGGCCGATAAGTTTACAGCAACGTTGGCCAGTTCGTGAATTGGCCGATTTCGGGCTTTGGCCGTAACATATACATTCCTTGGAATTTGGATATGGAAAAGTTGTGGAGTAGCCCTTGTTACTGACATCTGTTTAAAATAACAAGTTTCATCCCAAAATAGCCCTAGTGTGATTCGCTTTTTTATTCCTCAAGCAAATTGCGCTGATAATAAACAACATCTGAATTTCACAGAATTCAAAAATATAAGAAATTCGCGCTTTTAAATACTTGATGAAGCAAGGAAACAGCTTTAATTTTATTGTAACAAAAAAGTATCATTGATTATGTGAGAAACCAGGCATCAATCGTCAAAAAACTCACCAAGTATCACACGAGAGATTCTGTAAAAATGATAATTTTTCACCAAAGAATAATATTTCCTATCAGTTGTACACAAATGCCATGCAATGCGCCTTTTGGGATAATGCCTTTATTTGGGAACATGGGAAAAATATTTCTTTTTTGGAGGGAAGAGTGCTCCCTCTGGTTTTATTCCTCTTGTAAATATAATCTTTCATCATCTTTCAACAATGGTTTAAAACAAAGTCCAAAACAAATCCAAGATAAAATGTCAGCAGCAAGAAAGAAAATTATTTAAATTTCATTTCATTAATAAATTCTATTGTTATAAAATACGCTAAAAAATATTATTTCAAATTTGATTAAAAATGGGAAAAAAATTATTAGTGTCATTGAAAAGATAATTATTTGAATTTTAAGATGTTGTAAAATTTGTTCTTGTGTAAAATTACTTTCGGAAAACGCCAAAATTCAGTTTAATTTTTGATTAAATTCTAGTTAAAATTTATTTCAAAAATCGCCCTCAGGACGATTTTTGAAAATCCGTTCCTCCATTCCTCCGTTCCTCCATGATAAATTTGGTATCTGTATTTCAGACGGTCTGTTCCATAGAGCATCAATATGTACACACGCATACACATACGCAAGCACGTACGCACTCACACAGTCTTTATTGGTAGTAAAAATATAAACGAGCAAATAGTAAATATTTGTTGAATTCAGAGATGGACAATCTAGCTCAGGAAGGGTGAAAATAGTGTGGTGTTGGAATTTTCTTTTGCCTATAACTTCCTTACGACTGCAGATAAAATATAAATTAAATTAGCTGAATTTTAACCATATCATTGTAATGTACAGATTTTGCAAAATAAATGTTTTTAACAGCTGCAATTCTCTCCAAAAAGGTGCACGTTTCCACCCTCCAATCTATATATAGGTGCTAAATTCGACAGCTGTCGATCAAACAGTCTGTCCTGTGAATGGCTCAATTTTTTTTTTCTTAATTTCGACGTTTTTATCATGTTTATAAGCTGGATGCTGTCTATAAATTATGTGATCGCTATGAATGACATATATATATATATATATATATATATATATATATACTTTAAAGGCCCGACAGTTACCGAATTTGGCATTTAGCTACATTTGGGACGCTTGTTGCAAATTAAGTAAAAGACGTCTCAAAATTTGAATTTGAATTTCCGTTAAACACTAATTTATATATTAAAATTTTCCTCCGTAACTTCGTATCTTATGACTACACATAAATAATTCTGACACCACTTAAAAATTCAAGCAATTACCTTTCGAGCGGAGGCAATATTTTCAAGCCAATTTATTTATTTGTTTATATATATATATATATATATATATGTATCGTGTTTGGGCTCGTTATCATTGCTATAATTAATAATAAATTTAAAAAATAATGCAAATTTCATAAAGTGATGAAATGTTGTCATGCTATGATGAAATGCTGTAGAGAGAATGTAACAGCTCATTGAAAAGTTCTCATTGGCATAAGCCTTCATCTATCTTCATTGCCCTCACTTTGGGGAAGTTCAAAAAAAGGAAATGACAGATGAATAATTTTCGTTTCCTTTCAACTCTTTACAGAAGGAGACTACCTTCGCTTCCTGGCTTGCAGACAGGAATACTTCTTTTTATTATTTTGATGGACTTATTTGCATCATCACTCCAATGATTTATGATGGGAAAATGAGTTTCATGGTATGTTTTCTCAATGTTCATTGATCATATGATATCGAGCATGTACGGAAGTATACGAAAAATTGAAAAATTTTGCTAGTTGCATTATATGATAAACGAGACTGTGCAATCATGCAGCAGCGATATGCCAAAAAGACTCGAGGCTCTAATTGTGGGAAAAGTGGCTAGACTAAATCATATATAAAAAAACCAATGCTTTATTTAACCAGAGGGAGTGATCTTCCCAAAACTTTCTCGCATACTCTTGCATAAAATTGATTTACAATAGTTATGAAATATTAACCTTTGGCGTGGATTTAGAATTTTTACTGTATCTACTGTGTCACCCTTTGCGCGGTTTTTGACGATTAATCCCCGGCATGCGGTAAATAATATTTCAAAACGAATTTGTGTTTTAGACGAGTTTTTCTCAATCGATTGAAACAAAAATTTGACACAAAACTACATCTGTAGTCACAAAATCCCATACCAAATTTTATATATTTAAGTCATTGTATTTTTGAGTAATCGCATTTACATGTTTCTGAAAGTACAATCAGACAGATCGTCTACCCTTTGTTAGATTTGACTCACCATTTGATATGTATCTATAATATTGATGCTAAATTTACACACTGGATTTTATTTATTTGTATAGCTCTCTTCGTTTTGTAGTGATCGTGTTAACTAATATGCGGAAAATCGGACAGACAGATTTCTTTAGAACTGAATTTGTTCCAAATTTGACAGGTATTTATAAATTTGGTGTGAAGACCGTAACCAAATTGAATCTATCTAGCTTTTCGTTTTTCAGTTATCTTTGTCACAGGGAGATAGACAGATATTTTTCAAAAATGTGTTTTTCGTATCCAGGGAGGTCTAACAAGTGGAAATGAGTACAAATCTCGAATACGATATTTTGACGATTACTATACTTTCTTGTACTACGTATACAAGAAAGTAAAAAAAATGTACTAAATGTGTAGTGCTCTAAAATTCTGGCAAGAACTTTAGTGTAAAGCAAGAGATAACCTCCTTTATTTTTTATTCTCTGCGTATTCTTTACAGAATGTTAATTATCATTAAAATTTTTATTACAGAATGCTATTATTCGATATTAGTAGATATTTGCGATAGTACTTGATGTGCACTTCTGTCAAATAACCGTACTGCCGCAGGGATATATGGGGACTCCTCAATGCAGGATATTATGGGATAGAATCTTTCTGATATCAAAAAATTGCCGTTTTATTTGTGTCTACTAAACTATTCCTTCTTGGATCATGAATTCGCCTTTTTTTCCCTTCATTTTAAATTTAAAATTTATGATTTGCAATAAACTGCATAAATCTATACAATGCACCATGATAACATCTAACATTCTTTTAAAGAAAATTCTGTCTCTTGAAAAAAGTTCTGGTCAGATGAACTCACCATTCAAAACTTTGCATACTAATTTACATAATTTCAGATCCTCAAATTTTATCAATTGAAAAAAAAACATACAAAACAGAAGCACCAAATTTCGCAGTTTGTCGAAAAACCCAAGCTATGGGTCATCGAGGCAATCCGCATCTCAGGAAACCCACACTCTTGTGCTCGGCTAACCTTATTTTTCAACAACGAGCTACTCAGTTCCTGTTTTCGGGCATTTCCAGAAGCACTTATTCCGCTTATCAATCTGACAAATTAATATACGCAAGAAATTCACCAAAAAAAAAGGTAGAAAGAAAGAAAGAGAAGAAATATTTGCTCTTGTGACTGACTTTCCTCATGTCTTCGGGCGATGCAGACAGGGAGCAGCTGAAGACGAGGTGACATCTTCGCCGGAGAATATTCCGGATAACCGACTTCCGAGTAACGGTTCGTGCATACAAAGAGATGAACTTTCTACGCGTTCCTTTATTTCCGAATGCGATTATGGAAGCATGAAGAGAGAGGAAATGATTTCACGGTTCATTTCGAGGTTGCCTGAGTGCGTTGATTGATTTTACCATATACTTCGGCAAATATGGCATATCCCTCTTTTTTCTGTAATTATAGGATATCCCTTCGGTAAACACCGAGTGCGTCGTGTTTACTCCTATTAAGAAGATGCTTGAGCTGGATAATAAATGCTTGGACAGGTTTCTAGATGCTGTTTGAAGTAAACTGCGAATCTTTATTCTAGTGTTTAATTTTGCGCTATGTATGCTAAATGAAGAAATAATCATTATTTACTAGAAGGACATCGAGTCAATTCGATGCCATCGACATCCAGGCACTCTAGTCACACTTCAAACTAGAAGTTAAACAGCATATTGCAAATTACAGCGTTTATTTAATGCTTTTAAAGCTAAGTTGTTAAAGTGGGAATTCTTGTTTTCCTGTTACCAATTACATTTAGTATACTGCTGGTATAGGGGAGTTTCATGAGGATGCATATAGGAAGTTCCTACAATTTTGAAATGTACCTAAACCGGCAATCTGGAAGAGTCCAGATTTTAATTAGTAATCGTCGGTAGAGAGTTAATGCTGTCGAAGAATTAATTTTCATTCCAGATGATTCACTCTAAAATAAGATAGGTAGCCATCTTTCCTTAGTAGCACACAAATACCCTACAATATTGTATGACATTGATCAATATTCGCAATATAGTATAATATTTTGGAATATTGATAAATATCATATAGTATCGAACAATATTGTACAACATTGTGAAACTGGCTGTGCTACGAGAATTTACATGACAAGGAACAAATTTGATACAAGATTCCAGTTAAGGAACAATGGCATGCGCTATAAAAATGCATTCGCGAAATTATAAAATACAATCTGAATTATTTATAATGAGAGTACTGAAAGAGAAATATAAAATTCTTTGGCCTTTAGGTATACTTTATTTCTCAGGATTTCGAATCAAATTATGAAAGAGGTGAGTTTTATTTCATCTCTTTCATAATTTGAAATCCTAATTTTACAAATAAAGAAAAACCCTGCCGAGCAAAGCTTCATTTCCCAAGTATTTAATAGTAATAAAGGATTATTATATTCTTAACGCATAAATCAAATAAAATATTAAATTCTTTTGTGTGTGTGTGTGTAAAAACCGAAGCATTTAAGAGCCTTAAAAATGTGCATATGAAAATATGTAGATGTTAAATTAAAATGACTGAATTTTATTTAGAATCTCCTTTGCGTCTCTATTTTAAATCTGGATAATCAACCGTGATTTTGATGGTTATGAAATATCTATGTGAACTATGTGTGAAATGTGAGGGATATTCTGCCATAACAATGAAACCTCTTTTCTAAGAGCTGATTGGACAACAATAATTTTGGCTAATCGAAAATTTAGCTGATTTACATCAAATCGTGACTTCTTTTCTTCGGGAAAGATTTTCCAAAACTGTTTATTTGAAATGTAAAATAAGTCCGTAACAAATTATTCAAACTAAGAAGTATCACACATTAAAACTTTAACCAATAGTTTTATTAATTATGAAATTTCTTACATGCACTTTTAAAATATGAATTAATTTTTAAAATAATATTACTTTTTCAATTACTTTTCAGACCTTAAATCGATCAGTCACTGCATGATGACGTCGCTGTTTAAAACACACACACACACACGAAAAAAAAATAAAAAAACTAGGAGTAGGATTAGAATGTTGATCTGAATATTTTGGAGCTTTACTTAAACTTCAGCGCGCAGCATGACTGATTTTCGATTTTTATCCATTTCATCAATATTCCTATCACTGGAGCCGTATTTTTTCATGGGATTTACTCACCTCACTATTAAAATGCTTAAGAATAAAGCTTATATATATATTTTACTTTCTTGTATGCAAAATACAGAAAAAGTATTGCAACTAAAAAAAAAAAAATCGAACTTAAGTTTTTGTCGCAGTTTCACGTTTCAAACTTTCCTGCCTGTCTATCTATTATGTCTGACTGTCTGTGAACACGATGAGTTAGACGGCTAAATTTGATATATGGAATTACGTCAAAATATATAGATTTCTATAAAATTTCAGACGAAATCCATTCACAGAAAATTTGTCTGTCTAGCTGTTCGAGTACAAATGAACTTGATTATTACAAAATGTAAACGGCTAAATATATAAAATTTGGAGGAAAAAAAAGCATCTGAAATATAGATATTTACTAAATTTCGAATCAAAATCTAGAGGTTAACCATCTATCTATCTGTACTTTCGCATGTATGTAAATGCATTAATTTATAAACACAATGATTTAAATCAATGAAACTCCGCATGTTATCTTCTGACTATAAATAAAGTTTTGTTTCAAATTTTGATGTCAATCAGCTGGTAAAAAAAGCGTCCAAAATTCATATTTTGGTTACAGATACAGTAAAAATGCCGGATTCACACCAAAAATCTATATGTCGTAACTATCGTTCAACAATGCCTTGTAAGGTATTCGCAGCCTTACACAAGGTCCTCAATTTTATGCAGAAGAAAGGGGGATAAGATCATTATCGGAGAGAAAGTTTCGTGGAGACATTTCCTCCTGGTTTCTTTCTAAATAATTTCTCTAATTATCATGGATTATCTTCCGATAAAAAAAATTTACAAACCTCTGAATCATGAAATTTGACTGGAAAGTCAACTATGGCAACTTTTCTGAAAAATTCACTGATTTTTTTTAAAAATAGTAAATGCAATTAAATTTTCTGGTACTGAATAATCAAGATTCGATTGAACAAAGTGATTGTGAATATAAAAAGCATCCTCTTTCTCTCTCTCTCTCTCTCTCTCTCTCTCTCTCTCACACACACACACACACACACACACACACACACACACACACACACACACTTCACTATCTTGGCACCTGTGATGACTGAAAAACCAAGCCACCGGTCAATGCATAGTAGCCTCCTACCATTCCTTCCTATTAAGAATGGCGTGCGCGTCAATCCTTCAAACAGAAGATGACCTGCCATCGATGATAATCTCAAAGAACAACATCAACTTTTCTATACTCACAAGGGAGGCGACAATCCTCTCGGTTATACAGTAACTATCCGTGCAGTTTTTCTCATGCTTAGATTGAGGCAAGTTCTTATTGTCATTTAAATTCTATGCAGTTTGGCATTTGTTTGAATAGTGGATTAGACTTATTAACGCATTTGATGAATCTTAGGAGGAACACAATAGAATGAAAATTTTATTTCAATTTATTCGTGAACGGGCAACATTTTTAAATAATATAAATCAGAAATTTCATGTTAAGTTTCAAAAATGCGAGGTGAAGATTAATCTTGTAGATAATCTAGTCTCATCCCAAATACTTTGTTGGCTTTTCGCTCTTAACCTAAAATTTAAAAATTTTTTTTAAAAAAACTTTTATTTTTTTAATTTTCTTAATCGGTTTGACATGCAATTAAGCTAAAAAGCACTTTTAAACTGATGTTTGCTTTTATTAGAGTTTAAAAAGATTTCTAAGCTAGAGTTAAATATTATGAGCTTCGATTTTTCTTTTAATTCATTTTAGAATATTTGTGCATAAATTTCTCTTAATTCATATGCATTTTGTAATAGTTAACATATACTTGGCATTACATTGATAACTTTGGTCCATGCCCTGGTAAATCGTACAAACCAATGTAACCACGGCAGCCACATACCGTCTAGCAATCAAGCATGTCCTCTGGGCGGTATCGATGGCAAAGGATCCGTTAACAATTCGAAAAAGACACTATGAAATGAGAATTCCAATATTTCTCCATATTCAATTCACATATCAGGGAGTGACCTCAGAACGCTACTTCGCCGGTCGAAAGTGGGTGTAATTGAATCATTTCGCTTCATTTCACTGGCTTGAGTGTGTCGTCTGCTTTTCCATTGTCCGATCCACTAGACAGGAAGAAGAAAAAGAAGCAAACAACAGTTTCTTCGCTTCGGACGACACCGAAGCCACAGACTTGGTGGTCAGTCTGGCGTGACTGAAACACGCGCTTCTTCTTCAGTTCGATGAACCCTGTCAGGTGGTCCAAACGATAATCATAGCACCCATTCCCTCACCTCGACCTACAATCCCCACGGGATGAGTTTTGTAGGTTGACCAGTCTATATCCAACACGTGTGCCAGTCATCCTTAAGCCCTAAATTGTGGTTAAGACCCTGAGCGGCCTTGTCGGCTTTAAAGCAGACCTTCGGTTGAACCAATAATCTAGTGGGATTAAAAGAAGGCCTTCACACGCAGGTGGTGTTTTGATCAATATTGTTGGCCACGCTAACGGAAAAACGGTTTTGAACACAGTAAGCTTCTTCACAATCGGTTTAAAAGTCCAGTGTGATTTTTATCACTTTTACAGACCTAAGCTTTGCCATAAAATAGTTCTCTTCCGTTAATTTGTCTGTTTGCCCATTGGACCAAGAATGCTTTTGTTTGAGTTTCTAGTAAGCAGGAAGCGTAGCCTTGTTGTAAAAATCTTACATAAATACGATTCAATTTTTTTTTTTTTTTGCCAAATGGAATGTTAATTTCAGATTATCTGGGAAGCTTGTAATGTGTATTTCTTTTTTTGACCATCTGGAAACCAGAAACTAGTTGATTTATAGTAATACTGTATGTCAACAAAGCCGGAAAAGACATACTTCGTCAAGAAAGTTAACTTTAGAGGAAGTAGATTTAAATAAACCATACGTATGTTTGATTCGAAGCTGAGATCACCGTCTGATTTGAGAAATCCCACATATACTTTAACTGTGCAATAATTGTAATGCTTATGAGACCAAGAGTATATTAGGTCTGCCTTGACGGATCACCGTTGATGCCCTGAGACTTTAAATTGTATATGTTGTGGGCAGAATTGATGGTGAAAAGCACAATTATATGATTTTTCTTTCGTGTAAAAAGAAAGAGAAGAAAATGATTGGAACAAATAAAGAATGTATTTTCCCCTTTCTAATGGAAAGATGGAAGCCTGGGTCTCTTATACTATCCATGAAGTTACTGTTCTTTTTGTTTTAATTCGATTTACTTCCATAGAAATGAAATATTTCTTTGAACATAGATTTGTTATTAAATATTATTTACAAGATAATTAATTATAAATGTCAGTTATAAAATAAAACAATGGCAAAAAAAAAGCATTCGGAACCTTAAAGCCATAATCATTTGGAATATCCCACTTGCAAATAATATTAAGTCCATGCATTTTTAACTTTCAATAAGAGTATTTGTTGACTTCAAATAAGTTTACTATACAATTATCTCAAACTGAAAGGGTGCTTCATGCATTGATATTTTGTTTTGTTTTTTTCTTTGGGAATTTATATTCAGAAAATCCTAAAAAATTCTTTAGTTTCAGAAAACCCTAAAAAATTCTTTTCATTTCTATTTGTATCCAGAATTTTGAAATGCAAAGGGTATCAGTAACATAATTAACAAGTTATTACTGAGTTCAGAAATGAAGCTGAAATGAGCACAAAGGAAAAATGCCGGGCAAAAAAAAAAAAAAATAAAAAAAAATAACGCACCTGAAAAGTTTTCAATAGCTGAGTAGTTTCTTAAAGATTCCTTAACTTTTGTTCACTTTTTGTTTTCTTGCTATTTATTCGTTGATGAAAAAAGTTATTCCAGTTTTGGAGCTTAGATATGTCACTTAAGTAAAAGTTAATAAATAAAGTTGATATCATTTTAGACTTAAATAATCTTAGTTATAATATATCGCAATTTTCACTGTTTATTGCATATCGAAATGAATACTTCAAATCATTGTAATTCTTTTTCTACATGAAGCAAATGGCCAGAAATTTTAAAATTCTAAAAATTAATGAAAAACAATAGATTGTTGCCGCTTTTTATGACTTTTAAGCCCATGCGGGAGTGGAAGATAAACAATTCTACTCTTCTTCTCCTTTTCATAACGATTCATTTTTACATATATTTCTGTGGTACAACTTCATTTCCGTCCACCTTAATGTACACGAACTTGAGAATCACAGATTTGATGCTTTAAAACACTAATGAAAAATGGAATCGAAATGCGTTAAAATAATAAGGATTATTTTTTAAACTATTTCTATTTTCTTCTCATAGTTCAATTTTTTAATGATACATAAATTCTTCGAAGTAAGCTTTTCTTTCAATGTCCTAAAGTTTGTGACACAAATATTTTCCCTATTTTCCTCTAAATATATTTTTTTTTATTTCTTCTGTATGACGTAAATATAAAATACCGTTATCTTTATAAAAACTTATATGAAGCTCTTGATAAGTCTTAGCGATTTAGATCACATAAAAAACAGTTATATGAACTGGTTATTAAAAGGTATGTAAACATGAAGGTTCAAACCCCTACAATACAGATCTTGCCCTTTTTTATATTGTAAGAAATTTAAATCTATTAAATTTATGTCTAAATTCCACATCAGGTTGACTATATTTTGGTGTCCCTCTTCGTTCTATGTAAACACTATAACTGAAAACTGTACCAAACCAGATACATGAACACTATTACGTGCTCTGTATATCGAAATTGCAGATAGGTCTTATGTTTTGGATTAATCTAGTCAATGGAAAGCGATAATACTTTAAATTACACACTCAATTCTTTATAATGTGCAGCAAAACTGAATACAAAATGCATCATGCTTTAAAATAGATAGCAAACATCTTAATATTAGTTGATTAATAATATATTATTGTATAATTTATTAATAATATAATATTAGTTGACTTTAATTCAAATTAAACATCTTTTTTCATAGACTGTTGTTTATCAATTTCTAAACAAAATATTTTTAGTATTCAAAGTAACAATCAATTGTGATAGACATTGATTGTTATCACAATTGATTGCTACTTAATAGCATTATATCTGTTCTGTTTAGTCTGTATGCATGATCATTAAAAAGGCAGCCTCTCAGGATATTACGGTACATACTAGGGTATCATAGTAGCATTAAAAATTTAACACTCTAAGTAATCCATGTCCTAATTGCAGGTTACATTTCACTGATCTGAAATTTTACTTTCTCATTCCGCATGTAAATAATTTCTGTGCGTGTACGATCTAGTTTATAATAAATATAATCTTCCTTCTTTCAATTTTCAATAAGAAAGAAATCGGCTATCAAATATTTGATGAAACAATGAGAATAGTTTGGATTTATTCTAAAAAAAAATGAAAATTATGCGAAAAAATGATTAAAAATTCCTAAACATCCAGAAAGAAAATGTATAACTAAATTGATATCTTTAAAACAATTTTTTAAACCTGATAATTTTGCAAAAATAATTTTTGGGCAATAATATTTTTTTAAATTACCATGAGAAAAAGCCAAAATAAAGCTTAACGTTTAATTAGTTAAAATTTCAAAAAAATTGCTCTGAAATTGCCAAATTTCGCTGTTCTTTGTTAAACGGTCTCACTTGTTGAGCGCCAACTACACGCATGAATGATTTATGCCTTCAACAGGGAATCCACTTTAATAGCTAACATTAAAAATTTGTAAGTTTTCAAAATAAACAACTGAACGGCATTTAAGATGAAAAATCAGTCATGATGTCCTTTAAAATGGAATCTATTTCAGAATTTATTTAAGGAACTCAAGAAAAATTTTTCGAGAAATTTCTCGAGATTTACAATGAACTATTCCAAAGACTAGTCATGCTATATAGCTTTTTCTCAGCTCGAGAAAAAGACCCTGTAGGGCATCTCATTTAATAATTTTCCATCCGTAAAAAGACGTATTGTTATCGCAATGGATGGTAATTCTGAAAGAATAAGACTTCTCTTAAATATTTAGGTCTTAAATAAATACAGGCTCTTACAATCGAAAAATTTTCCATTAAATATCTTAAAAATTAATCAACCTTCAGTAGAAAAATGCGGACAGCAACACTCACATAAAATTTTTTTTCCTCCTTCATCCAATATTATTAGAGTTAAAATTATAAACAACGTAATTTTCTTCACCTAAAATTGATGAAATATTTTCTTCGTTTATGGCATCAAGAAATTGAATTCTTCCATTTCAAATTATAATGGTGTGGGGTCGTTAAGGGGTGCAGTAAAAAGGTTGAATTAGTTTAACAATTATTTATTTACAGGTTACGTTACACACAGATAATTTATATACAAAATTTTGGAATAATTTTAAGATATAT